>CM033278.1:28382111-28927111 GCA_019343175.1 Oedothorax gibbosus
TATGCGATATTGTAGGGACGTTGAAAAAAATTGTTGGCCAAATGTCTTTTAAAAAACGACGTCGTACAATATTTGCTAGGGGGGGTCCATTTTTATTTTTCGGCCAATTCAATTTTGGGGAATTCAATGTGTAAAACCGATGTAGTTACAAATCGACAAGGGTGTCATTTTTATGTCGGCAAAGTCGTATGCGACATTGTACGACTTTGATAAATGTTGGCCCAAGGGTCGTAAAAGGCCCGCCCGTACAATATTTGCTAGGGGGGCCATTTGGAGGCCGGCCATTTGACACCAATGGGGCCCAAAATTTTTTTTTTAATATTGGGGGGCTTGGTGGCTACCTGGGCTGTTGTACTCTTCTTTGTTAGCAATGGTTGAAGGCATTCAAAGAAACCGAAAAAGTGAAAACGATTTTACGTAGTGGGGGGGAAAGCTAGTTTTTACTTTTTTGGAAAATTGACCCCCGGATGCGACCTTTTCTATTCAAAACAAATTTTTTAAATTAAATAATCACTAACCCTCTTTCCCTGGAGCTTGAGTGGCTCCTGGCCGCGTTCGGCGGTGGTGGATCGCGAATATCCTGCCAAGTGACAGGACAGCCTGGGAATAACCAATAAGAGGTGGGCAAAACAAATCCCGTAACCCTGGTGTTATGCGACCCCTTCCATAGGGTGAAGGGACACACCCGGGAAAGGTCTTAAGGGCCTTAGTATGCTGGCAAACTGCTAGAGAAAAGCTGCCTTACCCCAGTATCCTCAGGCAAGCCTGGGGGACTGTTTTTTCCCTGGGGTTTATTTTTGAAAATTTATGGAAATAAACGAAACAAAAAAAAAAAACCCTGTTTTTACAGGCAACCACTTCTGAGGTAGAACGTCTAAAGAGAGGGTAAACGAGGAGACATTCTTTGAAGGTGCAGAAATGGATATACTTCAAATGAGGTAGAAAGGGACCTCCACCAACCGTCAACTTCTGGAGCACAGCAGGAGCTATTAACACCCCGACTGACTCTTGGTAAGGTTAAACTTAAAAAACTTTCTGGGGTCAAAAAAAAAAAAAAATACCAGAGAAAGGAAAATTGCACCCGGGACCGGGGTTAGATAAACCCAAGGGAAAGGGCAAAAAAACCAAAAAGAAACGACGGGATGGAGCAGGAGGCGGTCAAAAAAAGGACCTCTAAGAGAGAGGGGACCTCTTTTGAAACCACAGGGAGGCCCCTCACGGGGGGTAAAATTTTTGGCCTTTACTCCTAGAGGGACATCCTAAAAACGCTTCTAGGGGAAAAACAGGCTAAGACCGGGGAAACTCCTGATTATGACCAAGATAGAGGAAAAGAAATCCTTGCCCCTCCCTTTATCTTGGCAGACTTGACAATGGGGCTTTATCATAAAAACTGTGCAGATCTGGAGAGCTATAATTGGCTGGAACAGACTTTTCAGTGGGGTTAAACCCATGGCCGCCCAAAAACACTTCTAGTGGGGGAGACAAAGAAACTTGTCAGAACCCCCAAAAGTCATTGCAAAACTTCCAAAAGTTTTCATTTAAACTGGATACTAATTTTCATCCAAAAAAAAAATTGAGACCCCAGAACGGGGGGCTAATTTCTACAGAATGGAGCATTCGGAACCTGAAGCGGGGAACCCCGGGTATAACTATAGTCTTCAACTTTTCCAGAATTGAATGGGGGCCTACTCTTGGAAGAAGGGGATATAAATGTTATATCGGACTTACCAAGTTCAACCAAAGTCCTGGTCAAAACCACAAAGTGATGGTGATAAAAGTCCTTTTAGGCAAACATCCACCACAGTAGAAGTGGTACAAACTAACCTCAGTAAAAATTTCTTACTGAGGACACACCCCCTTGCCCTGATTCAAGAACCCTGGCTTGTCAGGGGGGGGAATCAGTGGGCCCTTAAAGGAACTAAGGGGTTTAAATTAATTCCCACTACAATGGTAATGCCAGAAAAATGTATCCTCGTAAACAAAAATATTGAAGTTTGCCTCTAACTGAATTCATCAACCCGGGACCTCACAGCTGTGAAGATCATACTAACATAGGGGAGTGACAGAGAAATTATATTTGGCTCCGTTTACTTGCCCTATGAGTAGAAGAATCCACCTAACCCAAATCCTGCCCCAAGTTTTTAAAATTCTGTACAGAGAACAAACCCGAGGCAGCCTAGGAAATAGACTGCAATACACATCACGTTTTTGGGGTAGTACAACACAAACAAAAAGGTGAGTTTTTTAGGAATCCTTCTTAAGTAAACCTCGTATTCTAAAATAAGGGTAACGTTCGACTTTTATTACCTCTAAAAAGAGCTGAGGTAATTGACATTACTATTTCTACCAGTTATTGAGTAAAAACATTAACAAAGAAAGTCGATGGGAACCGTAGGCTCGACCATCAAAAAAATCCAATTTGAAATCCAAATCTAATGTTAAAATTGACCGAAAAGGTTCAGAATCCCTTGAATTTCCCAACGGAGAAACCCAGGAGAAAATTAAGGGACTGACTGAGCTTTGGGGGGAAAACCCAAAAAGGGGAACCTATGATCTAGAAATTACAGCAGAAATGCTGCAAAATAATAATCCTTTGATTCAACAACAAACAAACTGCCCAATCGTAATAAGAGAAAAAAAACACCAAATAAATTTGTGGAACGACTCTTTAGAAACGAAAAAGCAGAGGTTAGAAAGCTTTTTAACAAAGCTAAGAAGAAGGGTGAATGGGGAAAAACTACAAAAAAGCCCTCACCAATTATAAAAAAAAAGTTAGAAAAAGCAAACAGAACCGTGAAGAAAGTTCTGTGAAGAGAAAAAAGAATCTATCTCTGAAGGAATTTTAGACTCCAAAAAAAAACTTAAAGGGAAAAAACCATCAGGTTGGCACCTTAAGATGAGTATGGGGAAAATTTGGGTTTTAAATGGGAAAGAAGTTAGGGAAATCATGGGCCAAAAAATCACTTTCCAGATCAAGGGAATACATGATGATGATGGTCCAAATTAGGCTCAATTAAAAGAAACGGTAGAAGTCAGTGGGCCTATGGTTAAAAAACGTCCTTTTCCAAGAAGGTAAAAATGGGGCCTAAGCTCTTTTAAACCCCTCAAAAGCCCTGGAAACTGATGGAATAAAAGCCCCTTATGATACAGAAGGCAGAGAATTAGTTAGCCCAGTGCGATAGAATCTTTTAGAGCTAGTCTCGCCCTGGGAAACATTCCCCAAGAAATGGCAGAAGAGTAGGTTGTTTTAAACCCTAAACCCGGCAAAAACACCCATGACCAGCCAAAATCCTTCAGACCAATCAGTTTTTTTTCATTCTTTTTTAAAATTTATGGAAAAGATCATTGATAAGCACATTAGGGAGACTTGGGTAATAATAGTCCCTTGCATGACCTCAGTTTGCCTATCAACCCGGAAAAATCTCCAGAGGGACAGCACTTCCACCATCTGATCACCAAAATTGGAGGACTCTCTGGAAAGAAAGGAGATTGCTCTCGCAACTTTCCTTGACATACAGGGGGCCTTTGATAACCCCACATCCCATCCATCCTTAGTGCTGTAAGGGAATGCAGGGATAAAACCATATACTCTGTACATGGGTCGAGAATCTGCTATCGGATCGAACTATTCAATGAACGTCTTTGAAGAGGTCACTTGAAAAAAAGCTACAAGAGGTTGCCCACAAGGGGTGTTTTATCACCATTACTTTGGAAACTGGGGTGATAGGCCTCATAAAACATATTAATAACGCAGGCTACTATACGCAAGGCTATGCAGATGACATGTCATTCTCATCCTTGGTAAGATTTTTAACATAACTTGTCCACTTATGCAAAATGCACTAAGTTATGTAAGTAAGTGGTGCATAGAAAGGGATCTAAAACATTAGTCCGCGGAGAAAAACAATCTTGTACCATTCACTCGCAAAGAAAATGGGAAGGCTTTGTTATTCCTAGCTTTTGAATGTTGAAATCAATGGACTTCTGAAGTGAAGTATTTAGGCATATATCTTGACCAAAAGCTCACATGGAACAAACAGTTGACTACATTATAACCGAGCAAAGAAATGCTTTATGACATGCAGACGTATGCTTGGAAAAAATTGGTGTTTGAAGCCAAAAAATAATGTTTTTGGATGTATACCGCAATTATCAGACCTATTGTCATTATGCCTCTGTGATCTGGTGGTGCAAAGTGGAACAGAAAACTGTGAGGACAAGCTAGGAAGTCTGCAAAGAATGCCTGCATGTGTATCACAGGTGCAATGTCCTCAGCACCCACCAGAGCATTATAGATAATATTAGATCTGACTCCTTTAGACATCTTCATATGCAGTACCGCAAGAAAGACTGCCTACAGAATGATGCTGAAAAAACAATGGTATGAGAAGCCCACGGCTATAGGTCATATCAGTATCACAAAGAAAATTCATATATCCACCCTCCTGATGCCCTCGAACATCATGGAAAGAACTTACGTGTTTGAAAGACCTTTTGAGGTGGTCATTCCCACCAGGGAAGAATGGAATGATTACACGTTTAATCAAACAAACAACGATGTTGTCTGGTTTACAGATGGATCGAAGAAAGATAACCTTTCAGGACTGGGAGTACATGGTACATCACCGAGAATAAACCTCTCCAGAGGTCTTGGGAAGTATGCCACAGTCTTCCAGGCGGAGATTCTAGCCATCATGACTGTCTATAGATAAATATCAGAAAAGGCTACATAGGTAAGCGGATTCTCATTTATAGTGACAGTCCAAGCAGCCTAAAAGCACTCAAGTCATTCCAAATTAACTCCAAGGTTGTTATGGAATGTAGAAACCTTCTAGAAGAACTGGCAATCAATAACAAGATAACTCTTGTATGGGTGCTAGGGACACAAAGGCATCGAAAGGGAAACGAAAGGGCTGACGAACTTGCAAGACAGGGATCGTCCTTCAACCCAATAGGGGCAGAACCTTTCTGTGGCATCAATTTGAAGACCACGGGAAGGTGTTTTCCTTAAGTGGGAAAAAAACAAGAAATGAACAAAGAGTGGATCAACTCCCCAGGACAAAAACACTCTAAAAGCATGATCAAAGGATCATCAGTAAAAATTGCTTCTGAAATTCTTAGATACCCAATATGAAGATACAAATAATTGTGGGCTTTATCACAGGGCACTATCATTTCAGAAAACATCTTCAAACGATGGGACTTTTTCAACAAGAACCTACATGTAGAAAAGTCATAACAAAGAGGAAAAGGCACATCACATCATATTTGAATGTGATGCCTTGCCCATACTCGATTGATTACCTTAGTATCATTTAATGATAAAGAGTTACACCTTAGCTCTGTCAGGGGCCTGGTTGACTTTATCACTAAAGTAGGAGACCCCTAACAAATGGAGCTAAGGAACTTTTTGGGTCTGGGGTATGGTACAAAATGCTACCCAAAAGCAGAAGGTGCCACATATCGGACAAACCCAAATTAAAAGAAGAAGAAGAAGAAGAACACTCTTCGATTTTAGAACTTTAAATTTTTTACGTCTAATTCGTACTAAATTTTAAGTTCTAAAAATCTAATCTAATGCAATGTTCTAATATAATGCATTTTATTGTAATAATTCTCTCTTTGCAATTTAAAAGTAAGATCCTTTAATACCAGATAAAATGAGATTTAAAGAGATATATTTTGCAAGCAAATTTTTTCCTTGTTCCCAAGTTATTAAATAGTCTGTCTTTTAACTTAATAAACTTTAATAGTCTTACGGTTCATTCTCAAAACATGTTTCAATTACAACTTTCAAATTGATCCGAAATTAAGTTCTTTTTATTTCAAATTTTTGCTGCTATAACTTAAAGAATGCTCCTATCCATTAAAATGCAACAAAATCGGTACACTTTTATCATTTTTAGTGTCTCAAGCAATTTAGTCAGTGGCCGCAATTTAGTCAGTGGCGCTCCTGATTCCTTACTTTGAACTACGTTTAATGACAATGAATTTCGATTGACTGATTCTTGTACTTCAGTATCCTTTGGAGATGGTAACTAATTAGTATTTGATTTTTTTTTTCAATTGGGGTTATTAAAGTGGTTTAGGTTATAGTGAAATTGAAAAGTTCAAAATATTTCATATTTATCGTTTTTAAAAGAAAATTAGGTTTAACTTATTTGAATGAAGTTGCCTTTCTAGTAAAGTTTGCCACTCAAAGAATCACCACTGTACCTTGTGTGTGTGCACATTTCAGTGATTGATTGATTTATTGATTGATTGATTTATTCATTTATTCATTCATCCATCCATCCATCCACTCACTCACTCACTCACTCACTCACTGACTTACTTACTTACTTATTTACTTACTTACTGACTCACTCACTCACTCACTCACTCACTCACTCACACTCACTCACTCACTCACTCACTCACTCACTCACTCACTCACTCACTCACTCACTCACTCACTCACTCACTCACTCACTCACTCACACTCACTCACTCACTCACTACTCACTCACTCACTCACTCACTCACTCACTCACTCACTCACTCACTCACTCACTCACCACTCACTCACTCACTCACTCACTCACTCACTCACTCACTCACTCACTCACTCACATCACTCACTCACTCACTCACTCACTTCACTCACTCACTCACTCACTCACTCACTCACTCACTCACTCACTCACTCACTCACTCACTCACTCACTCACTCACTCACTCACTCACTCACTCACCACTCACTCACTCACTCACTCACTCACTCACTCACTCACTCACTCACTCACTCACTCACTCACTCACTCACTCACTCACTCACTCACTCACTCACTCACTCACTCACTCACTCACTCACTTACTCACTTACTTACTTATTTGAAAAAATTGTTTATGAAATTGGCAATTTTAACGAGGGCCTATGGGAAAGCCCTCAAACTCCTGGAAGGGCCTGGATGTAATCGGACATCCACTTTTTTAAAGTGAATCACCGTTATTAATGGTACACCGTGCAACGCCGGGTTAATAAAGCTCGTAATCAATAAGTTTTCTTTTTTTGCATTATGTGGCGCATGTTTTTCAAATTTTGTATGATTTGCTGACCATACGTTTTATAAAATATCTTTATCTAAATGTGCGCCATCTGTCATCATTTGGATTTTTTTAAATAATTTCCTTATCATTTACATAAAACCCATCTAATTTGTTTTACTCATTCATTAAGAAAGGAATATATATAAACTATTTTATGCAATTCTGAGAAAAAAAAATTATAGTATTTGTCATCAATTAAAAAAATATATTATTTCTTAAAATTGTTTATTAGTACCAAGTTTTTTTTTTAACATATAGTCGATGAAGAATGAAACGATGAAGACTTGAATCGATGAAGACTTGAATCGATGAGTCTCAAAATACTTGATGTGTTAATATTGAAGAGGCTAGTTGTATATATAGTCCTCTTAGCAATCATCTGTCACGTGTTTTAGAAGAGAGCCCAAACTATCATTCGTAAAACAACAAGTAGGTTTGTAACAGAATCTGTCACTTAACTCGCTTCCACATATTTGTGTTTAACAGGAAAAAACGCGCCAAACACAACATTAATTCTATATTTAACATTTACAAGCTAAATTTTGCTAGTTTCATTATTTTATTTCGAAAATTCAATAATTATTACTTATCGTTTGCAAAAATTAATTTATATTTTAAAGAATAAATATGTCAATTCCTCGCTTTTAAATAGAATGAAAACATTTCATATCAACATACAAGGATTCCGTAGTGAAATATATTTGACGTCATTTCAAACGGATCGATGTCGCAAAAATAAATTTATTTTAATTTATTGTCTAAAAGATTAAAGTTTCTCGAGCGATTGTTGCGAATGGCAAATGTGATTTAACTCTAATAAAAACAGGGCCTTTAGCGATTTGTAATTCAAAGTTTTAAACGGCAAAATTAACTATTTTCATTAATCTTCTTTCTCAGATTTAATAATTAGACTTTATCGTTTGCTAAATTTGTTTGAAGTTCGAAGAATAATGATGTAATCTTTTTTAATAAATATTTTTGTCGCCACAATTTCCCATTTACATTTCTTTCGAAAATTCACTTATTTATAGTTTGTTAAATTAATTTACAGTTCAAAAAATTTATAATTTGTACAATTGATGCTTTAAAAATAAAAGCGAAACTTAGCATATTTTTTTATGCCAATTCTCTATGCATCTTCTACATACATATATATAGAACCATTAAAAGAACTCTATTGTGATAATACAACAATCCAAACCGAATTATATCACATAAATAAATATATTTTCAAAAGTGTATTTTTATTTTAACAAAAAGTTTCTCGTACGTTTAACGAAATGGCAACAGTGAAAATATTGAATAAAAATGGAATTTGCATGTTATTTCAATGTAGATTAAATTTTTAGTTATTTAAATTTTAAATAAGCTTCTAGTTTAAATTTTTTAATGAAATTTGGCATGTAGCCTAATCTGATTTTTTGCTTCAAAATGACGTATCCCACTTGTCTGTGGGACTTGTGGATGACAACAGTGAAAATATGAATAAAAATAGAATTTGCATGTTATTTCAATGTAGATAAAAAAATTTAGTTATTTAAATTTTAAATAAACTTCTAATTTAAATTTTTTAATGAAATTTGGAATGTAGCCTAATCTGATTTTGGTGGTGACAGACGGACAGTGGGTGACAGACGGACAGACAGACGGACGGAACGATTATAATACCTTCCACTTTTTACGTTATAAACGTAGTGTGGAAGCTAAAAAGGGGTAATGAAGATTTTGGTTTAAGCCAGAGTTACTATATTTGGCGATCCATTACTTTTGCAGGCGCATATTTCTTTAAGGTTTAGAAACAGTTTCGTAACTGAAGGGCATTTTGAACTTGCATCGGGTTCACTGTTATTGCATAGCTATATTTCAACTTATAGCGTTCCCCGAGGTGATACTGAATGTGTCAAATAATACATACTACTAATGCAAATCTATTGAAGATTAAGACCAGATAGAAAAGAAATCCGTACGTGCAATGGATGGAGACCATCAGCAATTAACTATAATCCTCCTTCACCAATAATCCATATATAGTTTTAGTGTGACACATTATTTCCAACCAAACAATCCCCTATGATCGCCCGACACCATGGAATTGGCAACCCTGCTTCCTTTGGGTTCTCTACCTGTTTTTAAAGTGGAATCTTCCACAATCAAAAGATTTGAGATGCTGAGAAGTGACAGGCGGACTATACTTTGGATCACATTTTGCCACAAATGTGGATTCTCGGTTAACGCAGAGGGACGAGCTAGAGACCTTTTAAAAAGGAACGAATTAATACTTCGTACAAGTATATAAGAGTGCCGCCACCTTTGAGAGACTGGCAACCGGTTTTTGCCAAACAATAATCGTTACCGCTTAACGGTGCCTTGGAAATGAAGCTAATATTTATTTGTATTAAAAATGACGTAACAAAAGGGTTAGGCAAACTTGGTTGAAAACATTATGACAATCAATAAGTTTTCATAGTTTATGCATTATATGGTACATGATTTGTAGAATTGTATGTTTTTTTTAAAGGTGTAGAGATTAAAATTAGCCTTGTTTCAACGTATTGTTTCTCTAAAAGGAATTAAAAAAGTATATTCATGTCAAAAGTAAATTATACTAAATCTATTGGTTTTAAATTAAATTCCATATGAACATTTCTTTGGCACAGTTCGTCCACCAAAAATTAACTTATTAGACACTAAAAAAAAAAAATCTAAGTCACTACGGGCATGAGGTAATGACTGACACAATGCAATTATGGATGTAAAACGGAAGAAGGGTTA
Organism: Oedothorax gibbosus; assembly: GCA_019343175.1. Classification (NCBI taxonomy): domain Eukaryota; kingdom Metazoa; phylum Arthropoda; class Arachnida; order Araneae; family Linyphiidae; genus Oedothorax; species Oedothorax gibbosus. Next base: position 28,391,973 of record CM033278.1, read on the forward strand.
CCTACTAGCAACGATTTAAATCGATGACTGGGGGTTATTCTGGGTTCTTGTGACTACAATATTTATATTATACATTAAGAAGTGAAATGGTTGGATAGAAAAGTATCCGAAACTTAATTTTCAGCCTTTGCTGAGGGTAAGTGTTAGTCGTTTATTTGTAATAAAAATGGGTTAGGCAAACTTGAAATAGATACGTCAATCAACAAGTTTTCATATTTTTAGTTATTATGTGCTACATGATTTGCAAAATGTTATGTTTTAAATATGTATGACAATAAATATGCGCCTTATAAAATATCTTCATCTAAATAAGCGCCATCTGTCGCCTATTTCATTTTTTAAAAATTCGGTGCACGATCCTCAAAAGCTTTATCATTGGTATGTTTATATTGAAGCTTAGTGGCCTATACTTTGGCTCACATTTTTCTATATTGTGGAATATCGGACCTCGGTTACGCATAGGGGCCAGCCACAGACAAAAAGAAACATGTAGAGGGTGACGTAGTCCTTTTCTATTGAAGTATTTTAAAGGTTAATACATTACGAAATTGACTAATTTGCGTCCCGACTAATTTTTTACATTTTCGTACTCAGAAACAATTTTTTGCTTTAAATCTTATTAAAATTATCTCATTTTGTGTTTCTTTTTTACTGGGAATGTTTTAAAGTTGTCAAAAGTCAGATCGGTAACCTACGTGTCTACGTTATCACATGAGCGGTTTTTCCCCAACCCAACTCCCAACGCAACCTCTGTTCCGACCATGATTGGCGGAAATTGCCACGTGCTATGACTAGGCGTTGGAGAAATTTTCTCCAACTCTGTCGATCTCTCGCGACGGAGTTGGCCAACTTGGCCCCAAACAACCAATCAGGTGAATCGGTGACTGTCGCTACACTGACGTCACGATTCTGTTTTGGTTGAAGCCAAATCTTCAGGTCATATTGCGCCAAATTGCCAAGCTGTTATTTATTTATTTTTCAAGCACGATATTTTTATTTTCAATCTGAAGTATAATAAGCTTTTGACACAAAGAGGAAATAGAACTCTTTGATTTGACATTTCTTCTTATTTTTTCGATAAAATTTTTTTTGAAAAGTTGGGGTTTTTTTTAACGAAAATTGTTACTTAGAGCCAATTCCACACAAGATTTATTTATATATCTTAGAAAAAAATCATTTAGCACAGCTTTTAGTTCCACTTTAAGTGTAAAAAATAAGCTATTTTTATGGATTTTCTTCGTTAATTCAATAATTTTATATATCATTTGCTGTAATATGCAAAGTAGATGGGTAAAATTGCCCCTTTTGTTCTAAATGGAAAGCCAAACTGTATATCAGCTTTAATTTCAAATTTGTAAACAAAATATTTGCAATTTTAAGCAAAATTCCAACAATGTATAGCCTTCAAAATATCTCTCAACGCAAGTGTGTTAATTTAACAATCTGGGAAAATTAAAATTTCAACTTGTATCTCTCAGTGTTTATTTGTTTTATTACAGAATAAGGATTTTACTAGTATGTAATCATCAATGAATTCAGATATATATTAATGACAATTTCAGTTGGACTTGTAAAATTCTTTTTAAAAGTGAGCAATCTTTATCAAATTGTAACATTGTTTTTTATACACTCTTCACAACTTTTTTTTAATGTCACCACTGAAGGATTATATGTAAAAGAAAAAAAATAGCCTCCACAACCAAACCCCAAGACTAAAAATATTTTTTATAACATACAGTGGCGGATCTAGAACTTCAACATGGGGGGGGGGGGGGGCTAACTCGATGGCTCAACCGCGTAAGGGGGGGGGGGGTGCGATGTATTATTTTTATGTGAACTAATTAGTAAATGCATTAATTAACTGTAAATACTACATACTATTTTCAATAATATGTAAATTATTAAATATTAATTAAATTATGAATGTTAATTAAATTATGAATGTAAATTAAAGTATGAATGTTAATTAAATTATGAATGTTAATTAAATTATGAATGTTAATTAAATTATGAATATTAATTAAATCTTACAATTTAGTTTTTATTATTTATTGTAAATAAAAAATTATTAAATAATATGAACGAATTTATAAAAATAATAATGAAGTTAATAAATATACATAAAGTGTTGTAATTTAAGCTATTTAGAGTTATTTAATATGTAATAAATGTATTTGATTGAATGTATAAGATTTGATTGACGTTTTATAAAAATTTCAAAAGCAAGTACAACTATCAGTTCGAAAGAATTTTTAAAAAAAATTTATTGCAATAAATCGGGAAAAGTAACTGCTTTGCGCAGTTCAAATATAATATTAGCATTTATAATTTTCTGAACATAATAAAAAGTTTCAAATAAATTTAATTAAAGTTCAGTGTTATAAGTACACAAGTAAACGGCATATTTTAAAATAAGAAATTGAATACTAACTAATTAAACTGACGTATTTTTAAGAATTTTTATACTGTACGAAATTTTTTTTATAAAGGTAGTAGGAAAGGGGGGGGGATAATGGAATAATCACTCGTTTCAATTAATTTCGCAAGGTAGAAGAAAAAAAGGCATTTTCAAGAATTAACTGAATTTTTGTAGAAGGTTAGTTTGAATTATCATCGCACTAAAGCTGCACGAGGGTTATAGACAACGGGCGTCATAATTTAGAACCACAGTTAAGTGACGAGCCGTCACATGAGTGACATTGTAGAAGAAAAATAGAAAGAAAACATCAGTCTTAGCATCTACTACCCCCCAAAAACACACAATTAAAAAGATCAAATGAAGAAATGGCATAGTTCTGACGCACACAAAAAATCTTTCACAAAAAAAAAATCTTTCTTTTAACAATATTACTTTAACAAAACAAACATTATTTTATTTTAAATTTTGCTATTATTTGATGCGAAAAGTCTTAGTTAAGTTTTAAAAATCTTAGCAAATATTCTATTCATATTTAAGGCATCAGTAAGCATTGTTAAGCCAAAATTTAAAGGAAACATTTTTAAATGTCTGTTAATTACTTGACAAATTATCAAGAAAAAACAATTATTTAAATTCTTGATTTAACTCTTGAAAAAATGAGTTATTACACTATTGACTTTCAAAAAGTCAAATCTCACTATATTTGACAATTTTTAAATTTCTTTAAACAACTATATAGACCAATAACAAAAAAAGCTCTTTGACACACTGACATAATATTGAGGGCATTGTCATTTTATTTATGTTTTTTTTAAATGTGATATGCTACATAATAAGGATTTTCAAAAATGAAAATATTTTTAGAACATTTTTAAATTATTACTTTAGTTAAAAACAGACATTGCATATTCTCCAAAAAATTGCAAACTTAAATTATATCAAAGTAGAAGATTTGATTTTAAACACAAGAATTAATAAATGATTCTCTCAATAATTCCAATAAAGAAGTCGTAATCTCACGTAAAATTTTCATTAGAAAACGTATTTTAAGCGGAGAATGGCTTTTTTAAATATATATTTCTATAAATTATGGAATATTACAACGACCAGCTAACAATACTGACATACCCATTCAATCAGAAATTCCGATTCTTTTTATTTGTCTAATCTGTCGAAGAGTTAGAAATTTGTTTTTACACGTTCAGAGCGCAAATAGAATGGAAATTTTAAAAACGGAACGATAATAATTTTTTCAAAAAAATTGTGGAGTCATGGGAAGGGATTTTTTATAAGTTCCCTTGTCATTGTCGCCCAGTGACTTGATTTTCAAATTACTAGGTGACATTTTTCTTTCATTAGCGTCGCCCAGTCTCCAGTGTTAAAAAAAATGCTCGGAATTAAACTCTATAAAAATTATACAGTTAATGGAAAAATAATTTTTGAAAAGACTATAAACATTGTATATATAATATAACATTTTCTTACCTTATTTTTAATGAATAACGTAGGTAGTTTCACTTACAATTTCGGGAGACATTACAAATGTTATAAACCGTAGTACTGTATAATTAAAAATATTTTAAAACATTAATAAAATAAAAATAAGTACCCCGCAAACCGCTTTACTTGAGAACTTAACTTCGTGTGGGACATCAGTTGGGGGCTTGTATAGTACTGAGAAACATCTTCGGACAAACAGAAGCAAAGAGAAAAGCATCTACATCTACAACAGAGTCACCGTCCAATTATCCCGTCCCGTTTGCAGCCCACGTGTGGTCACTATTTTTATTGCCTAAAAAAATTCTACCATGACTTAGTGATGGGCGGTCCAGTTCCTTTTGAGGACCCGTTCCAGTCGTTCCAGTCCTTTTGTGGACCCGTTCCACTGGACCCGTTCATTCCGGACCGACACACTCACCCCCCCCCCCCAATTCCTCCCCCTTTTTTTCGAAAGTGGTTTTGACGACACACGAACGAAACCCTGACCGGTTTGTAATTTGATATGGAGAGGGGGGGGGGGGTCGAGAATACCCCTTGACAGCGGAATGTGAGTGTTCTTTTGCTGTTGGTTATTGTGTGGGGGTTGGGGGGAAAAGTGGGGGAATTTCTTGGAAATCCTTTTTTTAGGGAGATAGTACGTGTACTCGCTTCCGCTCTCTCTCTGTGGTTGAAGGAAAAAAGTGTTTTGAGCAACTCTCTTCTCGTATGCTTCCGAGGTTCAATGTTATGCTTATAAGATGTCTTTAAACGTTAAAAATGTAATTATTAGCTTGCGTAATAGTTATTTAGAATTATGTTTTGAAGCTTCTTAGTTTTAGTTATGAAAAAATTCACAAACACTGTACGCAAAAGACATTGCTTCCGTGTGAGTTAAGAACAATTAAGTCAAACAATAAACATGAGGACTGACGACTAAGTTTTATACACCGTCCCTCTGTAGTTTGAAGGTTTTTAAATTACTTTAAGCCAACCTTTTATGACCTTTATAAAACAACGCTGAATAAATATTTAGCGTGCCTTTAAAACAAAAGAATATCTATGTCTTGGAAAAAAATTAGAATTTAAAATGGAATGTTAATTTATCGGAAAGAACAGCTGGTATGCTCGAGACTATTATTATTATTTGCTGAAAAGATTTGAAAAACGACAAAGAGTTTATTTAAAATAGGGGTTTAAAAAACTAAAGAATTGCAGTCGGACCGACATTCCTGGATTTTGGAATGAACCGTTCCGGACCGAAAGGGTACTACTATTTAAAAAACATATTTAAAATACAGTAAGGTTGGTTTAAATTATCATCGCACTAGAGCTACATTGGGGAGTTATAATTTAGACCCACAGTCAAGTGACGAGCCGACGCCTGAGTAGGCAACCGATAAAACTTTTAAGTGCGACATCGTACTTTGGGACTCACCGGGACTTTGGAATATATATTGGGTGTTATTCGTCAAACTGTCGGGCTTTTCAGACCTTTTATAGTTTGGCAGTTATTTTGGCAAACCCCGGATCCGATACTGGGACCTTCCGCTTGTTAGGCAAGCGCTTTACCGACTGGGCTCCCCATTTAATATTCGGACTGACATTCCCTGATTTTGGAACGAGCCGGTCCGGTCATTCGTTCCAGACCGAAAGGGTACTACTTTTTAAAATACAGTAAAAGTTCACCGAAAATATACTTTATATTCTGGAGCGAGAAGATCGGGAACAATGTTTATGCAAGTCAAAAGTAATATACATTCAATTGCCGGACCGACATTCCCTGATTTTTGAACGATTTTGTCCGGCTTCCGGACCGAAAATATTCAGTATACAGTCCGGCCGACATTTACTTATTTTGGAACGAATCGGTCCGGTCATCAGTTCCGGACCGAAAGGGTACTATACTATTTAAAATACAGTAAAAGTGCACCGAAAATACACATTTTATGCTGGAACGAGTAGATCGGGAAACTAAGTTCAAGCAAGTCAAAATTAAGACACAAATTTAGCAGTCGGACCGACATTTTCGGATAATGGAACGAACGCGAACCGGCCGGTCATCCGGTCCGGACCGAAAGTTACTACTATTTAAATTAAAATAAAAGAGTGCACAATTAAAATATACATTATATACTAGGACGAGAAGATCGTGGCCGGTCGTTCCGCACCGCAAATTTAATGGTATAATTGAAGTAACCAATTAACCCATTTGGATCGATGGAATCGGTAACGAGCGATCGGGACCGGTCGTTCCGCATCGCAAATCTCAAAGTCGTTTCATGATATTTATCCATGGTCAAGTGACGAGCGATCAGTTGGGCTTTACAGACATTTTATAGGTTGGCAGTTATTTTGGCAAAGCCCGGGTCCGATCCTGGGACCTTCCGCTTGTTAGGCAAGCGCCTTACCGACTGGGCTCCCCATTTAATATTCGGACCGACATTCCCTGATTTTCCGGACCGAAAAGGTATCAGTATATGACAATCCGACCGACATTGACGGATTTTGGAACGAGCCGGACCCGTCATTCGTTCCAGACAAAAAGGGTACTACTATTTAAAATGCAGTAAAAGTGCACCAAAAATATAAATTTTATGCTGGAACGAGATGATCGGGAAACAATGTATATAAGATAGTTAAAAGTAATAAACATTTAATAGTCGGACCGACATTTCCTGATTTTTGAACGATTTGGACCGGCTTCCGGACCGAAAAGATATCAGTATATGACAGTCTGACCGACATGTACGGATTTTGGAACGAACCGGTCCGGTCATCCATTCCGGACCGAAAGGGCACTACTATTTAATTTAAAATAAAGTAAAAGTGCACCGAAAATATAAAATAATGTGCTGGAACGAGAAGATCGGAAACAATGTTTAAGCAGGTCAAAAGTAAAGCATACATTTAGCAGTCGGACCGACAGTCTCGGATTTTGGAGGACCGAAAGAGTTCTACCAGTTAAAATACAGAAAAGTGCGCATAAAAATACATATTATTTACTGGAGCTAGAATATCGGGATACAAAGTACAGGTCAGTCAAAAGTAATACACATTTAATAGTCTGACCGACATTCCCATATTTTTAAATGATTTGGTCCGGACTCCGGACCGACATTCATGGATTTTGGAACGAACCGGTCCGGTCATCCATTCCGGACCGAAAGAGTACAACTATTGAAAATACAGTAAAAGTGCACCGAATATATACATTATATACTGGAACGAGAAGATTTGGAAACAATTTTCAAGCAAGTCAAAAGTAAAACATAAATTTAGCAATCGGACAGACATTCACGGATTTGGAACGAACCGGTCCGGTCATCGCCATTCCGGACCGAAAGAGTTTTACCTGTTAAAATACAGAAAAGTGCGCCGAAAAATACATATTATGTATCTGAAGCGAGAATATCGGGATCCAATGTACAGGCCAGTCAAAAGTAATATACATAAATAGTCGGACCGACATTCCCTGATTTTTGAATGATTTGGTCCGGATTCCGGACCGAAAAGATAGATATTAGTATATGACAGTTTGACCGACATTCACGGATTTCAGAACGAACCGGTCCGGTCATCCGTTCCGGACCGAAAGGGTATTGCTATATACCGAAACGAGACTGGAATAAGATCATGACTCAATGTTCTTGCCAGTCAAAAATGTTTATTTAACAATCGGGCAGACTCTCAAAACCCAGGGAATATTCATATTTAAAGCTGCAAGATAGAGTTCTTCACTCCAATTTTAGGTAAAATTCTAAGTTTCATATTTCTGTAAGTTCTAAATTTTTTGAAATAAAAGAAAAAAAATTCGCAAAAAGTTCAAAATTATGCAGTTGGAATGATGGACCCGTTCCTTTTGAAACAGTGGACCGGACCGATTCGTTCCATTTGAGGACCCGTTCCTTCGGACCCGTTCATTCCGGACCGACCCATCACTACCATGACTGTACAATCTACATATCTGTCTAGACGTCCCTATTGTATGTGTCCTTTCCTGTAAGGCAGTAAAAGCATTATCCGATCCCAATCGTCAGCTTTCAAGGAAGATAGCGAAATTTGTCCCACGGCATCTTTCTTTTACCCTAGTCGGAAAATAGGGGCAGAAAAGAGGGGTGAGGACATAATTGGACCGTAGGACCACCCCGCAGAGAGCCTGGAGCGAAGAGTTAGAGTGCTACTGCTATGTGAGTGCGATGCTGTCGTGAAGAATGGTTTTTTTGAATGAAGCTTTTTTGGGGTGTTTGGTCGTTGGCCAGGGTCTAATGTTACATTGGTATTTGCTGCTATTTTTATTTATTATTTCGGATGCCTATGCAAAACTTATCCCCCACATCATCATTTTTAATGAATCATTAAAATATTTTTAAAACTGTTTGTTCTCAATTGTTTGAAATTTTTAATCCCTACTCAAATTTAATACTTATAAATTTAAATATAAGTAACTTTACCACTACATGATTAGGTTCAATAAAATTAAATGGATATTAGATAAAATTATAAGTTATTGAATAACTAAATTAACAATTTTTGTTGACGAGAACGCGAGAAAGATACATCTGGAATCTGGATTGATACAGCTTGAGTGCTTGAGTTAAGTTCTAACGTTATATCACTTTGAATATAGTTGCGTTTTTGTGTCACAAATTGGTACTTTTGACAAACTTTCAATGAATATCCCCGATCAGTCTGTTATGATTAATTATTCCCAATTATTTATAAATTTTTACATTATAGTGTTATTATATACACATAATTTTAAAATTTAATATTAAAAAAATTATAGCTTTTTTTTTATTTGCTAAGTAGACCTTGGAATCGTGAAACGCTTTGAAGAGTATATGTTGTTTTCAATTTGATATTAAATTTGGTCAAAATTAAATCAATAATAGTGTGATGTTCAAATTATCAGATTCTAATTCACCGTTATAGTCATAAATTAAAACGAAATAATTGAAATTAGTTGTATTTTAGTCGGTTTCCCATATCGAGGAGAACCACTGATAATCAAGACTTTAGCTCACTGAAGCAGAGGGCACCGAAGTCTATCTCAAGCCCTCAAATTATCGTATTACCGAAAAAAAAACTGAATCAAAATGAGGAGCAAACTTTCAAAACCCAATATCTCAAACCTTGACTTAAGCCACTTTTGTTTATAAGCTTCTCAAAGCTAACTAAATCCTAAGTGTTAATGTTTAAGTGCAGAAGTGGTTTTAGTCAAAGTTGAAGACATTGGGTTTTGAATGTTTACTCATCTTCAAATATAAACTTTTCTACAAAAAAAAGCATTTAAAAAAAAAGCTGAATGTTTTTTAAAAAATTTATTCTCGGGGAAAAAAACGTTTTTATCTAGTGTAAGTTTGAGTCTCATGGGGGGGGGGGGGCTAAAGCCCCCTTATCCCCCCCCCCCCCCCCCATAAATCCGCCACTGGTAACATATACATCAAGTGATCATTTCCATCACTAAACAAAACTGTGAAAGAAAAAAAAAAATACTTATAAGAGAAATCCTACGCATGCGATAAAATAAAACTCAAATCAATCCAAAGGTCCGATTTCTAATAAATTGTCGCCTACTGTAGAGATACCGTTTAATTATGACAGTCGGAAAAGAGAAATCTTCCCCTACTCTGGCAACCCTTTAACACCTTTTGGGGGGCCGAAATTGGGGGGAGAAAGTTGCGTTGGAGGTTGGGTTGGGGAAAACCGCTCGTGTGATACAGCCTGCGATGTTTTTCTTGCAAACATTATTATTCGTTTAATATTGTCATAACAGATATACTTCAAAGTGAAAACTACTTTATTCAATGTCTTTTATCAATATTATACTTAGGAATATTTATTTTTTACTATTTTAAATAAGGTTTCAAAATACTATAGCTACGTATTGTACTACGGTATTTTACTTACTAACAGTTTTACTTAGTAACTAAAGTATTTACTACAGTAACTACAAATAAAACTCTGAAACAGTGTTAGAATTTTTTTAGGTGTACAATATTGAAAAGGACATAAAAATAAGTATATTCATGTGGAAAATTAAATTATAATAAATCTATTAGTTTTAAATGAAGTTGTATAAATATTTCTTTGACACAGTTTATCCACCAAAAAACTAATTAGACACCATAGAAAGAAAATCTAAGTCACTACTGGGATATGGTAATGACTGAAACAAAGCAGTTCTGGATAATTTACTCTAGGTTTTGTGACTACAATACTTATTATATACTTTAGGGAGGGAAGTGGTTTTATAGAAAAGTATCCGAATATTAGTTTTCAGTTGAGTTTCATTGAGTTTCTCATTTTTTTATAAGTTAAATGCTACGTTGTTTGCAGAATTGTATGTTTTGATGACAATAAATATACGCCTTATAAAATATCTTCTTCCAAATGCGCGCCACCTGTCGTCATTTAGATTTCTTTCAAATAAATTCCTTAAGAGTTACAAGTAAAGCCCATTTATTTGTTTTTCTCTCTTCTTATTTTTGAAAGAAGCATGTATACATGATTTTATCTAGTTTTGTATTATTGTTTAACAGTATTTGTCTTCAATTAAGAAAAAATTATTAGTTTATAAAATTGATGATTACTACCAAGATTTTTTAAACAAATTATTCTTATAAAGGATTGTAAAAAGATGACTCTGTTGAAATCTTGGCATTTTAAAATATTAGTCGAGTAATAAGAGAGTAAGCACTATTTAGGAGCTTGCCCTTAATCGTACAATGTAAAGTACTGGTTTCCTAGGGGTAGCGTTCGTTACGTCCGCTATCGTCCGCCGCACTCGTAGCGTTAACACACAAATTGATAGCGATGGTTTCCTAGCGGTGAGTTGATCGTAACCGGAATCCATCGTTACGACCGTCACGGCCGCTATGCCCACGCGGGATATTTTTTCACCGGATTTTATCGCCGTTACGTTCGTGATTTGCGCTTCAATATGGAGGATATAACTTTTTGGACCCTCGAAAGGGAAGAAATTTTAATTGATTTCGTCAAACAACATGATTGTTTATATAATTTAAAGAATAAAAATTACAGGCAATCACAGCTCAAAAAACATCTGTGGAAGGAAATTGGGACGATTCTGAAAACTGATGGTACGTATAAAAGTTTTTTTTTTAATAAACTTAGACATTTTTCAGATTACTTTTGTTTTAGAGAAGTTTTTCATATTATAAATCTCGTTTATCATGTTCATGTTTTACTAGGTATTTGCAAACCTAACTAAAATTTATTTTAACCATCTAGAATTTAGAGCAAAGACTTGGTTAATTTTTCTGTTGGCTTTCAAACATGTTCAATGTTAAAAATCAGCTTCAACATTATATTTTAAGTTCGTACTTGTTTGTAAATTAAATTATTTTTGTCGCTTAACTACCTATTCAAAAATGTATTTTATTATAAGTTATCAGGACATATGCAATAATATTGTCCAAGAGATATCTGCATTTAGATTCATTACCACACTTGTGGGATTGATTTTGAGATTGCTTAAAATCAGGAAAGGAGTTAATTTGTTTGTTTGACTCGTTCCAAAAATTTTCAACCCTTTTAAACAGTTTAACATTTTTTTCATGATTTATATTCACATTTCTGATTAAATGAATTTGAAATGCTATTCAATGTTCAACAAAAAGTAATTTCTTTCTAAATTTTGTTTACTGGATAAAATATACATTCAAAAAGTTGAATAGGAAAGTGTAGAAAAACTATTCCCACCATTTTAAATGTAAAAAACATTTATTTACTGGTCATGATCATACTGTATATACATATATTTACAAAAAACAAACTTTACTATAACGATAAATATGAAAAAATAGGTTTACAGTCGAACCTTGTTTAACGCGAACTCGCTTAACCAAGTTAGCGTTAACAGGGTTCGACTGTAGTAGATAAGATATTAAGAGGTAAAGATATTTACGTTTATATTTTAAGTTTTCTGTAAAGATATTTTAGAAATTAAGTTTTTATTATTTTGTTACTAATTCGGGAAGCATATTTTTTTTGCCATCAACAGCCCCAGGTCCATTGAAATAGTCCTTGAAAATATTTCTAATTTGGACACAACTTGCAGTTGTTCTTACATATCCGATCTCATACTGATCATATTTTCATTCGGCAATGGCACAGGACCTCCAAGTGCCGTTGTCCTGGGGCAAGAACTTTGTCCTCTCTCAGGATATTATGTTAAAATGCATGCACAAATTACCAGCTTCTCCGTTGTACTTGGATCATTGCAATAGGCTGAAAAAACACCCTGAAGTAGTTGCATAGAATGCCAAATGCATTCTCTGTTTGTTCTTCTCGCCCTTGAAAGCCTGTAGTTGTACACAGCTTTTTTTTCATCATGAAGGGAACTGTGGCCGGGGATAAGGCTTCATTAAGTTTTCGTGTAGTGCAAAAGCCTCATCCCCAACAATCACATGTGGAACACCGTTTTGGATTCCTGGCAAGGCCGTCGGTGCAGAATGCCAAACATGTGGCTTTTTATTTCGCTGCCTATAGTACTTTTTAGGAATATTCCAGCATCTCCTCCTTTCCATAGGATCCTACATCAATTGCCAAAATTGCAGTCGGCATCCACAACAGCCAGAATCACCATGGAGAAAATATTCCTTGTAGTTTATAAAAAGTGAGGCAACTGTTCTTTGGGGCTTTAATACGGATGTGTTTTTCCATCTATGGCGCCTACACAGTTAGGGAGTTCCATTTCAGCATGAAATCGTTGGCAGTCTTTTGAAGAAGTTCTGTCGTCGGAGTTGGTAAAACCTTGTTTCGCAAGCCGTTGTATGATGGCTGTTGCGGCTTCCTTTATGATGGTGCTTATCCAGGAGTGACTCACTCTGAATTGGAAAGCTAGGGATCGAAGGGATTCTCCTTTGCCAGATGCCCTATAAGAATTCAAAAAGTTACTTACACTGTCATATCTATAGTATCGTTATGCTAAAACATGGTTTCTCAATGCAAAACTAGTTTTTGAATGGATAATCTTGATACGACTTAATTGTGAATTGAGGAACATTTTCAAACTGTTCTAGTATTTTATATAATTTTCGAGTTTTAATAGTATTTTTATATTTTAACAGGTGACAGTTGCAGCAAGCATTGGAGCTATTGCCGGGACTATTACAACCGGCGGAGGGGAAAACCCATTACAGAATCCTGCGGGGACGCTGGTAAAAAGAGGTCTGTCCTGATGTCGTTCTTGGACAGTGGCCCTTGTTCTCAGAAGGAAAATACATTTTCAAATGTACCTCCCCTAGGACTTCAGCTGTTCGGCACCACCAGCGAAGCCCAGGATCCTGCAAGCGAAGGGTAAGATGAGGACAACAACGAAACGCTTGTTCATGACGAGGAACTTGACCTCCAAAGAAAAAAACCAAGGTTAACCATGCAGATGAGAGGCTGCATTTACTCAAGGAGCTGATCCAGCAAAGGGAACCGACAAACGATAGTGCTGTGGACTTGTTTTATAGGAGCGTTGCCACAACTGTAAAAGGTTTACCACTGAGAGAGCAGATGCTCCTTCAAATGGATATTTCTAGTTTTGGTTGGAAATGCAGGATTAAGAACATTGACTCTGGTTCAAGCCCTCAATTAGTATAGAGTATGAAAGCCAAGATAACAAGACCTTAATGATTCTGTTTAGTTTTCGTTAGTAGTTAGTTTGTACCAGGTGGCCCAGCGGGTAGTGTTTGAAACAAATGAAAAAATAAAAACAAATAAGAGACACGAGAAGAATTTAATGACGTTTTTGTAAGGACATATTGGGCAATTAATGATAAAGAGGTTGAAGTGCCCGCCATCTTTAACAAGGACAGCAGTTAGGCGGTTCTCGAATCCAACCATACTCCTTACAAATACCTTCCTCCATACACCTTTTGTTTGGTCAATTCTTTTTGTGGGAAGCTTTTTTTTTAGCTTTTGTGGGAAGTTTCACAAAGAGAATTGGCCAAACAAAAGGAGTATGGTTGGATTCGAGAACCGCCTAACTGCTGTCCCTGTTAAAGATGGGGCACTTCGAATCTCTTATCATTAAATTGCCCAATATGTCCATTCAATAAACGTCATTAAATTCTTCTCGTGTCTCTTATTAGTTTTTATTTTTTCATTTGTTTCAAACACTACCGCTGGGCCACCCGGTACGAAGTACAAGTTTGTTTTAATTAATAAAAAAGTATTAAAATGTGTATTTTACTTAGCTGAAAAATGTTCTGCTTCTAAAGTCTGCTAAAAGCCAGTTATTAGGTAAGCTATTAAAATTTGCAAATTAAATTTTGTAATATACCTTTAATGCTAAAATTTGTATGTATATATGAGCATAATTTAGTAATCTGATAACATAAGTAAGTTTGCACAGTAGCAGGGCCTTTCAAGTGAAAATTATCCTGCACTAGTTAAATAAAATTTAAATAACTTGATGAAATTTTAATTTTCCCCTCTCAAAATAACCCAATTTTTGGATCCACCATTAAGTTTATACAAAATGAATGAACGAAAGTTCTGATTTAAAAAAAAAAACAGGTACTCACCTCATAAAAATGCACAGCTTTTCTTCTGGGCAAATCGGGGTTTTGTGGGCATTGCATGGCTTGGTGGTTAATCTTGGCGAATATGATTAAGAACATAATCAAAAAGACCGGGTGTTAAGCGAAAGTATTGGCGAAATTTTTCTTCATTCGACACCAAATGCCGACGTACAAGTATATTAAAGGCCCTTCAGTTGGCCTGTTCTTGAATATTGCGCTTTCTTTCCGACCGGCAATTCTCGATGTCAAAATCCTCATCCTCCATTAGTATTAATAAAGCAAGGAACTCGCAATCTGATTTCGATCTCGACATTCTTGACAAAGTTCACGATGGATAAAGATCACGTTGCGCTGTGGGTAACGTTTCTTTTCACCTCTCTAGGAAACCAAGCTTAGTCGATCGCAACGGTAGCGCCACAAATCTGTGACGTCATGGGTTCCGCTACGAGTATGGCGGACGATAGCGGACGTAACCACCGCTACCCCTCGGAAACCAGTACTTAAGAGGCTTTTGTAAGCTAAATCTGTACTGGTCCTATTTCCTGCGTACGATTACGCTATTAGGTTGCGTTTTTGGTTGTGCCTCAGTTTCGCAATTGCCCCAGCGTTCCTATTATATTCACTCTAAAATTTTAGAGAATGAAATGTCTGCGTCAAATAACAAAACCAATGGCCAAGGATAGGTATAGACAACACGACCATTCCTAGTATTTTGTTACTATCAAACTTTTTTGCCCTGTAAGGGCATCTTCGGGGCGCCAGAAGGAAGCTTCTCGTCGATACCGCAAAAATTATAACATATATCTTATCTCGGAATATTCATTGGTGATTTCAGAATTTTGAGTTTGAGCAACAGCGCAACTTTTTTCATACAGAAAGGAAAATTGTTTAAAATAATGAAATTGCTGCAATTTGAATACGATTATATGGGTAACTTAGTCCAAGTTTCACTCTTCAATAAATACACTTACCCTCATTCAATGGTGTAATGAAAAACCCACTTATATGCTCTATTCTGAAAACCCTGATAAGTCAGGTTTCGGAAGAGTTTTACCTTTTCTTAAGGGAAGGTGCATTATTTAGTTAGAGGGGGAGGATTATAGGGGGGGGGGGCATGATTTAATTTTATCCTTGAAAGTGGGAGGGGGTCTGGCTTTAAATTCCAATTATTTACCAAGGAGTGGGGGGGGGGCGGGGTAGAATTATTATGAATAAGTTTTAAGGTCTTCAGAAAAAATATGTATTACCGGAAGCATATAAAATTAACATCACACTAAAGTGTAAAATTGATGCTTTTCAAATTTAACCGAATAAGTTAGTTATACAACAAATGCATTAAAGTAAAACTTTCTAAATTATATTCGTAATTACTGTGAGCTGCATCATATTGATAACTTATCAAATCTACAAATATTACATTTGGAGATTTTGTTCGAAAACCTACATTGTGCTTAAACCTTTAGTTTTGGACTATGTAAGACATTTAGAGTTTATGAAGATGAAAAAGTCAAAAAAAAAACTGAAAGTAAACATTTCACCACCTAGCTCTAGTCAGGAAATTGAAAATTCAGACTCTGGTGATATCCTGGGTGAAGGCATTACTTCGGATACTGAAGATGAGTACAAAGTTTCAGACCTGTTTGATGATGTTATTTTAGACATGGAAACTCGGGAGTGAAATTGAAAGCGATTCCTCTTCAGATTCAGATGTCGGTCCTTTTTTACAAGAAACCCGTCTGGCATAACAGCCAGCACATGGAAAAATAAAAAAATATATGTAGCATTTTCGTGTTTTCAGATTATTTTTTTAAAACCTAAAGACTGAGGAAACAATTTTCTTAATAAGGATATATCTAAAATATTCGAACAAGTGTTTTGTATATATCGCTAATTATAAATAGTGAATACATTTTGGTAGTATTTAGAATACGTTTTGGTAGTACTTATTTTCGTAACAATAAAAAAGTTGAAAATAAAATTTCGTTAAATTGTAACTCCAAAACAGAAATGATAGATACAAATTAAAAATAAACTAAGTTAATGCCACCAAATTTTCTTAAATTAGACAGCATAGCACTTAAAAAGAGTTTTACCTCTAAAAAATTCAATATCATTATCTGTTAATGCACAAAAAATTAGTAAAATACATTTATATTCATATGCTGATTATACTTTTCAAATACGCCTTATACGGATGGAAATCCCCCCAGTGACAAATAAGGGTGGAGCCGTTTACTTCAAAGGGTAAAACCGAGGTAATCAGGGAACTTTGGAAATTCCCAAAACAGACATGGATAAATGCTTGGAGCGGAGTGAAATAGTTAAAATCCATGAAAAATGGCGTGTAAATTATTTATGAGTCTGGGATGTTAAGACTTTATTTTAAATCTCTTTTATCTTATAACACAGTCTATTTTCCATATCTAGCGAAATTTATTAAAAAAAAACGATTATGTATGAGCTAGGGTTCAACTTTAATTTCATTTTTTTTTCTATTTGAACACAATATCACGATACCAAGAATATTATTTTATATATGTTATGGGCAATTTGATTATTCCGGGATTATTCATTATGCTCAGACAATTTTTTAAATAAAATCTGATAAAATCGGACAATTTAATTATTAATTGCTTTTGTTAGGGGCACTTTGATGAAATGACATGTATTTTTTTTAACATGCAATTGTACATGTTTGTAAGTACATACTTTATGTTTCTTTTTTAATTGGTTTGTCAGTTATTTAAAATTAAGTTTCAATATAATATATCGTCTTATATTTCAATATAGAGAAATATGAATAAAAATATTCTCAAATTGCACACTTGACTCTCAGCATTCTTGGTAATGCATGGCCAAGTAACATTTTATTAAAACAATTATTACATCCCTTTGTGCCTTTTTTTAAAAAAATTGCCCAGGCGTTCTGAATAAGACCAATATTCATATTAGCTGTAACAGATATAAGGAGGAGTTTCAACAAAAAAACTAAATCACAATAATACACACAACTGAAGTTTTGACTAGATTATTTATTTGCCATACATGCACGGATACACACACATAGAAAACTTTTACAAACTTATACTCAGTCAAAAGACACATTTTTATCTTCTTCTAAAAGATTTTTTTTTATCTTCTCCATTTTCATCTTATTCAAATGGCAGTGATTAAAAACAATTTTAAAAAAAGACAACAATTAAAAACATGTAAAATTGCAATGTCTTCATAAAAAATCTTTTTGCACACTAGAAAAAAAATTTAGACTATTAATTCTAACAAGCAAAACAACTAATTTTTTTTTAAAACCAGGAAACAATTTTCTTAATAATAATATATCTCCCAATATTCGAATAAGTGTTTTGTTATATCGCTAATTATTTATAGTGAATACATTTTGGAAGTATTTAGAATACGTTTTGGTAGTATTTAATTTTGTAACAATAAAAAAAAGTTGAAAAAAAATTCATTAAATTGTAACTTCAAAACAGAAATGATAGATACAAATTACCAATAAACTAAGTTAATGCCACCATTTGCTTAAATTAGACAGCATAGCACTTAAAAAGGGTTTTACCTCTAAAAAATTCAATATCATTATCTGTTAATGCACAAAAATTTAGTAAAATACATTTATATTCATATGCTGGTTATACTTTTCAAATACGCCTCTAAAAGAGGCATAAATTTTACCTTATACGGATGGAAATCTTATATATTTTCAACTTTAATTTAAATACACCCTGTTTAATGGATCACCTTCATAACTATGCTTCAATAATATAAATACTGCATGATTAAAATAAAATAAAAACATTTATTTTCTTATGCAAGCCGTTAATGGACAAATATAACTTTTTCAATATGCCATAAATACAGTAAACACTTAATACTTTTCAAGGTTACATGAAAAACACAACTAATTCAAAATTCTGAATTTGTAAATAGTTTTCAAAGATATTGCAGATAATTCTAAATTATGTTTAATTTTAAACTAATAATATAAATAATCTCAAAAATTAAATTTTCCTGGAAGCAACTTATCAACTTGGTGAGTAATCTATACTGGTAATCAAATATTGCCCACAAATAAACATATTTACCAATAAAAGCTATAAAATGATCAGATAGTAAAAACAACAACAACTGCATCTCTATCCCAAATAGTTTTTTAATATATTAACAAAACTTTAATGCATACAGCTATATATAAAAATAGTTATAAAGTTTATAGTACTTTAGAAATATAGATAAACTAATATAGTTAACTAAGGAACAAGTCAAAAGTTCTGTCTCTATTATCTATAACAAGGACTAATATTATAAATATAAAGAAATAAAAATAATAAAGTCGTTTTATGTACAAGTTTAACTTAATTATCTGTTTGTCTGACTAGAAAAGAAAAAAGTTTACAATGCCGAAAATCCAGATCTATAAACCATAAAATAAGCAGATTCTTTTTAAAAAATTAAATGTTTAACTGGGATATGGTAATGACTGAAACAAAGCAGTTCTGGATAATTTACTCTAGGTTTTGTGACTACAATATTTATTTATTACTTTAGGGAGGGAAGTGGTTTTATAGAAAATTATCCGAAAATTAGTTTTCAACTTTCGACTGATGGCAAGTGTCAGTCGTATATTTGAATTAAAAATGGGGCAACAAAAGGGTTAGGCATGAACTTGGTTGAAATAGATGTGCCAATCAATGAGTTCTCATTTTTTTATGTGTTAAATGCTAACGTTATTTGCAGAATTGTATGTTTAGCTGACAATAAATATACGCCTTATAAAATATCTTCTTCCAAATGCGCGCCACCTTTCGTCATTTAGATTTTTTTCAAATAAATTCCTTAAGAGTTACAAGTAAAGCCCATTTTATTTGTTTTTCTCTCTTCTTATTTTTGAAAGAAGCATGTATACATGATTTATCTTGTTTTGTATTATTGTTTAACAGTATTTGTCTTCAATGAAGAAAAAATTATTAGTTTATAAAATTGATGATTACTACCAAGATTTTTTAAACAAATTATTCTTATAAAGTATTTTAAAAAGTGACTGCTAAACCGTTGCACTTTTGAAACATTAGTCGAGCAATAAGAGAGTGAGACTATTTAGGAGCTTGCCCTTAATCGTACAATTAAGTTTACATGCGTGAAAATATGTGAAAACAAATACTTTTCCATCCGGCAACTTCAAATATTCCTGATTAAATAAAAGGAAAATATTTAATTTCTTTAAAGCGCTCTTTAAGAGTAGCTCAGATCGGTAACACACACTAAAATAACAGAAATATATAATAGTTCTTTATTTTTATCAAATGACAACGTGATTTCCAATGCGAGAAATAAATGATAAAAAACAATTATCCTATAAATCAGTCAGATCGGTAATGCCTATAAAAATTTCTATTCGTTTCCGAAATGCCAGTTCGCTACCAATATTTGCATGTGCTTAAAACGTTATAGTATAAGTTCTAGTTATATTTTAAAGTTTGAATCGACCTTTAGAAATACATATAGTTAATATCTTTTACCTAAATGGCTGAAATTATTATTGACCTTGTTTTTTTTAATGAATTTTATAATCGTCCTTTTAAAATTTGTAAATAATTGATACCAATTATTTTTATTGCTAGGGATCGCGACCATTCTAGTTTCAAAAAAATACCACACAATAAAAAGAAGCATTCATAAATGTTGCGAATATATTAGAGTTCTTTCATTGCGTGACATACCAGGAGAAATTATATGATGAAAGTCTTTAGCGGAGGTTAACAGTTTCGGCGGTGGCGCTGGATCGACGTATCAGATTTTTTACTACATAATGTGTTTTGATGTATGCGTACTATGCAGTAAAAAATCCGATGAAAATTACTCCATAAGAGGCTTTTTTAAGCTAAATCTGTACTTGTCCTATTTCCTGCGTACGATACGCTATTAGGTTGCGTTTTAGGTTGTGCCTCAGTTTCGCAATTGCCCCAGCGTTCCTTATTATATTACATCTAAAATTTTAAGAGAATGAAAATGTCTGCGTCAAATAACGAAACCAATGGCCAAGGATATGAGTATAGACAACACGACCATTCCTAGTAATTTTGTTACTATCAAACTTTTTTGCCCTGTTAGGGACATCTTCGGGGCGCCAGAAGGAAGCTTCTCGTCGATACCGCAAAAATTATAACATATATCTTATCTCGGAATTATTCATTGGTGATTTCAGAATTTGAGTTTGAGCAACAGCGCACTTTTTCATACAGAAAGGAAAATTGTTTAAAATAATGAAATATGCTGCAATTTGAATACGATTATATTGGGTAACTTTAGTCCAAGTTTCACTCTTCAATAAATACACTTACCCTTATTCAATGGTGTAATGAAATAACCCACTTATATGCTCTATTCTGAAAACCCTGATAAGTCAGGTTTCGGAAGAGTTTTACCTTTTCTTAAGGAAGGTGCATTATTTAGTTAGAGGGGGAGGGGGGGAGGATTATAGGGGGGGGGTCATGATTTAATTTTATCCTTGAAAGTGGGGGGGGGGGTCTGGCTTTAATATTCCAATTATTTACCAAGGAGTGGGGGGGGGGGGGTAGAATTATTATGAATAAGTTTTAAGGTCTTCAGAAAAAATATATATTACCGGAAGCATATAAAATTCACATCACACTAAATGTGTAAAATTGATGCTTTTCAAATTTAACCGAATAAGTTAGTTATACAACAAATGCATAAAGTAAAACTTTTCTAAATTATATATCGTAATTACTGTGAGCTGCATCATATTGATTAACTTATCAAATCTACAAATATTACATTTGAAGATTCTGTTCGAAAACCTACATTGTGCCTAAACCTTTAGTTTTGGACTATGTAAGACATTTAGAGTTTATGAAGATGAAAAAGTCAAAAAAAAAACTGAAAGTAAACATTTCACCACCTAGCTCTAGTCAGGAAATTGAAAATTCAGACTCTGGTGATATCCTGAGTGTAGGCATTACTTCTGATACTGAAGATGAGTACAAAGATTCAGACCTTGTTGATGTTATTTTAGACATTGGAACTTCGGAGAGTGAAATTGAAAGCGATTCCTCTTCAGATTCAGATGTCGCGTCCATTTTTACAAGAACCAGGACTGGCAGAACAGCCAGCACATGGAAAATTAAAAAATATATGTAGCACTTTCGTGTTTTCAGATTATTTTTTTTAAACCTAAAGACTGAGGAAACAATTTTCTTAATAAGGATATATCTAAAATATTTGAACAAGTGTTTTGTATATATCGCTAATTATAAATAGTGAATACATTTTGGTAGTATTTAGAATACGTTTTGGTAGTACTTATTTTCGTAACAATAAAAAAGTTGAAAATAAAATTTCGTTAAATTGTAACTCCAAAACAGAAATGATAGATACAAATTAACAATAAACTAAGTTAATGCCACCATTTGCTTAAATTAGACAGCATAGCACTTAAAAAGAGTTTTACCTCTAAAAAATTCAATATCATTATCTGTTAATGCACAAAAAATTAGTAAAATACATTTATATTCATATGCTGATTATACTTTTCAAATACGCCTTATACGGATGGAAATCCCCAAAGTAACAAATAAGGGTGGAGCCGTTTACTTCAAAGGGTAAAACCGAGGTAATCAGGGAACTTTGGAAATTCCCAAAACAGACATGGATAAATGCTTGGAGCGGAGTGAAATAGTTAAAATCCATGAAAAATGGCGTGTAAAATTATTTATGAGTCTGGGATGTTAAGACTTTATTTTAAATCTCTTTAATCTTATAACACAGTCTATTTTCCATATCTAGCGAAATTTTATAAAAAAAATCGATTATGTATGAGCTAGGGTTTCAACTTTAATTTCATTTTTTTTTTTCTATTTGAACACAATATCACGATACCAAGAATATTATTTTATATATGTTATGGGCAATTTGATTATTCCGGGCATTATTCATTATGCTCAGACAATTTTTTAATAAATATCTGATAAAATCGGACAATTTAATTATTAATTGCTTTTGTTAGGGGCACTTTGATGAAATGACATATATTTTTGTAACATGCAATTGTACATGTTTGTAAGTACATACTTTGTGTTTCTTTTTTAATTGGTTTGTCAGTTATTTAAAATTAAGTTTCAATATAATATATCGTCTTATATTTCAATATAGAGAAATATGAATAAAAATATTCTCAAATTGCACACTTGACTCTCAGCATTCTTGGTAATGCATGGCCAATGTAACATTTTATAAAACAATTATTACATCCCTTTGTGCCTTTTTTTTAAAAAATTGCCCAGGCGTTCTGAATAATGACCAATATTCATATTACCTGTAACAGATATAAGGAGGAGTTTCAACAAAAAAAACTAAATCACAATAATACACACAACTGAAGTTTTGACTAGATTATTTATTTTCCATACATGCACGGATACACACACAAAGAAAACTTTTACAAACTTATACTCAGTCAAAAAGACACATTTTTATCTTCTTCTAAAAGATAATTTTTTTATCTTCTCCATTTTCATCTTATTCAAATGGCAGTGATTAAAAACAATTTTAAAAAAGACAACAATTAAAAACATGTAAAATTGCAATGTCTTCATAAAAAATCTTTTTGCACACTAGAAAAAGAAATTTAGACTATTAATTCTAACAAGCAAAACAACTAAATTTTTTAAAACCAGGAAACAATTTTCTTAATTAATAATGATATATCTACAATATTCAAACAAGTGTTTTGTATATATCGCTAATTATATATAGTGAATACATTTTGGTAGTATTTAGAATACGTTTTGGTAGTATTTATTTTTGTAACAATAAAAAAGTTGAAAATAAAATTTCGTTAAATTGTAACTTCAAAACAGAAATGATAGATACAAATTACCAATAAACTCAGTTAATGCCACCATTTCCTTAAATTAGACAGCATAGCACTTAAAAAGAGTTTTACCTCTAAAAAATTCAATATCATGATCTGTTATTGCATAAAAATTTAGTAAAATACATTTATATTCATATGCTGGTTATACTTTTCAAATACGCCTCCCAACGATGCAAAAATTTAACACAAATATCAATGGATAGTTTTTTGCAATATACCAAACATATAACACAATTGATAAACTTATTATCTTGGAAAGATTTTATACATAAGAATTGTTATACATTTTCCACTTTAATTTAAATACACCCTGTTTAATGGACCACCTTCTGAACTATCCTTCAATAATATAAATACTGCATGATTAAATAAAAATATTTTCGTATGCAAGCCGTTAATGGACAAAGATAACTTTTTCAATATGCACATAAATACAGTAAACATTTAATACTTTTCAAAGTTACATGAAATAACACAACTAATTCAAAATTCTGAATTTGTAAATAGTTTTGAAAGATATTGCAGATAATGCTAAATTATGTTTAATTTGAAACTAATAAATAATAAATAAACTCAAAAATTAAATTTTGCTGGAAGCACCTTATCAACTTGGTGAGTAATCTATAACTGGTAATCAAATATTGCACACAAATAAACATATTTACCAATAAAAGCTATAAAATATCAGAAGTAAAAACAGGCAACAACTGCATCTCCAATCCCAAATAGTTTTTAAATCTATTTACAAAACTTTAATGCATACAACTACAGATAAAAATAGTTATAAAGTTTATAGTACTTTAGAAATATAGATAAACTGATATAGTTAACTTAGGAACAAGTCAAAAGTTCTGTCTCTAACAAGCACATAAATATTATAAATATAAAGAAATAAAAATAAAGTCGTTTTTATGTACAAGTTTAACTTAATTTAACCTATTTGACTGACTAGAAAAAAAAAGTTTACATTACCAAAAATCCAGATCTATAAACCATAAAATAAAAAAAAAAAAAATTTTAAAATTTTTTTTAAAAAAAATATTTTTAAAAATTAAATGTTTAACAAAAATAATTTATGCATTGCAAAATAAGTGCTTTAAATATTACATACAAATGGAATATTCCATTAACTATATCATAAAAATTCTTTTAGAACCCATGATTTCCTTAAGTGAACTAAAAACCAACCTTAAGTGGTTGAATATTCCCTAATAAGTAAAAAAAACACAATCCCACTGTAAATATAAAATATTTAACAAATCATACAATGCGCTCAAACTAAGATCCACTTTTAATCTTCATTGATGGCTAAAACTATTAACACAATATATTTCAAATTCTTATTAATAAAGCTGGCATGTATATTAAGATTATTAGCTAAAAATTAACCCATTTTCATGTTCCAGCTTATCAAATACAGATAAGAAGAATTCCCTTAAAATAATCCTTTCCCATGTTCCTTCCTTAAAATATTTTTTTTCACATAAAATCACTCACAAGATAAAATTCTAAACAGACATTACAATTCTAAAACAACACAGGAACAAAATAATTATATAAAACAGTTAACCAAATGGACATGACACTTGAAAAACTTAAAATATAGTAATAATATTGCTTAGTACTAGTAACATTGGAAAAGTTTATATTTACAAATATTTTTGCACCGGAGCTATTTCCTTCCACACCTTCAATTTGATTTAGTATAATACTCGAACATCAAATGTGTTTGTGCCACATAATACTGATGTACAGCGATTACAAACATTTCACAAGAACCTAACAAAGACAAGACTTGTAATTGCACAACATATAAAATGTTTATTTGCCACTAGAAAAAAAATCTCTTGCCTAAATTAGCTGAAAAATAATTCAATTTAAAGATGGCAGCTATGAATGATGGTGGTCGTTTTAATTGAAAAAGAGAGATTTTAGAAATCTATTTATTTAAACTAAATCCGAAAACATGTAGAATTTATAATAGGAATAATCTTAAAAGTTCATGGAAAATTAGGAGGGTGTAAGGAATTTAAAGCCACTTTTAAATAAAAAAAATCTGCAGAAATAAGCTGAATAAGTATTTTCACATATATATTTATTCAGAAATTATTTTTTAAATATATTTGAGGGGCTTTTGGGTGCTTGTCTTTTCCATAAGAAATGACAACTAATTCCCGATTAAATTATTTATACGAAATGAGTCCCAAATTAAATACCTTTAAAAGTGTAAGCAAGTAAAATATTTCTAAATTTTCTACATTTAAGTAGGAAATTAACACCATTTAGGGTTTCTTAAATTGGTTTCAAAAAGTAGATTTTATATTAGCCATCTATTTTTAATTCATAAAATAAAGTACAATTTTTCAGCTCTAAGGTTATATCGCTCTATTATATAAATCTACTTTAAAATAAACATCATAATCTAGTAAACATAATCAACATAACTTTAAAATAAAATTCTTTACATTACTTTAAATAAAATTACAACAAATTACATTACTTTAAATGAAATAAAAAAATCAACTATCAATAAGTTTTTACAGCAAAACCAAAATTTCAAATTTGATTACTAAAGCATTACAGCAATGCTCATGCTGCAAATCGTGCTGATTTTTGAAGTTTCACATTTTTTAAATTCACATATCAACAGTAAAAAAATAACTCAACTTCACTAGCAAACAAAACAGTTTCTAACAGTTTCCTAATAAAAAGACAGACAATTTGATAAATAAGGAACATTTGGGTTATACAGTTGCACAGTTCACACCTATATTGCCCCAAAATACAAATTGCACAGTTGGTTTCTTATGTATAAAAGTTAATAAATAGGGTAGAAGCACAGCTCCAGAGTTTTCTGAAATTCAAAATACCAATCCACCATATATAACATATGCCATGTTATTTTCAAACCTAAAATGCAAATCATAATCTGTGCTCTTCAGAAACATTGTCAATGAGTGAGTCTCATGACTAATTGTAATTGTAAAAAAAGTCTTTAGTGCAGGTTTTTTTAAAGTTGTGTTGGCTATAACTGCTAAGTGTTGGATTTGGGGTGCTACCTTTTCTTTGTTAAGTATAGTATGATAAGTATTTAATTTTATTGGAGTCTGGACTTTTAACAAATAACTAACCAAGATCAAATTTGTTTAAAATGCTAAGACAAATGCTTGAACAGCTACGAATATGTGTTTTCATAAATCAAAATATAACACTATTCAGGGTTCATACTCTATCTATGATAGTGAAATTCAGGAGTTTCTCAGGAATGCATGCAATGTAAATTCAGGAGGTAATGCGGAATAAAATTGAATATGTTTGTTTATTATCAGTCTAGTGACTTCATTGCACTTCAAATGATGAAACAGAAGAAAAAAACTTGGTTTAAAGAGTTGTGTGGTGCATTCTGGGACATTTACTTGTATCACGATGTATGAACTCTGTTTTTTTTACTGTGCATGCGCAGTATACTTATTCCGAATAAAGTACAGGAGAAAAACGGCAGAGAAAGGAGAAAACATATTCGTGATGTCAATTTTTTCAGGAGGGGGGAAAAAATATCAGGAGATGGGACAAATTTCAGGAATTTTAATGGCCCTAGAAGAAAAAAAATGAAATTCAGGATTTTTTTCAGGAATTTTGGAGGCGTACGAACCCTGACTATTGCCACCACTGGCATTAAAATATATCAATGGCTGACTGTGAACTTCAACTTTAAAGCCAAAACACTTTATCCAAAACAAAGCAATTATAACCGCATGACTTTTTTTTCAAACGATTCTAAACTTGGTTGAAATTGAATTTAAACTGCTGCCACCAGTAAAAATGAAATACTTTAGTGTCTTACTGCATTTCTCATGGAATTGATCTATTTAGACTGCTGCCACCAGTAAAACTGAAATATTTCAATGGCTGACCGCATTTCTCATGGAATTGATCTTAGCACAAACTTTGAGAGCGGGACCCAGTTTCATGCTCATTAGACTCATGAGGTGGTCTTCTTTAAGTAGTAGAAGGGCCTGTCCATCAATTTCTTGGGAACGGAATTCATCTGCGTAATCGGAACATCCGGGAAGGTCACGGATAAATTCAACCACATCTGTCACCTAGAATAGAAATTTTAGAATTAAGGATTTTTTTTAAAGATTTATTCTTAAATCACAGATGTTTAGTATTTTAATTAGCTTTTCTCTTCAACAAACATTTGTTACTGCTTTGGATGTAAATAATAACTATTGTTAATTGAAAGTACAAACTTAAGAGGAAATTTGTATAAAAAAGGTAACTTTTACATTAGCTCTCTATGTTAATGTGGAATTTTCAACACTAAAAAGTTAAGGTATTGCATGGTACAGAAGGGACAACTTCAGAGGAAATATAAGAAGATAAATTGTACAGTAGTTTTCTATTGTTAACGTTCAGTTTTCAAAAAGAGAAAAGATGTTTTTTTAAAACAAAATATATCCATATATACAAGTTTATTAAATAAAACTAAACCTAAAACAAATCAATCACCAAATTAAGTCCTAAAAGTCTTCCTAAAATTTCTTCAAAACTTTACCACACTAACCAAGAAAGTTCCAATTTCCTATTATCACACATACAACAGTTACTATTATTAACACATGCAACAATTACAAAAAAAGCAGCTTTACACTTACAGTCCATTTAAGAGGAGACTTCGTTGCATATTCTGCATTCGAGATGTTGCCAGGTTCCTCATCCTCTTCTATAGCATCTGCAGATTCAGATGGTGCTGGACTCTCATCATCACTTGCGATATTCACAGTGGGGCTATCTTCCGTCTCCATGGAGACCATTTCCGACATTTGGGGCTCGGGTGTTTCTGGTTTATCTTCCGGAATGGCTTCGTCTTGGATGTCAGGTACAAGATGGATATTCTGGAATATTACGATTAATATTCTTATTCTGACGATATAGGCTTAGAGGTTATCGAAAGAGATGGTTGCCATTATATATATATATATATATATATATATATATATATATATATATATATATATATATATATATATATATATATATATATTATAATATATATATATATATATATATATTATGTATATAATAGTATGTATGATGATAGTTATATATATTATATAGTATATGTATATATGTATATATTATATGTATATATATGATAATATATATATATTTATATATTAAATATTATATATAAATATAGATATATATATATATATATATAGAGCTATATAGTACATAGACAAAGTAGACATTTCCAACTCCAAGGTAATCTAGAAAACCTCTGACTATAGACACAGCAAATTTTGGGGCTCTTTATGGTAAAAGTTGTGTATGATTGTTCGCAATGTTGGTGCTTTGGCTGATGCATCATATTTTTTTTCTACCTCCTTATAAGCTTCCTTATAACATCGATCAAACCAATCACGTTAGGTCAATGTCAAAGTCAAGCTTAAAACAAAGGGGTTTCAGAACATTTTTTACTGAAAATTAACACTAATATTTACTGAAATTTTGGAGGCCCTCAGCATGCAGTAGAATATAAACTAAAATATAGGGGGGAAATTCAGGAACCCTTAGGCCCAGACCCAAAGGGCCTAATGATAGACCAGGCCCTGCCTGATCAGGTGTGAAACATTAGAAAACCCAGGCCAAAAGTAGGGTGGTCTGGAGGAGTTTTCAAAAGAAGGTATTGGCCCATCCTAGGCTGTTGTGCAAAATATAATGATAAGGGTCAATATTTAACTGCTAGTAAAAAGTCAGAAAAAACTTTTCAAAAGTTAAACTTGATAGTATTATTAAAATGTTAAAATTGAAAATTTAAGTTAGGGATGATTGGTGTGAACTTAATGCGCAATTAGTGAATATACATAACAAGAGTTATATCGTTTGCAGTGTATACAAAACAAAAAAAAAATCATGAGTGTAATGTATAACCATTAGAGGGAAAATATACACAGAACTTGGAAGAAAAAAACTGTGTGAATTTTGCAAGATTTTACATATTTTATGTCATTCAGACATAATCATTAGAATTAGTTTAAAAACAACCACATAAATAGACAAAATACAAATCAATAAACAAATTCATTTAAATTTGTTAAAAAAAAACTTATTCAAAAAAACCTAGTTCATTATTTTGGTTGGTTTAGAATTTTATGAGCAATATATGGAGAGATTTGTTCATAAATACCCATTCTTTATCTTCATATAATTTATTTTCTGATTTTTTCCAGCTTTTCTTTGATTTTAGCCCTTGTTTCTTCTTTTTAGATTTTCCACCTGCATTAAAATAAAATTTATATATATAAAAAAAGAAATGCAAGAGTTATATATTAAACCCTTTAAAATCATACAATCATTTTTCCTGTGTAAAAAAAGAATAACAATAATAAGGATATTTTAAATACATATATTGATCAAGATACTTTAACAAACATGATCCTTAAATTTCCTTTTAATATAATTTTCGGGAATTCGAACAAATGGGTATATTAAGATTAAAATTAAGAGAGTACAAGAAAAATATGACCTTAAAAAAATAACATAACCAATAAAAAAATTAGAATAGAAATTCAAAAGGTTTTTACATTGGTTAATGAAATTATTTTTTATTAAGAATATAGGTATATAGTGAATATAGTTATTTTGAATATATATAGTACGAAACTATAAAATTACATTAAAATATCATACACCAAGCAATCAGGAAATTTGATTATTAAGAAAGTTTATATAAATATTGACTAACCTTTTTTACTACTACCTTTCTTTTTATGTTTCCTTATTTCTTCACCTAAATCAAATACATGAAGTTTAGAAAATATGTTAAATAATATAGCTAGTGGTATTAAATAACTAATGAAAAAGTTTTTAAATTTTTTTAATTCAAATCAAAATCTCTAATCCGAAATCCATAAAACGCAAATTCAGCTTAAACCTGCATTTTCTAGCCTCAACTAGTTCTAACTAACCCCCTGTAATAAAACCAGCTTCCACTACCTAAAACTAAATGTTCTTTTACGCTATGTTATACCTCTCAGCCACTGAGCCGCTGGAATTATATTTATCAAACCTAGAGTGTCAATCAAATGTAAATTACCTGGTTTTTGATCTTGCTCTGGTAAAATAATAGCTAGACGTTTAGAAGAATACCCAGCGTTGAATCGCTTGGCACAAGACGTGGAACAAAAGCGCTTTGACCTTTTGAACTTTGCTTTGGGTCCAAGTTTCCCACAAAACTCACACTTTGCCAACTCAACCGGACCACTTCGAATTTTTGGAATTTTGTCTTTCTTTTTTGAAACAGAAATATCTGCAACAAAAAAATATGGTTAAATTTTTAAGCTTTTTGTAAGAATTTATGAAGCAAAAAAAATGTAACTTTAGTTTATTACATAAATGTATTTGATTTAAATATTAATACATAAACATACACCCAACTCGTGCAGATTTAAAGTTTTTGTTAATATAAAAAAAATAATAATAATAATAATAAAAAAAAGCAGATAACTAGCTGAATAAGAGTTGAAAATACGAAATAAAAATATATGTTGCATTTATAGACCACATGCATTACAATTAATTCCAAGTTGTTTAAACAATAAAAATGTGTTTCTACAATTGCTTGAAAATTAAGTTAAAGCAATACATTTAGTAACAATTTGTCGAACACAAATTACAAATTAAAAAATAAAAATTAGTTTCTAAAATAAGTTTTAAGCAAGCAATACAGTCATCACATCAGTTAAGCAAGCAAGAAACAGTTCGTTGATAAATAATAAAATGTTTAAAAAAAAAGACTAACCTGCTGTTTGAGTACCACTAAAAGGTTCCATAGATTTATCTACTACCTCCTCTTTTGCAGGTAAACTATATGAAGGTATAGTAACCTAAAATAGCCCAACAGAATATTATAAAAACAGCAAAGTTAATTACTTAATCACATGATGCATGTCTTTAAGCATAAGTGTCCATAACCTTTTGTTTCAAAGTAAATTAAAGCATTGTATCCTACTCATGCCAATATCTGAATGATGTATGCCTTTGTTGCATATATTTTCACCTAAAATTCTAGCCTTAAGATTACTGATGTTCTATGATTGCTGAAGTTCATCAGACCACATAACTTCTTTTCACACACTGTAATTATAATTAAGAAGCCAAGGGGTACATTGATAATGAGAAAAGGTAGGGTTCAAGGAAGTAGCTGACATCAGAGGTTGCACTTATACCATTCGCTAGATAGTGCACCAAAGTAATTTTCTTGTATCCCATCACTACAACAATATTTAACTTCATAGCAACTACTTAGTGCACTTAATACTAAAAAAATGCAATTGTACCCCTTGCCTCCTCAATTAATAAAAAGAAGATGTTTTCAGCATATAGGTACCCTTTGGCAATAATCTTATTCTTACAATAGCAAAGAACTCACAGCGAAAACAAAAAATAATATTGACTAGCTCTAGTAGCAGGTAACATAATAGCTTTTAATATAATATTATTCATCAATCCCAAAGACATGTCAGTAATATATAATCCCTGCTAACTAATCCAAAGTATTATTTGCACAAACACAAAAAAAAAACTTTTTTAATTACCAAGAGAAGGTTGTTAGAATTTGAAACCTTTTCTTTACATCAGACGTTCTAGTTAGAACTTAAAATATAAACCAAGACCTTCAGTGCATTAAAAGAGCCTTAAGATTAACAATGCATCAAAAGAGCCTTAAGATTAACAATGCATCTAAAGAGCCTTAGATTACAGATTAAAGGCTAAGTTTACATGCATCAAAGAGCCTTAAGATTAACAATGCATCTAAAGAGCCTTAAGATTAACAATGCATCTAAAGAGCCTTAAGATTAACAATGCATCTAAAGAGCCTTAAGATTAACAATGCATCTAAAGAGCCTTAAGATTAACAATGCATCTAAAGAGCCTTAAGATTAACAATGCATCTAAAGAGCCTTAAGATTAACAATGCATTGAAAAAGCCTTAGGATTAGCAAGCATGGACAGTAAAAGAAATTTAGCAAAGTACCGGAAATGGTTCCGATCCCTCCTGTATCACAAATCCTTCTATTATGTGAGTCAAGACTTGTGGCTTGACAATGGCCTTCTGTGGCTGCTTCTCCTTTAGGGCTACCACTTCTGGCATGGGGACAACAATGCCAATGTTGTCAACTTCCGTTGCCACCTCACTGCGACTGTTAGGGGCAACTATTTCCAAGGGTAGTGGAGGTAGGGACTGTGGGATGGACTCCATGGGTGTCTGTACCTGTTGGAAGAAGAAATATATAGTAAGTTGGGATGAAACTGTTACAATACGAGCCAGCTGTTCATGTAGCTCTTGTTTATTTAAGGGAAGTCGGATGGTTCCATCTCACCCATGTTAACTTTCCCAATTTTTGGAAATTTTTTCTAAGGAACTATATGAGATATCATTATAAACTTTTTTATATTTAGTTTCGTAACAAATTCCTAAAACTGAGAATATTTCAATATCTAAAAAAAATACTTTTACAGTGATTTTGTTCAAAATATGTATTAAAAAACACAATAAAAAAAGTTGTATAAATTTTTTTTGGAGCACAGATATTTAAAATTCCTGAGTTAAAATCAAAGAGCTATTCATGGGGACAAAATAATAAAATAAAACATGTAGATATCTTTTATAGTCCCCGAGAAAAATTTTCCTAACTGTTGAAAAACCTTATATTTCAGGAAACGCAAAAGAAAAGTTAGGTATAGTTAAGATCTGAGTTCCAGAGTTTCTCAAAAATGTTTATAAAAAGATAACCACTAAACAGAAATCGATAATCTTGGTCTTAACTTTATAAAGTTTAATTAACGAACACTTTGACTGATTAATAGTTTGTAATGTGTTTGAACATATTTTTAATAATGTACCCATTGTTCTATATCACACCAAATGGTTAAAACAATGAAATATCAAACCTGAAAAAATTAGGCTCTTAAAAAACAAATATTAGTCTTTTTCGGAACAAATATGAAATGCAACTTTAATTTTCTTTAGAAATAATTTTGACTCTTCTATTTACAAAAGCCCAGTAACTGATTGGTATTGCTTTGAGCCACTATGCCACTTGCCCAGGGTTCAAATCCCATATTGGGTAAGGTTCACTCAGCCCTTCAGTGGCTGATCCAAATTAGAGCCAGGCTAGCTTGGCAATTGGATATTTTAATGTGAGTTTGATTAACTAATCGAAACATCTGCTGCATTGCACCTCATTTTGTAAACTGAAATGGGCTGTGCAGGCCATGGCTCCCACTGAGTTTAGTTTATTATATTTACCAACTGTTTGAATTCCTTACTTCCATTTCCATTGTCGCTTGTGCCTCTTCCTCCTCCTCTAATTCATCTTCTTCAACCTGCGTAACTGCAGGAATAACGTTCACAGGAGAGGGCGCCACCACTGCTATGTCAGGAACTGGTAATGTTTGAAGAATGGGTTGTTGTTGTTCCATCACTGGGGGTGCCACTGGTACAACTTCTGGTGGCTCAAGGGGCTCAGGGGGCAATGGTGAGAAGGAGGTCTCTGTAGCTGGTGTAAAATATTCAGGTAAGTATGGGATATTTGAAGAGTACAGGGGAAGAGCCCCTTCATCGCACAGTAGTCTGTCTACATTAGGTCTGCTTGACGATGATAGTGAGTCATCGCCTAAACTGGTGCGAAGAAACCAGTTTTGCCTTGGTTCTTATCATGCGGCACACTGGTTTACTATCCCTATGATTAAAATTAACGGCAGACAAGTAGTCTGACACTTCAACAGCGGAAGAAGAACCAAGGGAAAAACCGGTTTCCGATCGCCACTACTCGCCAAGCAGATTTCAATACGGACAGATTCCCTGTGGATGAAGCATTTTTTCCTCTGCACTCTTCATTTGTGAAAAAGATTAATTTGTTTATGATGAATGTTGCACTTTCAGCCGGGCAATGGGCTATTCTGGACCATAGGGAACAATTCCAAGAAACGGGACAATCTGTTTTAATTTTAAATGATGCTCAAGTAATTTGCCGTGGACAGGTAAGCAGCAGTAACCACAACAATGAATTGGACCATTTTTACACTGAAATAATTAGTCATTTAATATACTTTCTGGTAGGTTAAAGTTCTTACAACAATGGTCCAAGTCATTAATCTAGATACTGCAGTTTACCTGACGATGGCAGCAATGGGAATAGAACTTGAGTTGGCATGCATGGTACATATTTGGTTCATTAACATTGCACTATCTGCTGTATAATGAACAAGTCATGAGAGTTTAAGATCTATTCTGATGGAAAAATCTGGCAACAATTCTTCAATGTTTAAACTATGGTCCAATGAGGTTGACAACACCAAATGTTATCAGAATCTGAGTCAAAATAACGACCATAAAACAGATAGATTGTGTGAATCGCAACAACTTTTGTTCTAAGTCGAATTAAAACATTTTTACCTACTAATTGTGGAATTTATTATTCCTTAGGAAGGTCAACCACAATATCTACAAAAAGATATTTAGACCATTTTTTTAAAAAAATAACTACAACCAATAATAAAAAAGTGTAGTAAAAACTGAGAAAAGGCCAAAACTAGTCAGTGTCACTCTTGTAAATACAGAGGCTCTGCCTAAGGTATTAATAATTCTACAGTCTCAAATCTAGATTAGTGGTTTACCAATGTCTTGCTTCAATAAGTTTTTGTTCATGATACTTTTTCTTTCGGTCTCACGAAAAATACAGCACAGCATAGTACTATATATAAAATTCATCTGACACCAAAACTCTTACCCAGTATTTTATTGTAGATAGATGCCAGTTTAGGTTCTGCTGTTGTGGGTTTAGTTTGATTGGCAGCATCAGCTTTTTGGCTTGGTGGTGGTTGGGTCTGAGTTTGGGTGGTTGCTGTTTGTGATTGGGCAGTGTGGACCGACACCCCTCTAAAATGGACAGACCTGGACCTTGATTTGCCCTGGAAGAATATAATTCAAGTTTGAATAAGTTCATATAAGAAATTTAATTTATTTCCAATTTATAACTAGTCAACTCAGTTATAACTAGTTTTGCACAACATCAGACTGATGACTACATCAGTCGTTAT
Organism: Oedothorax gibbosus; assembly: GCA_019343175.1. NCBI lineage: Eukaryota > Metazoa > Arthropoda > Arachnida > Araneae > Linyphiidae > Oedothorax > Oedothorax gibbosus. The sequence continues at coordinate 28,427,434 of CM033278.1, forward strand.
TGGGAGGCTCGGCGTCAAATGGCTGAGAGGCCAAGAATGGGCATTGGAAAAAGTAAAGTAAGTAAATAGAAAAGTTTAAAATTGACAAAATTGATGGTGGATAATTTTAAGAAAATATCTTTACATAACTGAAATTACAATTTTTTAATTATGGTCTGCCTGTGGTTATTGGTCCATGTTAATGGAAAAAATTAACAAACAAAAAGAACAATTAAAAATATCCGGAGTTTTTCTTCAATGTTGATCAGTTTGGCAAAATAGATCTCATATTTAATATGGATCATTAAAAGATTTTTTTCAAATATTACAATAATAAAAGATTAATGTTTACTCACAGTACCTAGCACTTAATTTCAAATCTCAATAATATTTACCATTTCAGAGATATTTAGCGTTTAGATTTTTTTTATAGAGAAGATTTGATGTTTCAAATTAGCTATTTTTTTACAGGACATCGTTAAAGGCAAATAGTATGAATATGTATTCATAAGTTTTGTCAATTAACAATTTAATACTAGATAACAGCTACAGTGCGACAATTAAAATTAAAGGTTCCTTAAAATAATAAAAATCAGCACAAAAAAACATTAAAACATATCATTTTGAGCCACACATTAAAGAAATGTGAATATTAAATTAAACCGGAAAGTATAAACTCTGATATAAAGTCAAACATACAATTTGAAAAGAAACTTAAGTTTATATGATTTTTATTGCAATTAATAAAACTCACAAAGAAACTACCTGAATTGTCTGGTATAAAACTTAATACCTGTGCTTTGGAGAGTGAGGCATTTGTACTGGATGATGAAGTGGAGACTGTGGTTTGGGTTGCTACAGAACTCCCAGGTCGTAATGGTTGCTGAAAGGGAAAAAAAATGACAAAATTACTTCACAAAATGAAGTAGTAGTGTTTTTCAATGTCAAGTACTTATGATGCAGAGTGAACTTCCACTTACAGGATAAGCTCAAAAATTTTAGCAAAATTAAGTGCTTTTTTTTAGGAGTTTTACCCTTTTCAGGGACACAAACTTTTAATTGGGACTACATACGAGCATTAAAGTACTAAATAAGAGATTATATCAAATTATGATAGACTTTCAAATCTCAAATTTTGGCTACATTTTTAAATCTGGTTAAGGTAGGTTTAAAGCAAGGATTGGAAAGTTACTTTTAAAAAACAACTCTGTTACAGTTACTTAATCAAAAAAGTAACTGTTACAGTTACTTAATAAGAAACTAATACATTACAGTTACTTAATACGAAAAGTAGCGATTCACAGTTACTTTTTGAAATTTCAAGTTATAAGAAAAAATTTAATTTAACCATCTCATCATTTTCAAAGAGAACCACGATTATTGAAACATAGCACAAACAAAATGCCGAAATTATTTTTAATAAACATTTTTTTATTTATATTCAATCCTGTACACTAATAATCAGCCGACAACAGGTCCATCAGCAAACTCTCGGACGTACTGACAGAAATAGGTGTGAAAGGTTGCTCAAAAATGAACCCCCCCTACTCCCCATTCAAGCAACACAAAGGGGTTTACACTAGTTGAAACTTGCCGAACGACAACCTGCTTGGCAGTCAGCATGATTTATTTCAAAACCCTTTTTTTCGATAGATGCCTGTAATTAAGGAGTTTATAATCTAATACTTGGAAAGGAAAACAGACAAGGAGACACATTCATACTTTAAACAATTCTGGCTGAATGCTTCCGTCACGCTTTTAGCAGCCAACGTGAACAATGCAATTTTGCTTCACCCTCCCAAGAAATGCTTGTATTTTGGGAATGCGAAATGTTGCCTTCTCTTAAGAGTAACTAAGTTACAGTTACTTTCTGAAGTTTTCATCGTTCTCAGGAGAAATTTATGCAGACAAAAAGCAAGTCATTCACAACTTACAGGCTTGGCCTTGATAGGCTGAGGTTGAGGGGTGCTAGGGGGTGGCGGCAAAGCTGGAGGCGTCTGTTGCTGTTGTTGAATTTGCTGCTGCTGCTGAATCTGTTGCTGTTGAACTTGTTGTTGCTGAATCTGTTGCTGTTGAATCTGCTGCTGCTGAACCTGTTGTTGTTGTTGAAGTTGTGACTGAACAGGCACTGTGTGGATAGTTTGGGGAGGAGGTGACTGGATGAACATGTCTGATTGTTGACTCCTGATGAAGATCGGGTTTTGGCCGAAAAGGGCGGAGGAATGGAGGGAGCCGGGAGTGGCCCATGTTATGCCTGGGGGTACTCCTAAGGCTTGTAGGGAGCCTGTGAATGTAGGAATGGCGAATGTTTAGTGGTTGATAGCCTTTTCATAATAAACAATATATATTGAAGTATAATAATCCTAATTCTTATGCCTTAAACCTCTGAGGGATAAGCAAATTAGATGTAGTGTAGATTTGTTTACACTGCATGAGTTTAAAATTTAAATTTTTAACTTTTTTTTGTTAAAATTTTATAAAACTTAATTTTAAAAGCAGAGGATAATAAATGGCTCCTTCATTCTTAAAAATTTTAACTTTTTTTGAATTAAGCAATTTCCAAATTTTAAAAAATCATGTGTGTTGCTGGAAAATCTAACATTTAAGTGACAGGTTTATATGTCTGTATTTTTCAGGGGGAATCAGTGGTTATGAGTGGTACCATGGATATAGTAATTTTAATCTGGAAAGAACCTTTTTCTTTACAAAAAAAATCTTGGAAATTGTTGGATGTAACAGTGCAAGTAGAAAAAAAGCCTTTGTAACAATTGTAACTAATATCTGTATATGTTAGATGTATGTTTAAAATAAAGAGAAGCATAAAATAACAATTCCCGCTCTTAAAATTATACCTGTAGCACTGACTATAGGTAGCGGGCCCAGTGGCTTAGTGGTAGTGCTTCGCATTGCCACGGCACAGGTTCGGGGATTGAATCCCGGATTGGGCGAGGTTGACCCATCCTTTCATCGCTTAAGTGGGTCGATAAAATGGGTACTAAGCATGCTTGAGAACTAAACACTGGGGGTTCCGCGTGAGGCTGACCACCTTACCGGGACATATGCCTAGCACAACAGAGCCCTAGGTTACCGAAAGCTGAAATGGGAACAGCAGGCCTTTGCCCACTAATGGGCTGTTGCGCCGAGGAGTTTAGTTTTTAGCACTGACTATCCCTCTTATATCATGAGGCTATCAAAGTATCCATATGCCAGGTAGGCCAAAAGTATAAATATGCCATGTAGGCCACAAGTATTCTTATGCCATGTATCAGGGCTAACAGCACCCGTTGAAAGCCTCACTACCTGTCGTCATGACTTGAGCAAGTTATTGAGGTACTCTGATTCTTACCAAGTAGCTGGGCTTGATTGGTGATCATGGTGGGTGCTTGAGTGGTGATGATATGGGGTGCGTTGGGCAACTGCTTCAGCTGACTGGTGGCTATCATCTGTCCAGCACATGATACATTTGGGTTGGGGAGAATGGGTGACTTGGGGTGGAGTGTGGCAGGCTGTGAAATGAGCTGAGATAGAAAAAGAACAGATAAATAAGGATTTAAATTGTATTTATGCACTGAACAATATGTTATTGAAGCAAATGAATTTTGTGTTGATGATCCTTATTATTATATCAGATTGCTTTGTTATAGATTTTCATAAACATCACCAAAAAAGCTGTGCAATTGAAATTTGAAAAAAAAAATTAGATTTTCATTTCAAGCAACAAAAGTGGTTAAAGAAATACTATCCTTTCTATAATTATTAAAAATAATGGCTTACTTAAATTTAAACTACTTGCAAGTACATTGATACCAGATATAGAATACTGATGCATTTTTCCATAATTTTCATTTCACTTATATTTTAAAAAAATGTAAAGAACAACATTTTTCATTACACAAACGTACAACGATAATGAACCCAAATCAAAATAACTATTCAATTATTTGATTCTAGGCCAAATGAAACCTAATGTCATATCAATGAAACAATTCATATCAAGACCACTTACATAGGACTTCCCCTTCTGTCCATCCGCCATTGCCTTCCCCTGATGTGGCATGACTGACTGAGGGTTAGAAAGGACCCCTAACTGGCCGATAACGACTGTCTGGTTCGAAGTCGTTGCAGGAATGAACCCTGACTGGCCCTGGATAACAGTCGATTTGGAAGAGGTTGCCAGCATCTGTCCAGGAACACAGGCCTTTGCGGCAGTTGCCATTTGGTTGCCCGCTGGAATCAAAGACTGGGTGCCGAAACTCCCCACCTGAAATTATCGGAGCGATAAGACCATTGGCCGCTGAAGGTCAGTGAATTTGAATTGTGCTAATGTACAGATAGGAAAATGGGATATAAAAGGCCAAATTTTGCTGTATAGTGCTTATTCATAGTTATTTTTTTATTCATCATGGAGTGGGGAGGGAATGCACCTACTGTCCCTCCGTGGAGGCCTGGCACTAGCTGTAGTAGTGTGACTTTGCCAACAAAAAAAAAGGCCGATCCAACATGGAAAACAGACGCCGGCTGTCTCTGTTAGTCTGGCCCCTACCCCACGAAGACCTGTCCAGCTTGGGAGACCCTACCAGTAGCAAGCAGCTACCGCCAGCATAGCTCTCGGGGTTGTCAGGGCACGCAAGCTTCACCACCAACGACAAGGTAGAGACACGGTGAGGACATGAACGACGGCCCACTTTTATTTTTGGACTTTCTCAGGTTCACAAACATCATGGAACTGGTCTAATTTTTACCCAGGGATATGTAAAAAAAAATAGTTATTTTTATTTTGTTAGCGAGCATATTGCTGTTAAACAAAGAAAACAAATTATCCATTCACAATTAGTTGGTAGTAGATCATAACAAAGGGGTTTCCAGATAATCACCGAACACCCCCTACATTTAAATAGTTTTCATAAATTGACAAGCAATCTAATATATTTGCTGTTGTCAGGTTCCCGGAGAAAATGTGGATGAGAAATCAAAATACTTTGTACACTGACATCAACCTCGTAACAGCTTGTAACCAAAAGAGCCTGTCTTCCGTGGGCAGGTAAACTGACATAACCACAACCATAAACTGGACCCTTTTTGCGCTGAAATAATCAGTCATTGAGTATTACTTTCTTTTAGGTTAGAGTCATTGAGTGCTTTTAACAATGGTCCAAGTCATTAGTCTAGATACTGCTGTTTACCCGCCCACAACAGATGCTTGTAGTCTTTTAAACCAATGCTGCAAAATATCATGTGCTTTAGTTTACTCAGGCTAACTCCTTAGGGCGGACAGACTGTAATAATGGACATTTTAGAACTCGAAATATTACTGTTTTCAACACCTGCAAGGCTATAATTGAGATTCACAGATTTAGGGGGCATCCATATATTATGTTAGGGTCAAACCGAATCTCTCATGGGATAGAGAGTGGGATTTCGTTACATAGCACATAACTCCCCCCCCCCCCCCACATACACAAAAAACAGTGTGAAATTGCGAGACAATTATATTAAATTCAAATAAAATATGTTCATAACTAAAAAATTTAACAGGATAGTATTTATAGAAGCTATCTGAACCATAGAACTGAGATAAGAGTAGAAGCATGATTCTTTTGAACCATGCTTGGAAACGATAAAGCAACTCATTTTTTAAAAAACAAAACTAACACATTTACAGTAAACATTCAAATATAAAGAATCTCATGTGAGATTAAAGTAGGGTTGAGCCAAATCCTTTGAAATGAAAAGAGGGCCACAAAATTATCAAAACCACCTCACGTAATTTATGGACGCCCCCTTTCTGACTCTTCAGTGCACCTTACCGTGTGCAGCGGTTCAGTGTGCAAGTAATATTACGTGGCCGCCTCAGAAGCCCAAGATTACGGGTTCGAGTCCTACCCGAGTCGGATTTTCTGGATGGGAAAATCATTTGCACGCATGTCATAAGATTATGTGGCATGCCAAAGATCCCTGGAGTACCCAATTGGTTTAGGTTCTATCGGTAAAATTAAAACGAGGCATGCTTTCACATCCACAAAGAGCTCAGATTCATTGTAATCTGAGCGTTAAAATCGGTAGCGAGAGTAGCCCAGATGGTGCCACAAAAAAATAAAAATGGCTCTCAGTTCTGGGGAATATGCCGAGCAAAGGCTTGACTGCCAATAATGCAGTCCCAATGGAGAAAGAAAGAAAAATCTTACCGTGTGCATGGGCGATGACAGTATCTTGCCATCCTTCCCTTGTTGCAGCTGCAGGGAGATTCCCTGCAGGGGGGAGGGCTGCAGGGTGAGGTTGCCCCCCGGCTGCAGGAACATGTGCTGTGGCTGCTGATAGAGCTGCTGCAGGTAGGGGCTCTGCAGGGGTTGTTGGATCACCTGCACCTGTGGATAAAGGAAGAGTGGGGGATCTTTACTTGAAGACCTAATTAAAACTGGGTTAACAAAACAACACTTTATTTAGGATTTCCTCTTGAGGGGGGAACATTAAAATACACAACCGCCCTATTTCATGACTGACTGACTAAAATTCAGCAGTCATGCAGGAGACTGTTCAGTCTCGGAAATGGCGCTCGCGGAGAGATGGGGGAAAGGTGCTGGGTACACAATCAGTTTAACACTATGTTATAAAACATGTGCCTACTAAATGGAGTAAGATACCAGTAAATTATCAGTAAACTGTTATTTGTAGCATAGCATTCATTAGAATAAGAGTAATTGAAAAAGTTGGTGTGTTGCAAATTTGTAAACGTTAGCTGTTATCCGCTGTCAATGCCTGCACCAGCAAATTTTGTTTCAACATGAATGACGCAGTCAACTGTGTCAGGATCAGTTGGAACCAGACTTATCGTCCGTACGATTACAACCTAAGATTGGCTTCCTCCACCACCTCATGTGGGGTACCTCATCCAAGAAATGATGTGAGTGTCCCTGCAAAGTGTGTCCCCATGCCTTTTCCAGGAAAACCACATGAGGTGGTAGAGGAAGCAAGCTTGCATTGTTGGTAGATATTACCGACTCAGCCCATTTACTGAACAGACACAGATAGAAGGTAACAAGTTGAATTACATGATTTGTAGTATTTTTTTGGTATAAAACTTCATACTTATACTGAGTCCAACACCATACATTTAGAATCCTGGTCCGGTAACAAAACACTAATACATTTTTTAAATGTAAGAATTCATCCCAAACTTGCATGTGGCAAAGGTGAAGCTGCCACCGAAGGCTGCACCTGCACATTCTGCGGTGGCGTGTGTGATGCTGCTGACTGGGCCAACATGAGTGGGCCCACCGTACTTGAGACCTGGCTTGCAGTACCGATCGACTGCTACAAACGGCACAAAGTCGGAGGCCAGACGCAGATAATAACAAGTTTTTGTTTACTTACCAAGTTCCAAATTTTTTTATTTGTTCTGTAATCTGTGAAAAAAATTTTATCCATAATCTGTTATGCATGAGTTTTATATTTGCTAATCACTAACAAGTTGGATGGTTGGATTTTTATATATTTGGTTCATTACTTCACCAGAAGCGAGCTTAAGATTTGTAGCATTTTGCTTAGAATGCTCCGTACTTATATTAACTCCAACACAGCCAATACCATACATTTAGAATCCTGGTCATATAACAAAACACCATCAAGTTTTCGAAATGTAAGAACTTATCCCAAACTGACATGAGCAAGCAAAAAAAAAACTAACAAATTTCATAAATGTAAGAATTTATCCCAAACTTACATGTGGCAAAGGTGACGCTGCCACCGAAGGCTGCACTTGCACATTCTGCGGTGGCGTGTGTGATGCTGCTGATTGGGCCAACATGAGTGGGCCTGCGGTGCTCGAAACCTGGCCTGCAGTACCGGTCGGCTGCTGGGCAGCTACAAACGGCACTAGGCCGTAAGTGGACGCTGACTGGCAGGGGACGGATGCAGAGACTGACTGGGATTGGCACTGGCTGCTGTCTGCATCTTCAGAACCCATGTTGAGTCCAGAGCTGCACTACCGGCTGCTGCAGAGTTAAGAAATAAATAGGTTATAAGGATTTATATAAAGGTAATATGATGGATGGATGTTTAGGTTTTATGGGGCAAGGGCATCAAAGGCCATACTGCCCCAAACATTAGGTTATTTCGAAAGGTTAAAATGGTACATGACAGAAAACATTTAAAAACGATTAAAAATCTAAATCGAACACTAGGTTATTCTAATAAAAAGGTTAAAGTGATTCATAAAATTTACACACAACATTTAAAAAAGAGACATCTAAATCAAAGAATAAAAGCCAATATCAACTAAAAAGGAAAACAAGGCATGAAATGGGGAATAGGATAAATATAAATCATTAACTGAACTGGAAAGATACAGAGCCAGCCAGATTAGCTGCTGCTGGGTTATAAAATAGTCAGTTTGATAAGTGGGTTGGGTTTTAAGGATTTATATAAAGGTTATATGAAAATAAAAAGCTTATTCAAATCTAATGTGTGAATTTTTTTTTTTTAATATTTTACTAAACTTGAAGGGTACAGAGCCAGCCAGCAATTAGCTGCAGACAGGCAGCTGCAGGGTTAAGAAATAAGTGGGTTGGGTTATAAAGATTTATATAAAGTAATATGAAAAAACTATGGGCGTGTAAACTATGGGCGCTACATTACTTTCAATTACCACTCGATAAATCACAGCTCATTTAAAGATAATTATATACCGTAAAAGTTAATTTCAATAACTTTAAAACCAAAAAGGTTACCCTTTGTGCATGCAGGATTGGATCAGATTTACTCTACAGTCCCCCTTGGCGCGATGTTTTCGGATTTGGCGATAAATAATTTTTCTGGCAACCTGTCTGACTTCGACTGAAGATTCGAATTCTATGACCTCGCACCGATGCGTTTTCCGGCAACCCTATCGGACCGTTGGTTGAGTTTTCATAAGAAATATTCCCATACGATCTTTTCTTTGAATCGAGGTATTTGAAAAAAAGTCGCCAAAATATGGACTTTTGGCGCGATTTTGGAAAGTTCGCCAAGGGGGACCGTACAGTAAATCTCTACCTGCAGGATTTATTAAAAAACCTTAAGACGTCCGACTGGTACAGGAACTTGTGTACCAAATTTGAAGTCTGTAGCTTTATTGCTTAGTGGTTTCAGACAGTCAGGCCAAGGTTCGAAAACTTCTTTTTTAGAATCAGCACACTCCAAAATGTGTAGAAAACCCAAAATCTCCATTTCTGATTTTCGACCCCATCGCAATTCTTTCATTGCCTTATATTTCATGTTAGATAATTGAAAGTAAAAATGCTTCTGCGAATTTGTGTGAATTTATGTGCAAAAATTTTAATTATTAATTTAAATCTTTCACTAAACTCGGTAGCTTTTATAATGCATCTAATTTTATGATTAACATACAGTCTTTAACTTTAAAGCCTTATGAAGTCTTTTCAAAACATTTACTAATATACTATAATATTTATTTCAAAATATATATATATCAAGTTTTGTATTAAATTCACCTACACCAAAAACTAGCTTACTTTTTTGGTAGCATCTTAAGGAATATTTTGGGTACAGCAATATAATGGCCTGTTTGTTCATTGACAACTTTTGGAAACTTGACAACATTGGGAACTTAACGTAGGGTTGCTTTACCTATTGAGTTTTGTATGAAATATGAAGTGGAATATTTTTACAACATTTAGGCATTTTTGTTGCTTTGCAACATAACGAAAATAGCCAAATCCAAACTGGCCATCACATCATTGCTGTTTCATATTTTTGAAGATAACACTTATTAATATGAATAGGATATATATACAGTCCCGGTAACAAATTACGAAATTTGGTGAGTTTTAAAGTCAAGATCAGTTTTAGGGTTACCGAAAACATCCTAAGCTAAGACAACATTCAGAAAACATGAATTTGAAATGTCGCCAAACTTGAAAAGTCACTGGGCCAGCAACTAGGATTTGACCCTTCCCATAGTTAACAATTTTTTGAGTTGTTGAAAGCTATTCAGCACATTAAATAGTATTGCAAAATATTAAAACACTGCCACTGATAAAGGAAATATAGTTAAAATTAATAACTTTTATATCAGATTATAAGAAAATCATACTTTTAGTTCACTGAACATTATTTTATCCAAAGGTTCCGATAGGAATGAGACATTCATAAATTAAAAGGGAGTTTAATATACTTGCACCAAATACCTATTTATGTAAAATGTATATTCATTCGTGTAATAACTTAGGCTTCAATACACACTTTATAAAAGTACTAAATAGTAAATCTTACAATTGGATTATCAAAAAAAAAGGGGGGGGGGGGAGTATCGTAAATATTTGTAAAAGATAAGATTTTCAGTATTGATTTTATACGAAGAGGTAAATATTACAATAAAAGAAACCAGTGTTTATAACAGAATCAAGCAAGGGGTTAATTGAAAAGTGCTATTCTTCGTTTTACTATACTCACCACATTGTGTAAAATCATGATCATCTCTATTATTAAGTTGTAAATAAGGGAAAATTAATTATAATTAGGAGGACGCCATCGCAGAATGTAGCTTTAATTATTTATCCGAGCTTCGTTTTGGCTTTCAGAAATGCTGTTCTTTGCCTGATTTTTCTTTCAATTCATATTAACTAATGAAGATGTCCAATTTTAATTGATCGTGCTGTCACAAAATTTTTACTATGATTTCAAAACTGACAATCACATAAACATTCTAAAAAAGCCTAGCAGCCGAACAACCAGACACCGGTTGAGTTGAGTAGTTTCAGGGGTCTTTTCCTTTTATATTTTTTAAAAAACTTTTGCTAATGATAAAACCAAATACAAAAATTGTCGACCAATAACAGATCAGATGCTCAGCAAGGTTGGTCCAAAATATATCTAATTCTTTACTAGTTTCCAATATCTATCGAGATTATTTTTAAATTCTTCTGCTCTCTTCCAATACACAACATAATCTGGTAAAGCATTCCACTCATTGACAACTCTATTGTAAAAATAATGTTTTCTGACCTCCCTTCTAAAGCACATGTGCTTACGTAACTACCACACACAGTGCAAATTGATCCTTTAAATCTCTCCATTAATTAACCTTTCCCTTGCATAGGATGGGATATCAGTGCAAATTTGAGCGTGTGCTTTTGGTGAAGGTCTTGAAACCCGGTTCTTATGATGTGAACTTCTCTGGGCTTATTTCAATTGAATAATTGGATTCTCATGCTTTCTTATCAATTTTTTCCTCCATTTTAATGATTTTGCGATCTCTCATGCTCGATGTGTTTGTGTTTCCCCCTGTGTCATAGTACTAACGTTTTTTTAGAACTCAAGTGAACTACATCACCAGACTTTGCCATTCAGGCACATAGAGGTATGAAAGACCTCTCCTTCCTAACTCTATGTTCAGGCAACTCCACTTATATATTGTGAAAACTTTATGAGTCGGAGACTAAAGCGCCTGCGGCGCTGGTTCTTCAATAAACTTAAAACGTCGTCGTCTCCATGCCTCCCTATTTTATGAATTTGAATAGCTGACATAATAGCTTGACACAAAAAATTTCTTTTCAATGGATCGTCTTAATGAGGTTGTTTCAGGGCATGTAACTCTTCTGTTATCATTTTTGAATTTCCTGCGAATTCTTTGGTTGTTTTTGATTTTTGTCCCTAACATCTGCAAAGGGAAAGTCTAAACATTTTTTTTTCTGTTCCTTCTACTTATCCAGATAATCTAGTATTACAGTGGAAAATTAGCGCCATCTACCATAAATAATATTTGAGGTTGCGCGTGCGTTGAGTCACCACATCACAGATGAACGAATGTTTGTCCAATGATGAGCTAATAGGATGATAAAGTATTTTAAATAATACTAGTAATGTATCTATAAGCCATTTTTATAATTTAAAAAAAAATCAAGGTTGCCTTAACTTTTAATAGGATAAATTTAAGGGGGGCGATACATGTAACCGCCTGAATTTTGATCGTTTTTCAGAGACGTTATTAAAAGGGAAGAAATACGTGAATCGTTTTAAAATTCAGTATGTTAATACATTATACATTTAAATACAAAAATCAAAATTTTTTTTAATTTTTTCAAAATGACCGCCGTAGTAACTCATCTCCTGCGACCCTCGCGGATAAAAATATCAATCGGCAGGCGTTCTCGCGTCTGCTACCAGTTATCTGATATCAAAATTTTTGATTTGAAAGTGTTCATGAACTTTTAATGTAGGAAAGCTTGGAATTCCCTTAAGGAGCATGATATCTAAAATGTCAGGTCTATGGGATAAAGTGCCTGGAAAGTGCGTAGGTTCATCAGAGCAATTAAAGTAATGCCCCTATTTAAAATGAATTTTGAAGAGTCTTTCCATTGACATTATTAGCCCTGCAGCCCCAGGTATCGGATTTAGCATTGAGATCACCAGCGAGTATGGTTGGAAGACCGGAGTTCAGAAGAGCCTCCAGATCGTCTGCTACGAGTTTGGAATTGGGTGGATTATAAACAGAAACCACCAATATTTCTCCAAAAGTTTCGTTTTCAATTATGACTGCGCATGCTTCTATTGTTTTAAGTTGGGGCAATATGTATTCAGTGCTTCTAAGACTATTTTTAATGTATACCGCAACTCCACCACCTCTATTAGTTAGTCTGTCTTTTCTGTACAATTTGAAATTTGGGATTTTAGCATTGTTACAAGGGCGTAGGTGAGTTTCATTAATAAGAATTATGTCCAGGTTTTGTTCGTTAATAAATTGCCTAAGTTCCTTCCAGTTGCTTTTTGAGACCGTTTAGATTAGCAAACCCAATGTTTGTATACATAATTGGCTTAAAGGTGTGATCTCTTTGAGAGCTGTAATTATTCATGGTTGGAATAGTGTCATTAGCTCTTCGAAGGCTGATAGCCCAACCTCTATTTTTGCAGTGATTCCTTTGGCAGTTTTAAAATTTAGAGCAGCTTTTTCAAGAATACTTAGTATACGTTTAATGTTAGTACCTTTTATAAAATTTTGGAATTGTCGAATCAAATCTAAGAAGTTCAACTCGTCAGTCTCCTGGTCGTCCTGATTTGGAGGAAGTAGGTTTCCATCTTGTGTGAGTACTGAAGTATTTGGTGTATAATTTTGAGAAGTGGAAGGGGAGTGTGAGGATCATTTGTATTGACCTCATCGGAAATCACTGCCTGCGAAAAGCTGACACCTAGTCTAGACATGTTTGGAATATAAGCCCTATTTGGAACAGCAGATCTGTGGCCATTAGATGACATTGCAGTATCTACTACAGGTGTTGTAGGGGTCCGAGACGGAGTAGATTGTCTGGGTTTGGGATACTTCGGACATCCACGGAAACTAGCGGCATGGGGGCCCTGACATAATGAGCATTTTGGACTTTCGATTCTCCCTCTTGAGGGGCAATCTACTGTCATATGGTCTAGTGAGCATTTTACACACCTGGGTGGGTTGTGACAGCCCGATTTAAGTCACATAATCATTTGGCTAGTAGGCCTAATAGATTTTCCTATCAACTATTTAGTGGAACTCAGCTATTTCTAAGACTCTGAGTGCCACACTTTTTTTTTCACAAAACGACGTCATTCAGCTGATGTCTAATTAAAATGTCTCGAAAACGTCTTTTTATGGCATTACATAGTAGCATTTAAAATAATATACCACTACCTTTTACCACTTCCTCATCCATCTGTCTGACGTAGCACATCCTCGAAAGAGGGTTTATTTAAAGTATGTACTCAAAATTAAGTAAATATTTTTTTTAATACCCTGCAAACAAAGTATTAAAAATCATGTAAAACAGGTATAGAAAAATATCAAATGTTCTGTAATGAAAAACTGTTATTCAAATACACAAAACACAATTATTGCATAAAAAAACTATTTTTTTATAACTTTATACAGAAGAATTCGAGAGTACCTTGGAAAATGTATGCAATAAAACACCTTACTAACTATATTATAGGAAATCGATGATTTCTTTTCAAAATAAGAATTCTTCTAATTTGCCGCAAGAGGGCACGCTTTTGGTTAGATGTGTTTTAAACAGCGCATGTATGTTGAAACTTGAAACCAAAGCAGAAAAATATTCATGTTGTTTAAAATTTTATGCATACGAATGATAACCCATTCATGATTATTTTATCTAAACCTGGTTAAGCACATGCACAGAACTTTTTAAAATGTATTTCGAATAGCTTAATATCATATCTGACAACTGGAAAGATTTTTTGTTGGCGCGTAGAGCGCATCCTTACGCCACCATTGCCATCCATGCCAACGAGCTACAGTCTAAATCTGCATAGCTCTTTCTTGCAGTAGTAGTCGCATCGACGCTTCTTACTTGCTCTAAACCTTGCGGTCACGCTCACTATATGAAGATATAGGCCAAAAAAATCAAGTACATACACATCTTGTTAATGTAATGTCTCGTGTGTTAACTTGCGCGTTTATGTTGAATGATTTGCATAAACGCTTGTCTTGTGTGCGCCACCTAGCGGTAATTTGAAGAAAGTATTCTTTTAACGCAAAGAAAAACAAATCAAAGACACTTATAGAATCATATTCCCGCAAACCCCAATTCGTTTTGAGAACTACTCAAGTTTTATGAATTTTTAAAGTTTGCACTAATTTATGGGACACTTTATGTTTTTGAAAAAAGAATTGGAGTTGTGGGAATGTGATGAGAGTACCTTTCGAGGCTTTTTTCATTAAAAATATATTGAAAAGGACCGCTAGATAGCGCCAACATATCAAAAGCTTCATTCAAGTCTCTAACAAAGAAGACAATAAAATAACACAAAGCCCTTTATTTTTAACTTTCTAGAGACAACAACACTCGGTACATTAAACGGTGTTGACTAACCTCACTTGGAATGCAGATTAATTAAGCTGAACAGAATCGATAGAAAACCATAAATTTGAAATCTACGTTACTATGACGTAAGCAGTTCCCATCTGATTCGGTTATTTTAGAACTAACAAACCGCCTAACAATCGCTCGGGGCCAGGGTGTTAGCAACAAATTCTCCATATAATGTTTTAAAGTTCAGACACACGACCCATGAACAGAATCAACCCATCCACCTTCTTGATGATAAAAAACAAAAACGGATGATCAGCTCTGAAGACGGTATTCCACCGCAAACTGACAGGCACTAGCAACCCAGCCGTAGAAGCTGCAGCCCTGGTGCCCTCTTCGTTAACTTCCACTTTACATTTGTGGATTACTTGCGAAACAGTCAACTGACGCAAAGTCATTCCCGAAAAGTCTTCCGAACCTTCCTTGAAGATGCTATGAAGTCCTAGACTTTGAAGTTCTCCACGTAAGTTTTTTTGGAACTCAAAGGCGAATTTGGGCAAATATAAATCAATTTCTCTCGGTGACATTCTTTGGCGAATCTCTTCTAGCTTGGCGGCAGTGATGCTCTGCTCCAACAATGGAAGACTGTTGTTGGCTTTGGGTAAGAGGACCAACATGGATAGATCTTCGCCCTCATATGGCAGTTCGACTGCCTGGTAATCGTCCGAATATGTGTAAGGCAGGTAGGTGGACTTCTTCATCATTTGTACTTTTCTGATGAAAAAATAATAAAATGAATAAATTACTTATTGAAAATTGCAACGATTTCGATTAGCCATTCTCTTTGACTTATCGATTTACTGTTCAAAAGCTTAAGAAAATGTGAATAGAAAAACCAAATTTAACGAAAACAATAATAACAAGAAAATCTAACTTACTTAGAAGTAGGCAAGCCACCATTATAAAAATCCGCCATCCTTGTCTGCCTCCTTTTGAAGGGATTTTTCCATTTTCCTTTGAAATAAACCGCATTTAACATAATCATGGCAATTTCCGGATTGATGTCTTTCAATACTTGTCGGATCATTCCTTCGGTCTTATTTTCAACCCATCCATTGACACCTTCCACAATGCGTTGACCATCCTTTGCAAAGTCAACAGACTCGACAGGAGACATGTAAAGGTCACGAATACTTTTCTTGTAATCGGGACGCAAATGGAGGCTAGATTTTACTAAAATAACATTAGCCGACTGCAGAATGTAGCCTCTTGAGGTTGAGTTAGAGAATCGACGAAAAAGTTCATGGAATGAAGAATGGACATCTTTATCCTGGAGATCGGCGTCATTGTAGCCCAGGGTTTGTCGAAGTTCCTGTAACGATGCATTATCTAAATAAAATAATAATTTAAACAATACAATTAAATGCGCATTATAATACTTGCAATAAGTTTATCAGGAAAAAAAATTCTTGGGAGGACGTCAAAATGATGACAAAAGGTTCTCTGACAGCCATTGCGTTTAATGCAACCGTAGCACGATACTGTCAAACGTGGTTTTTTTTTTGCCATAAAATGTCTTATACAATATTATATAAAATTTCGAATTGGCTGTCGGTGTACTGTTTAAAACCGTAAGGAACTATAAGGAACAAGGTACTATTCTGTGTTGAGAAGCATTTTTCAACCGGCAACATTTGAACCAGTACATGTACCTTGATACTTGTTTCTTGTTAATTGTATTAAAAATTGCAAATACTTATGTACCTTTTAGAATACCAAATGCAATGAATTTTCCTTATTTTTTTTACTTTTAAGTAAGGCATGAATCTCGATTTGCGAAATTGTTTATAGAATATGTCTAGAAATTTATCAACAGAAATGTAATATATGTATTATGTAATGTCTATTTGCCATGCTGCCTCTAGCTGAACGGAGTAACAGTGCACCAAATATATGGTGAAATGTTATACAAATAGAAATAAATTTACAAGATCAAACCTTTTTATGGAGTAACTTTTCTTTATAAAGCCGGTGAAGCTAGGTTGACCACAGTTTGATGGAGTAAAGTCTCACTTTTTTTTGACAGTGAAGGACTCGGAGATCGAAATAACAATACGAAGCATCGATGCGAAGCGTCCTTACTTTTTCATCTAAGATACCCCAAAATGGGAGAGCGTTTATGGTTTTTAAAAGTAAACCTAAGGTCTATGTAAAAAATAAGTGTGGAAAACTCGTAGGAGAGACCCTAGGGCAAAGCGATAGGTCTGTCTAAGATAAAGCAATGATGAAAATTAACATTAAAAAAGTGTAAAAAGAACAATGAACACATATAGTTATAAGGACTGGACAAAACAATGCTAGTCAAAGTGCAACTTTGTCGTTAGGGTAAAAATATTAAAAATTAAGGAAAAACTTAATTGTCATAACGGAATTACCGGAGATCGGAGATCGAATTAACAATACAAAGTATCGACGCGAAGCGTCCTTACTTCTCCATCTAAGATACCCCAAAATGGGAGAGCGTTTGTGATTTCCAAAAGTAAACTAAAAGTCCATATAAAAATAATGTGGAAAACCCAAAACGGAATTACACCCATTAAGTGACATTAAGTTAAACTATTGTTACAATCCTGAATATTGGTGTGCAGTAACTTTATAATGTGATTTTACTGTATTTTTTATCAATTGTTAAAGTTGTGAGGTTAAACCCCGGGCAGAACGGGTTACCAAAATAAAAATATGTTTTAAAAATAGGAAAGGGTTATACATATAAATTAGAAAACAAAAAAGTTCTTATAAGTTAAAAGAGTTTTTTTTAATTAAGAAAAACTTTTAGTTCCTAATCCTTTGTTTTGGTAATCAATCTTGACTTGTCTTGTATCGAATCAGGGAACAGTGTCACACATTTTTTTTTCTTTTTTATAATTTCTAGAATTTGGCTTATACAACACATATGTTTAAGTGTCATATTTAATAACAACATCTATGTAATATCCTTTGGTACATTTATTTTTCTAGTAAAGGTAAATTGTCATGAATTATATATTGGCGCTTCCTGGCTGAGAAGGCACACACGCCGCTATCGCCGAGAAGGCCTGGTTAAAATCCCGCCATCCACCCTTTAGTGGATATAAGTCTTGCTGTATATAAATAAATCTACTCCATCCCCGAGTACACTGGAACTTACGTACTCATTAAATCTGTGGTGTCCGAAGTTACGACGGCATCAGCGTACGATGTCGTTTAAAGTTCTGTTTGGCGCCAGCCCAGGTGTCTACCTAGTCACTAAGCCGCGATTTTAAATTACAAGGTATAATTCCATGGTCTTTTTGTTGGAACTGCCTTCATTAAAATGGAACGCTTCCATAGTTTTTGTTTTTTTAACCTACACAATAACTACTTCTAAAATTCGCTTACAAAACTCAAACTTTTAACGTTTTTTCAAGTAATAGTAGTGGCTAAAAAACTTAGTTCTAAATTGTAACAAGATAGGTTAATAATAGTTCTCATAAATGCATTGACTGTTTTGATTTTTTAAAAAAATATGAATTCTTTTTTTTTTGTAGGATGCAGTTTCATGGATGTCCGTTACGTTACGGAAGTGTAAATGGGTTAGTCTACCTCTATAAGTAATCAGATCAGATATCCTGTCACTAGTTAGTGTCACTTCCTAATATAAGGTAATGAAAGTACATATTTCGATGTGATCGAAAATCCGAAATGGAGATTTTGTGTTTTCTACACGTTTTGGAGAGTTCTGATGAATCCCAAAAAAAATGGTGTTTGTACATCGGCCAGTCTGTCTGTCTGTCTGAAACCACTCTATAGCTCGAACTAAAAGAGCTACGGACTTCAACTTGGAACACAAGGTTTTTTTAATACCTGTCGACTTGATAATGAGGTCTTCGAGAAAATTGCACTTGGGCAAGGGGTAGCTGCCATCGAACTTTTTTGGCTTTAAAAGTGTTGAAATTACCTTATAGAGTATTTAATTACCGAAAAATGTGGATTGATTTATTGGGTGGAAATTGAAAGTCGTGTAGTATTACCCACCCATAGTTTTTTCTCATATGGTAAACCTTCTTACCTTTGCCGAGTTTCCTCTCACTCCATAGTAGAGCATGGCTAGGACGGTTGACAAGCTCAGAGGTGAGAACAATACGTTCTTATCGGGACCAACGGAGAGGGACTTGTGCATGTTAATGGCGAATATGTTGTTGGCAGTGGCTAATTTCTTCAAGTTGGCTTCAGTAGTTTCTCCAGTGGAGAAACTGAAAGCCCACGTGATGGTGATTAGAGTAGTTGCCAATTGAATTTTCCTTGAGAAGATCATTTTGAAAATGTTCCTGAAAAAGAATTTTACTTTGTTAATATTTTAGTTATTGTTGAGTTGATTGAAAATTGTACAAGTTATAAACATTGGAATAGAATAGGAAATAACTGTGGATGATATGTGATAGATATTGTCCATTAAGAACCGCTTCCACACACAAGAGATTCAGGGCAGTGAGAAGCATACAAACCACTAAATTCAAGTAAAATAGACTTTTCAACAACTTAAATGAAATTCAAATTGTACTCATTAAAACGGTGGAACATTTAAAAATGGCGCCACAAAAAAACGTATGTAAACATGTGAAAATTAAACCAAAATGTTGCCTCTGCCTAAATATAATTGTTACAAGTTTGTTATTTACATATGATTATATGCAATCTCGAAATATAAAAAAAAACTCAATTGGAAACAGACAAATAACTTTTTTGATTTTCGACGCATTTTGGCATATATCTGTATCATTACCTAATTACCTTAAAAATATTACATAAATTTCGGATAATCGATTGTGTAAAAGTTGAGTTTTGGACTTACTAAAAAAAAACTTCCACATTAAATATTATGATATGAATTTCATCATTTTAGAATGAAAATGTATCAACTCGCCGCTTATACTTGATAATTTAAAAGTTCTTCAAATTTCGCAAATTTTACAAATACTTTAAACCGTAAATATTTCTTTGTTTGTGAATGAAAATTGGAGAGAAAACTAATTTTGTCCCAAGTTTGTTTAAAGTGCGTTAAGTACTTAAGTTAGCATGGTAAGCATAAACGTTTAAAATGTCTACTACTTACCTTTCATATAAGCTAGCAAACAATCTAAGCAAAAACTATTTCATACATCTAGAATATATAACAAAATCCTACTACGCGTAACGATGTTTCACTTTATAAGCCACTAATATGTTTCACTGTATAACAAAACGACCCTGGACATTTTTATGATGCAAGCGTTACAAATTAGGGAATTCCTATTTCCTATTAGCGGATGTTTCTGCATCGGTAAACAGGTTTATAATTATTTAAAGCTGCAAAATGTATTAACGTATTTTTATTATGAGTAATATCGAAGATATAATCAGTAATGAGTGGAAAACATCATTGATTGACATATTGTAGATTTTTTTTAGATAGTGCCGGGTTGAAATGATGTTTATTCGAAATTTTTAAATGGATGTCGAAATTCTTTTTCGGTTTGTAGTAATACTTAATTATGAAAAGAAAGTGAGATAAAATCATATTAGTCACAAGAACTTATTTCTATCGATCCATGGAAAATAATGAAAGGTAAATATACGAGTTTAAGGGGCACGGTACCTAAAAATTGGTTAAAATATCGATTTTTCAGTTTTTACTTCGTATTATTAATAATATCTTTCTGAACATTTACTGAACATTTCATTATGATATCTTCTGTAGAACAAAAAGTTATTAAACATTTTCTGGAGTCATCCCTAGAAGTTTGAACCCGTATTTCGTCTGCTTTCAGACAGTTTTCTCTGTTTCGAGTTTTGTTTAATTCTTGTGTATAGTTCCCTAAGGCTTTTTTGATAATTAAGTTAGAATCTTGAAATTTTTAGCCTATGTTCTTATATAAGTAGTGCACAAAATTGTGCATGGAATAAAGTCTACTATGTATAGATTTTTTTTAAAGTGTTGAATTCAATAATTTTGAATAATTGTTTGATTTTTTGAGATTTTCAGTATAAATGCATGTTACATTTTACTGCTGCTCTCATTTTAAAATACATGCACAGTTGTCGAACAAATATCTCTAAAAACAAACTATAAAAGTTTGGTGGAGTTATTCTTATAATTGAAAGAGGAGTAGTGTTTTAAAAAAGTTTAAAATTTTACCTTTTCTCTCTATATTAAAAAAAGTAAGCTCTTTTAACATGTCCGGAGCGATAACAGCATGAAATGTTCATCTTAGAACTAAATTCTTTTTCTATAAGGTGTGTCTCCCTTATGCCTCGATGCTTTTTTTTGTTTTTCAAATTTCCAATTAGATTTTTTAATTAAAAATAAAAAGTAGTCTCTCTCTATGTTAAAGTATAGGCTTTTAACATGTCCGGAGCGATAACAGCATGAAATATTCATCTTAGAACTAAGTTATTTTTCTGGAAGGTGTGTCTTCCTTATGCCTCGATGCTTTTTTTTGTTTTTCAAATTTCCAATTAGTTTTTTAATTACAAATTAAAGAAGTCAGCCAAAAAAACGAATACGAGGTTTCTTTTTCGGAATAACATTAGGGGCGACGTTTTCTCTCTATATTATAAAAAATAAGCTCTTTTAAAGCGCACGGAGCCATAACAGGATGAAATATTGATTTTACAAGTCCAAAATATTTCTGGAATGTGTCTCTCCCTTATACCTCGATGCCTTTTTTTTCAAATTTCCAATTAGTTTTTTAATTAAAAATAAAAATTAGTCTCTCTCTATGTTAAAGTATAAGCTTTTAATACGTACGAAGCCATAACAGCATGAAATATTTATTCAATCATTCCATTCTTTTTCTGGAATGTGTGTCTCCCTTATACCTCCATACCTTTTTTTTGTTTTTCAAATTTCCGATTAGTTATTTTAATTAAAAATAAAAATTAGTCTCTCTCTATGTTAAAGTATAGGCTTTTAAAACGTACGGAGCCATAACAGCATGAATTATTCATTCAATCATTCCATTCTTTTTCTGGAAGGTGTGTCTTCCTTATGCCTCGATGCTTTTTTTTGTTTTTCAAATTTCCAATTAGTTTTTTAATTACAAATTAAATAAGTGAGACGAATTCGAAAACGTGAGTCTTTTCTCCATGACACCACGGGGGAAAAGAAGCCGCCCCCGCTTTATCTGCCAGAAATACGTGATATGAGTTGTTATATTTATGTTCTTCTTAAAGAACAGTTGCTCTCTGCTCTGTTCTTTTAAAAAGAACAATTCTTTAACATGTTCTTTTTACAAAAGATGCTTTACACGTGGAAGAAATCAGACAAATATTAATAAAATACATAATAATGAACGTAAAATAAAACAAGTAGGTTTGTAACAGAATCTGTCACTTAACTCGCTTCCACATATTTGTGTTTAACAGGAAAAAACGCGCCAAACACAACATTAATTCTATATTTAACATTTACAAGCTAAATTTGGCTAGTTTCATTTATTTTATTTCGAAAATTCAATAATTATTACTTATCGTTTGCAAAAATCAATTTATATTTTAAAGAATAAATATGTCATATTCCTCGCTTTTAAATAGAATGAAAACATTTCATATCAACATACAAGGATTCCGTAGTGAAATATATTTGACGTCATTTCAAACTGATCGATGTCGCAAAAATAAATTTATTTAAATTTATTGTCTAAAAGAATTAAAGTTTCTCGAGCGATTGTTGCGAATGGCAAATGTGATTTAATTCTAATAAAAGCAGGGCCTTTAGCTATTTGTAATTCAAAGTTTTAAACGCCAAAATTAACTATTTTCATTAATCTTCTTTCTCAGATTTAATAATTAGACTTTATCGTTTGCTAAATTTGTTTAAAGTTCGAAGAATAATTATGTAATCTTTTAATAAATATTTTTGTCGCCACAATTTCCCATTTACATTTCTTTCGAAAATTCACTTATTTATAGTTTGTTAAATTAATTTACAGTTCAAAAAATATATAATTTGTACAATTGATGCTTTAAAAATAAAAGCGAAACTTAGCATATTTTTTTTATGCCAAGTTAGAATTCTCTATGCATATTTCTTCATACATATATATATAGAACCATTAAAAGAACTCTATTGCCCTAGTAGCAACTTTTCATCGACCGATAATCGAATTTTCATCGTTCACCGGTGAGCCGATGAGAATTCGAATATCGGATTTTCGCTGAAAATTGCCCGATTGCTCGATAACTGCTCGGTTATGTCCGCTCGATCGAGCAGCCTAGGATGAGTTTTTCCGATGAGATTCCGATCAAGTGTCAAGAAGAAATCGATAAGAATCCGATGATTAGTAATCGAAATCTCATCGGCCGATGGAATTTCGAACACTTTGCGATAAAATTCCGAACAGTTTACGACATGTTAGTACAAAAGTTTTAAACGAGATGGCTTTTTTCTGTTAGTCAGGTAGAATTCAACTCGTTTCGAATTCAGCTGGGGGACAGAACCCCCAACCTCGGGCTCCGCACTCTTGACTTGCAACTGGAACCGTGCGTAAGACCTCACGGCTATCGACACTTGCACTATATTTGAGTTTAAATAAAGAGGTCAAAAGATTGATCGTTAAAGAAGTTTTATATTATTGATTAAGACATTTTAATTTTGTGATTTTTCCTTTTAAATATTAATTTAAGTTAACAGTACTAATAGAAATATCTTAAATTTAAAAATAACTCTTGGTAACTTACGTATTGAAAAGTTGTTTGGTTCATAATATTTATTCAAAAATCTATTTTCTTTAAGTTAAGTTTTTCAAAAATTAATCATGGCCAAAAAGTTAAAAATTAATTTCCAAGTAAATAAAAGAAATTAGTTATCACACAGTCAAAATATTTCTCTTCGCACGTAATTAAAAATTTTGTGTGTAAGTAAATAAAAAATAACTATTAACAGTTTAAATATAATAGTTTTCGGATATGAAGTTTTCGAAATAATTTAACGCAATTTGTATGTACTAAAATAAAAAAAGCCACATTTTTCGGTTTCTTATCGTTGCGATATCGATCCGTCATAGTTTTCCGATGAAACGTACATTGATTGAATTTTCACTTTTGACCGATATCGAATCGATGACTTTTATCGATAGAATTTCGTTCACCGATTTCCGATGTCGCCTCGTGCACTTTCGGATTACGGATGCGATCACCGGTGAGTTTTCGCTGAATCCGATGAACTATCGATGATCGATCGAGCAAATTTCGAGAAACAATGCTACTAGGGTGTGATAATACAACAATCCAAACCGAATTATATCACATAAATAAATATTTTTTCAAGTGTGTTTATTTTTATTTTAACAAAAGTTTCTCGTACGTTTAACGAAATGGCAACAGTGAAAATATTGAATAAAAATGGAATTTGCATGTTATTTCAATGTAGATTAAATTTTTAGTTATTTAAATTTTAAATAAGCTTCTAGTTTAAATTTTTTAATGAAATTTGGCATGTAGCCAAATCTGATTTTTTGCTTCAAAATGACGTATCCCACTTGTCTGTGGGACTTGTGGATGACAACAGTGAAAATATGAATAAAAATAGAATTTGCATGTTATTTCAATGTAGATAAAAAAATTTAGTAATTTAAATTTTAAATAAACTTCTAATTTAAATTTTTTAATGAAATCTGGAATGTAGCCTAATCTGATTTTTTGCTTTAAAATGACGTATCCCACTTGTCTGTGGGACTTGTGGTTCTTTCTGTGAAAGTGGGTGACAGACGGACAGACGGACTGAACGATTATAAAACCTTCCACTTTTTACGTTATAAACGTAGTGTGGAAGCTAAAATCCAATAGGAAATATCATTTTTTCTTTTATTTTCAGTACTGATAAAAAAATATCACGCTGTTAAATCTTCCCCGGTAAGAATGCGTCCCTTTGTCTGCGATTTTGTATCCTTTTTTTCTTCTTTACTATGCTCTTTGTATTTGATTATTTTATTTTTTTATTTATCCTGAAAAATGTATTCTTATAGATGCGAATAAAATAAACTTTGCCCACTCGAATATGTGACATATTCCTTGTTTTTTTAGAAAGTTTTTGAAGATGTTTTAATTGTGGAAGTATCAAGATATGAACATGTTAATGACTTTGCAAATTTAGAAATTTTCCTCTTGTTAAACATTGTTTTATGATTTGTTGTATAGCCAACATATAAGCGAAATGTTGTTGTTTTTAGTTATATTATTTGTTTGTTGTGAGATGCGTTTTTGCAAGAATCTTCCTACGTGTTACGTTTCACCATTTTTTGTTTACGTAAATGATATTGTTTTTGTCTTTATGTATCTGTCCATGGTCTACTCAACTTTAAGGTCACGGAAGCTCTTTGGACGTCACGCCATCCGACCGGTTCGGAATGTAAGCAATTTCAAAGAAAAAGTTCGAAACCTGTTTGCGCACGGCCAATTATGCGCATAAAAAATTATGTTGACTTTCAAAACAAAAAAATGTGTTTTTCCTAGTTAATACAAGTTGCGTTGAAATCATACAAAAATTTTGTTGTAACCAAATAATAATGCGTGGTTAACACAAAAATTGTGTTGCGAATTGTCTTCCAAAATGTAGTTTAGCATCTGCTCTTTAAGGTTTCGGGTAAACAGCTATACTTCAGTTTTTAAAAAAAATGTATATTCCGGTACTTTAAAATGAATGTTAGAATTTGGTTTTACATAAATTGGAAAAAAAATATATTTTTTTGTCAATCGCGCATTGATATATGTAATAATCGTCTTCGTTCGCGATCGTCAGTTGTGTTGCAACAACCCAAAACTTGTGTTCGTATGTCATCAACGCCATTCTAGCATTGAAACAACACAATATTGTAAAGTTGCCCTTTTTACACAATGCTTGTGTTCCATTTGTGCTGTTTGAGCACAAGTTTTTTCCTAGTGTACTCCCCCACTACTCGTAAACAGAAACGAACTAAAAAAAAACATCACTATCTTATTACAAAAGTACAAAGAGGTTTATTACAAAAAAAAAATTAAATCAATACAATACAATCAGAACGGCGACACATAATCCACAATCTCATAATCCTCCTCTTTGGGCCGGCCCAGTTCATCCGGACTGGGTACCGGGGGCAACTTCCCCTCCTTATACTGGAAGTACTCCTGAAGCTTCTTCGGGCTTCTGTTGCCCCCTTTTGGACGGGCATTATTGAGGACGGGCACATCGACTTCCGGGCTTCGCCCCCTGCTCACGGACGGGCCGGGCATGAGGGACCGTCCTTTGACGGGCGGGGGCTGGCACAGTCTGTTCTGGCAGAAGTAGTCCGTCCGCCCGTCGTTGTGGCACCATGTGCCCTCTGGGAAGAAGGTGTCGATGCCCATGTCGTTGAATTCCTGGCGAGGGGTGTACCAGGTGCCGGTCTTCATCTTGCAGTAGACGGCGCAGGATTGCCATTGTCGTTCTGGTAGGAGAATGAAATGTAATATTAAATAAGATGTTTAACCCTTTTACTCCCGATGTTTCCATTTGGAATCATTATGTTGCGATTTTTTCGATCACTATGTTAAACTCGTACTTATTTCAAATAAATTTTATTGAATTCTCCACAAATTGTTCTAGAAAGTTATATTTTATTTTGTATCGTTACATGGAGGAATCGTGTCTTTTGAAGAATTAAATAATGTTTGTTTTAGTTAAATGAAAATATGAAAAATGTAGTAAAAAAATTAATTCTGCGACATTAAACTTCAATCTTCATGCTTGCATTTTAAAATGATTAAAAGTTGAGTTTTAACTTTTTTTAACAAATGAATTAACAATAAACTATAACAATTAAAGCTAATAACTATTTGGATAGTTTTTGTAACTAGATAGTTGAATAACAAACTAAACTGTTCTTTAAAATGCAGTACGTCTAGTTACTCTAATTAGGAAGTATGCTACAAATCTAAGCAAATGATTAGTACAAAATATTTCATGAACTTACTTTCATTGAATTTCACTTGGGCTCCGACAGGTGTAACTTCAGGCAGATGTTTTGAAAAATACTGGCATCTCTGTTTTGCATAGTCCACTGGAGTTGTATAACTCTTGCATAGCTAAATCATGAAAAAAAACGTAAAATTTTAATATCTTGATTCATCAGATTTGTGCAAGTCCATAATCGAATTATGACTCACATATCATTCACAGAAAATTTATTAAAAGTAATGTAGACATTTTGTTTTACATACTTTTGAATCGTCACAGAAATGGATCCTTATGTTGTCTCCTTCACAGTATTTCTCTGTATTCTTTGGTCTGAAAGTAATAGAGGAATTTTGAAATATCAATTTTAGAAAGAATATAAATAAACTAGTAATGTGAAAAGAATTTCAACGTATGAAGAATAGTATGCCCCACGGTCCCTCACACGTTGACTGCTATAACATTAAAAAAAGGAAAAAATCCAAGTACAGTTCAGTACTATTTTGTTTCTGGGGTAGTTTGAAATGTTCCTATACATTAGAATATCATATGATTTTTGGAGTATAGACAACTCGCAGAAAAATTCAACAGAAAAAAAAGAGTTGTATTTAACTAGCGAAACCTCTTGGTACACAAAAAGTGTAAGGTGAGCACAACTCTTACGTACCCCATTTACTGATAAACACACGAATGTTTCCTGCAGTAATTGTCTATATTTAAGAACACCACCGACAATTCCCTGAACCAGCCAATCACGGCCGCAAAAATCTGTGTCAGATGTCCACCAGTCCAGTGAATAGGGACTTATATGGCAATGCAATGAGCACATGCGTAAAGTAATAAACATACTTATGTGTCTGAATGCAAATCACTTATGTGTCTGAATGCAAATTACTTGTGTGTCTGAATGTTAATTACTTATGCGTCTGAATACAAATGACTTATGTGCCTGAATGCAAATTGCTTATGCGTCTGAGTGCAAATTACTTGTGTGTCTGAAAGCAAATTACTTGTGTGTGAATGCAAATTATTTGTGTGTCTGGATGCAAATTCCTTGTGTGTGAATGCTAATTATTTGTGTGGTCTGAATGCAAATTTCTTATGCGTCTAAAAGCAAATTACTTGTGTGTCTGAATGCAAATTACTTGTCTGACTGAATGCGAATTATTTAGGTTTCTGAATGCAAATTACTTGTCTGCCTGAATGCAAACTATTTAGGTTTCTGAATGCACATTTCTTATGCGTCTAAATGAAAATTCCTTGTGTGTGAATGCAAATTACTTATGTATATGTGCTGCTTACTTGGGGTTGTCACAGTACCGCTTGTCCGTGGTGAGCGCCCTCGAGTTCTTTATGCATCCCGACTTGCAGGCGCCTTTCTTCCAGTCAGACCATCCGCCCTTCTCCACTTTTAGCTTTTCAGATCCCCAAGACACGCACTGGCCATCTTTGCACCACTAAATTAAAACGTATGGAAATGTACAGGGTATGTATATATCAATACCATAAATAGAGTAGTTCAACATACTTTAGTTGTATATTTTTATTCCATTCAGTACGACTAAATACTCTTACATAACAAGTTGCATCCAAATGTGAGCAAGATTTAAATATTTAAAGTGAAAGAAACATATTTTGATTAAAATTCTAGTTTCCTTTTCAAGTTTAACGTGGAAAAATCTCTTTTTGTTGAAATATCTATGTATATTTTTACCATTTGGGATCGAATTCAACGATAATTAACCGATTTCTTTAATAATTTTTTAGATGGATGTTTGAGTTTAATGGCAAAAGGTCAGCGAAGGCCGTACTTCTCCAAACACTAGGTTCTTTTAAATTAAAGGTTTCAAAAGTGAGACATAACATTTAAAACATTAACATTTAAAAACAGTCTGATATCTAAATCAGAGAATAGAAGCCTCTATCAACTAACAAGGACAGCGCATCATGGCTTGGGGGATAAGACAGAATGTGATGGTTTGATGGGTATAAAATGTAAAAATTTTTAAGGCTTTTTAGTGTGAAAGATGGACAGTTGACTACGACTGCCCAGCAATGTAATAAGTAATGTAAGTCTCACCTTCTTCCCACCACAGAAGGTTCCTTCTAAAGCAGGGCCGGCCGCGTAGTATCCAATCCTCTGGGGCGTCTTGCACAAAGTTTCGTGACACACCGCCTACAAATAAGCCACAAGTGTAATATATTTTTTGAATAAAAATATTTAACTATATAACACAATTCTATTACTAGGTAATTAAAATACAACTGTTTAAATGAAAACTCGTAACTGTTTTACCGTTTCCCCACTCGGAAAGTAAAATACATCCTTATATAGTAGTATATGCAGGTAAAATACAGGGTGAGGCAAATAAAACCGGCCCCGGTCTAGAGATAGGAATACGTTGAAATGCTTGGCGAGAAAAACTCTTGAAGCCGCCTGAAAGTTTCAAATGGAAATAAAAGATTATTCAAGCGTGCAATGGTTTCACTTGACAAACCTGTTTTTGCATTGGTTGGATTGGATTAGCATCACATTAGAGCTACTCATGGACTATTGGTCAGTTCAGATCGTAGTGCGCCAGTGTGAGTTGCGACTGTGTGAGTGTAAGTTGATCAAATCACAGGTGAAGATGAAACTCACAGTACAGCAGAGAGTTTTCATTGTAGAAAATTATATCAAAACGAATTCATGGAAAAAATTGACCAGTTGTTTGTTCAAGAATTTAAATGTGTAAAAGGGCCTAAAAAGAGTAACGACATGCAACAAATAGTTACGAAATGGCATCAGACAGGATCTGTATTGAACAAGTCCAAAAACATTCCGAAACGGGTCTGAACACCAGATTCTGGGTCTTGCAATAAATTTAGAATGTTTTGCATTAACAAAAACTAAAAGGTCCGATTCTTTACGATAAATAACAACCGAAATAATCACTACTGGGAACTTTTTTGATCAGCTCTACAAACCTTGTTTATATTTCATTTCAACTAGCTTTTCAAACCATAGCGTAGTTGCCGGCAAATAAGTCGCCAAGCGTTTGTTTGGGCTTAATATTGAAGCGATCAATGGCTTCATGTTAGCAAACTTGTTTTTGTATTGGTTTTTGACTTGGCAACATTTCTGTCGTATTCTTATCTCCACGTTGGGGCCAGGTTTTTAGTTTGCTTCTACCGCTTGTATTAACCGTATGGTATTGGTTTTGCCTTAACAAACTATTCTAAGTAGCACATGAAAGTTGACTTCAATAGTTACCTAATAGTTGTATAAGTAAGGGATTTTCTGAGTGACTTAATGTCAAGCGAAAAAAATTCTGTTTGCAATTTATTTTACCTATAATTTCACCAACAATTTGTAGTTATACCGATTTGTATTACCACTCAGCTAACATTTATCAGACATCTTGAATTGATTCAATGCAGAATAATAATAAAAAAAAAATTACAATTTAATCTGAAAGAAAAATATCGTCTAATATCTCGGATAAACCTCCATTCTGGTTTAGTATGAATTTTCTATGCATCACAATATTATATAAAAAAAATGTTTGTAAAAGAAACACAATTTTTTAAATAAGGATTGAATCAAACCAATTTATTTTAAATATAATCCCTCCACCATACACAGAAGTAAATAACTAGAAGTAGTTCATATTTCATGCGCTATCCAATTAAGTGCTCCGCATTGAAATATGGGAACAGTAATCTCTTCCAAAGTAAAAATCCTGGAAGCTGTTGAGATGTAGATATCCACGAGGAGCAAATCTGTGGACAATAAAGATAGTCACAAGCAGTGCCCGATGAGGCTTAACATGCACTAGTACAATAGACACTTGATTGGTATTGGAAATAAAAAGATTTTCAAATGTGCTTTAAGTGATCCTGGGTTCCAGTATCAATTATAGCATATCTTTGATCCAAGAATCGATTCTTATCTAAATGCCCGTGTAACTTGTAATATTTCCGGATAAAGTTCGCTTACTTTATGCTGGATGTTCGCAGTGGTAATGCGAAGTAAATTGGATCTTTCACATGCGACGGAAGGCAGAACCATACTTATGGGTTTCAATCAAGTAGTGACAATGTTAAATGAATTTGAAGTGCGGAATAATTAGCTGATGGGCATTGCCACTGCAGCAGAGTTTAAAATTTACACTACTTGATTGAAAACCGCAGGTAAAACCATAAGTTAGATTTTCGCTTTCATCGTCGCATGTGGCGATCACATTGAAATTTGCTAGTCGCATGTGAAGGATCTAGTCGACTTAATGCTACCACTGCGTTCATCCAACACCGTAACTACTGCGAACTTTACCAGAACTTTACCGTTTCATGTGAACGTGAAACGGGCCATAAAGTGTCTGACTGCAGCAAGGCCAAACTAAATAGAGTATGAGACCTCGACAACAAGCGATTGCATGTTTGCATGATGATCGCGTATCGACGGGAGACGGGACACCTTTGAAAGCGCCATTTGTGTAAAGCTGTGGAAATGGTTATCGAAGCTTTGTTTGAGTGATAGTAATGATTTATTACCCTGCTTCACTCGAGTAGCGTTCAGCACAATGAAGACCCGTCCAAGCAAGTTCTGCTGTAATGCCCCAGTAAGTGATTTTCTGTACGACTAGTTTAAATTCAATGCTAAATTTTAGGATGGCCTGACCTATCCTTGTGTTAATAGTAATGATTTTTATAGCTTCACTCGAGTAGTGTTCAATACGGTGAAGACTTGTCCAATCAAGCTCAGCTGCAAAGCTACTAATACGGTGAGGTAATTTTCTATGCGACTAGTTTTAATACAATGCTAAATTTTGGGATGTCCAGATCTGATGCTCTATTCAGTTTGACCTTGACTAGAGTAACTGTACTCACCGAAATGACCGTCTCGTTGAAGAGTGTGGCATCTTCGTCCCTCAAGAACACTTTGCACTGATCGTGTGCGTCCCACATTTGGCCGGGCTTCTCTTTGAACTTCTCGTGGTCCTTGCCTTTGGATGGGGAACCTTGGGGCTCGTCGAAGAGGCATTTCTTGCTGTAATATACAAACGACTCAATGGCTGACGTACAACTAGGCAGGGCCTGATCTTACACAAGGCCTGGGACTAGGGTCGCCAAATCTTAGGGGCATCAAATTTTAGTGAGTATCAAGCAAAATTGTTTATTCCAAAGAATTGAATTTGATTGAATTGTGTCATTTTGCGGCTCAGCGTTATTTAAAAGCTGGAAATAAAACATTTAAATACAAAAGTTCAGCCCAAAATGAGTTAAATTAAGGATTATTTTCATTTTTTGAAGCTATAGCTTTTGATTTGGATTAAAACATAAATCAATGTACGAGCAATTCATTCACAAAAGTTTCCTTAAAGGGCCCGCAAAATTTTCCGTGGCTATAGTCCGTGTTATCCTAGATAATTCCCTGCAACTAGGCATACAAAGTCAATACCTCATACAGCTGACCCATTATACAGTGGGTATAGGTAAACTGCAGTATCTAGAATAAGGGCTTGGACCATTGTTGTAAGCACTCAAAAACTCTTAACTAAAAGAAAATCATATTAAAAGACTGATTATTTTAAGGCAAAAAAAGGTCCAATCCATTGATGTGGTTACTGCAGTTGACCCATGGCAGCATGGTTGACTAAACTAATAAGACCAGAGAAGCTCTGTGTGATGTCACACTTTTGCTGTCGGATACCTAGCTACTTTGCAAAAATGAACTGGGTGGGCTTGTTTTCTAGGAGGAGTTGACAAAGCCCTGACATTGGGACTGAGATATTTGAAGCCGTAAAATTAGCTTTATTCATATTTTACAACTAGGAAGATAATTCATATCAATAAAACATTTAATTAATAAAGTCATCAAAGCATTTTGTAATTAAAAAAATTATTTTAAAACATTTCATATCTTTTTTATTTTGGGATAATTAAAATAATGACTGAAAAATATGGTAAGAAAACAATCTTACTCCGATTTCTCCAAAACTTTGGAACTACACTTGGACCATGTGGTCTCCCCTTGGTCCCTCTGCTTGGTGACATCACGTGACCATTGGCAGGACAGTCGTTGTTCGGTGGTCCATCGTGGTACATGCCCAAGCTATAAGGATATAAAATAAAAAATATATAATTTATATTAATTGTCTTTATTCACTGGGCACTAACCGTGAATCATCTCATTTATCATTTTTTTATCATCTCAATCGAAATCATTTTATTTTATTATAAAAACTGGGGTATATCAAAGTAACATACATGTTCAAGTATATGTCGTTACAAGAAAACAAGAAGGCATATTATATAGAATATCGAAATATTGTTATTGTTTTAATTTAAAAGTGGAAACATACTATAGTTAAACTCATAGTTTCCTTGCACAGAAGCCATGACCATGGGCGGAGCTACAAAACGCGCGGAGCAATCAGATAAAGACAAAATAAAACTGATGAAATTTTCTCTCTGATTGCTCCGCGCGTTTTATAGCTCCGCCCATGGTCGTGGCTTCTATGCAAGAAAACTATGAGTTTAAATATAGCCTTTGGGTAAGTAATTCGATTAAAAGCTTTTGAGAAATAAAATAAAAAATACTATGTTGAAGACATTTGCGGGTCAGTTATTCAGCTTCTATAATTACTTTACGGCAGATTTGTGGATTTTTATCGTACTCTCTTCACTCCCAAAAACAGTCCTACTCATATATATTCTTAATCTAAACATATTTTCAAAAAATTATATATTTAAAAGTATATTTGGCAAGTAGTAACTTTGAAAAAAAATAACGTTTAACATTTGCCGAGGCCTTGAAATGCAAACGCAAAATTTAACGTTTTACGTTTGCTGAAGTGAAAACGCAAAAGTATAACTTTTAACACTTGCTGAGGAATTGAAAATGCAAACCGAAATTAGGCGACGCGTCGCATCAAAAATTACTTAGCCATGGGAAAATAATACACATGTTTTCGGGAAAAATCAGTTTGAAACGCCTGCGAATCAAAATGAAATGCGAATCAAATTAAACGATGGTTAATTAAGGTATGTGGTACCCAAAAATTAGTTAAAACATCGATTTTTCAATTTTTACTTTTTATTATTCACAATATTTTTCTAAACATTTACTGAAAGTTTCATAATGATATCTTCTATAAAAAAAGTTTTAAAATATTTTCTGGAGTCATTCATATAAGTTTGAATACGTATTTCGTCTGCTTTCAACCTTTTTTCTGTGTTTCGCGTTTTTCAATTCTTGGGTTTCATAAATACCTAAAGCTTTTTTTCTAATTAGGTTAGAATTTTAAAATTTGTAACCTGTGTTCTTATATATGTGGTCAACAAATTTGTGCATGGAATAAAGTCTACTATGTATAGTAGATTTTTTTTTAATTTTGAATTCAATAATTTGTAATTTTTTTGTGATTTTTTGAGATATTCAGTATAAATGCATGTTACTTTTTAACTGTAGCTTACATTTTGAAATACATGCACAATTCTTGAACAAATAGTTCTAAAAACAAACTATAAAAGTTTGGTGGAGTTATTCTCAAAATTGAAATAGGAGTAGCGTTTTAAAAAAGTTCAAAATTATGACTTTTTTAAAATGAAAAACTACTTGTAAGTATTTGTTTTTATTGCTAGAAAATGTTTATTTAGAGCGAACATTATATAAAACAACTATAATTTACAAGTTTATTATGTTATTATTTTTAGAAATAATGTTTTTTGTACCGTATCCCCTTAAACAATCATTACACTCTTAAAACAAAAGAGTGAAATCCACTCCTATAGGGGAAGTGCATTTTCGGCACCGGAAAGGAGTGGAAATTAACTCAGACTGAGTTAAAACCGCTCGTTTTAAGAGTGTAGGACGTTGATTGTTTTCTTTTATTTCTTTTACCCACTCCGCAAAAAGAGTGAAATCCACTCCTATAGGGGAAATGCATTTTCGGCACGGAAAGGAGTGGAAATTAACTCAGACTGAGTTAAAACCGCTCGTTTGTTTTAAGAGCGTAAAAAATTACGTAAATGTTTCTATATAATCATAATTAATTGAATAGAAACATCGTACTCACTTATGTCCAATCTCGTGGGCCGCTATGTACGTCGACAGAAGTCCGGCCGACGGGTAAGGTCTTCCGTCGTCGCTGGTCGTACCGAACTCAGTGATGACGCAAGCGTGCTTTTTCATGCATACCCCGCCCACAGGGGCTAGACCTGAAGAAAATATAAATATAACTTTAACTAAAAAAAATACGTCAAATCGTGTCGTATGTCGTCATAGTTCAAAATGGTCTCCGGTAACTACTTGCATCTGGCACGTTATAGTCGACAAAGTCCTCCATGTCATCATAACCTCTGGGTACCAGATTATCGTGATGACCATGCATAGTGTTTGGTTCTGAAAACCGCCACAAATCAGTGCTAAAAAACTAGGAATTCACATGGATGAAACACAAAAAATACTCAAATCTGAGTATGTCGCATAGTCAAAATGGCTCCGAGTAAATACTACTCAAGTTTGGAACTTGCATATACTAATTTCTGAAACCATGCATATGTTGCCGTTAAAACCCAAAATCAGTTAAAACTAGAATTCACTAGGAAAACTAGTTTCCACTAGCTAAAAGTAATGATTGAGTCTTTAAAAAAAACCGCAATATACCGTTCTTAATTTATGGTCTTCCAATAACCAAACGCCTTTATTGCATTGCAGCATAATAATCCCAATAACTGAATGAAATTAAACCTATTACCCTAAATCGTGCTATTTTCCGGTAACTCTTTTTTTTTTATTTATTATAAGTTTTTATAGTTAAAACTAGTTTAATCCAATCTATTTCGTCAACCAGTATTAGCTGGGGATAACTGGTTTTAGTTAGTGGAAACTAGTTTTAACTAATGGCCTCAGTTAAAACTAGTTTTAACTAATGGCCTCAGTTAAAACTAGTTCTCACTAGTAAATTCTAGTTCTAGCTGATTTCGCGTTTTAACGTTAACACATACACTGATGGTGTTTATTTTTAAACATGGCCAAGCTTCAAAGATCAGTTGAAGTTGACCTTATGTGCTGATTTTTGAGTATGTCCTTGTTCAAAAATTGTGTATCGAGATTACTTGTGGAGTTTTTTTTAATATTCTCTAGTAGATATGCAATTTAAGGGTGACTGGTAGTCGGCAGGATACGAATCCCCGTTTCAGAGAAGATTCTATCTTTCGACTCCAATACGATAATTATTCGCCCAACTGAACCTGGTGAAGATTAGTTCATTTCAAGAATGAAAAATTAAATTTGTTTGAAACTGAGTACGTCAGTAGTTTAGAATTGAAATTAATAGGTCGTCATATTGACGATAAGTCCTATTTGAAACAAAATGTTTCATTTTAAATTGAAAACATAGATTTTCTCAATTTTGAAAGTGCCACTTTTCTCAGTAAAAACACTGTCTATCTGTGGCTTGAAGGTCTTAAAGTAATGTGCAAACCTCTTTATATTAAAAAAAATTACTGTCGCCCCAACAGTTTCAGATATATATACTGTACCTCTTCATATCCTGTACCTCTAGCTTTTCGGAGTAACGCTAAAAACATAAGAAGTTTACTTAAATCTTGTGGTGCTAATTTTACTCCATAAAACTGGAGGTAGTACTTGCTACCACCAGTTTTAGGAAGAAGTTTTATGCTACTTGAAATATGAAGTAAACTTCAAATTTGTTAAAATTTACTCCATAAATCTGAAGTGACGTTATACCAAATTTTTACAGTGTACTAGTAAATTTAAGTTGATTTCGTATGAATTTTAAAAAATGCTTTTATGAAATTGAAACTTCGCATGTATAAAATATTCAGCTTAAAATAGTTCATAATTATCAGCAAACTCTCTCTCTAACCAAAAAAAGACCGAAATTCTCACGCAAATACACAATTTCATTTTATTTGGTTAAGTAAATTTTTTAGCTTACCCATGGTTATCCCATTTTTCTTTCCCTTTTCCATAGCAAAAAAATTTAACCTAGAAAAAAAATTGTAAATATTTTTTACATTTAAATTGAAGAAACATGATTTATTCCAAACTTTGTAAGAATGTTATGTTTGTAGCATCTTATAAAATTGAATATTATTCAAATATCTATAATTTAGTCTAAAAAACTAGCTTAAATTATTGTACTCTCTCAATAACGTACCCCGAAATATAAAGTGCGAGATCCCAGTGATTCGGATCGCTATCTGAATCTGGATTCTTTTTAGCTTGGTAAGCACAAAATGCGTCCAAAAGTTTATCCCTGTCTCCATCAGAATGTGGTAAATCAGCCTGAAAGATAAATAAAAATAATTGTTGAAATTCCCCAAAAAAATAATTAATTAACAGCGAATTGTATATTTGTATGCTTAGATCACTTACAGTCCCTGGACAAATTATTAGACGCACTGTATTTTTTAGTAATGATGAAAACATACCAAAGAATGCCATATCATTAAAAAAGATGTCGATATATGTATTAAGTATAGCAGATAGTATTTTCTATTCAATAGCTTAAGTTTAGGAACACAAATGTCCTTCAAAAGGTATTTTGTTCATCATTGATTGATACATGAAATCTTGCAGTGCGTCTAATAATTTGTCCAGGGACTGTAGAAAGAGGGTTTTACCATGTCCTACTCAACTTTAAGGCCACAGAAGCTCTTCGTAACGTCACGATATCTGGTTCTTATTTTTTGCGTTTTAGAAGAATAACGACGAAACCTATTCACACAAGGATGACAATACCTTTCAAGTTCCTAACAGGTTTCGTTCCTCTCTTTAGGAAAAGCTGACAACCTGAACCAGTCAGATAGTGTGGCGTCACAGGGTGTTTCTCTCCTCCTTATTAGTTGAGTCGGTCGTGATGCTTTTCATATTATCTTTACTAATTGGATCATGATAAGCATACGTACATATTGTTAAGTTCTATGATGCAGCTAAGTTAATGATGACAAAAAAAATTGTGCTAGAGAATTTATGCACGTTTTATATTCATATATTTAAAGCTTAAAGATTGAGACTACGGAGAACCAAGACTCTGTGAAAAGAAGATATCAACTCAATTATTTTTTAAAAAGAAAAATTAATATAAATTATTTCAAATTGCTCTGTAAAAGTAATAATCATGTACTCACGGGCTGCTTTTTCATCATTTCAAGTCGCACAAGGCTTATTTGAATTTTCTTATTCAACGTTGGCTGCTGGTAAAGGGCTTGCATCTGTAACAAAAAGCAACGCAGTATAAGTATACAAAAAAGCTTATATTAAAAACTTAGAAGTGTTTTTTTTAATACATAGCAATTTATATTTTAGATTTGAGCTGATGAAAAGAAGCAAATAATATTTTTAATTTTTTTTTATCTACAGAAAGATGCTACAAAGCTACAACTATTTTTATCAGGTGACACTGTTTCAAAGGAAAAGTTATTCCATAAATTGAATCTTCAGACATATGTATTGAATTAGCGTCCATAACATGGCTTAATGCATAAGACATGGAACAGATCTTAACACTTTTAAGTTAATATTACTTAATAATTATTTGAAATAACAAAAGTATTTTACATATAGATGTAGCTCAGCTCAAGAGATTTTGAATAGAATATTCTATATAATTGATTTTTTTATATTTCATATAAGTGGCAAATCCATGGCTTCTGTAGCCTTAAAAAAAAGGAATTTGAAAATTTAATAGAAAAAATTAAACTAATTTTTATTTAATTTTGGCTTATATGATGATTCTTAACACAAATTCTACCACATCTCTGATTTGTCCGAGTGCACCACAAATAGATGTCAACACAGAAATCGTTTCATTACAAAACCAGCAGATGGCAGCACCACAATTTATATATTGGCTTCCACGCAAACTACGTTTATAACGTAAACTTTCGTCCCATACATGCGTTCATTTCCATTTATTTTCTATTATTCTTTAGAAGTGTTATACATACTTTGAACCTTTAATCACTCATTAAGCATTTACCTTTTAACTCACATTTATTTAGATATTTTTAACAAAAAGAAAGT
Source organism: Oedothorax gibbosus (assembly GCA_019343175.1). Lineage (NCBI taxonomy): Eukaryota > Metazoa > Arthropoda > Arachnida > Araneae > Linyphiidae > Oedothorax > Oedothorax gibbosus. Next base: position 28,466,207 of record CM033278.1, read on the forward strand.
ATTTGCATCGTGAGTCGTTACGCAGTACACACTTAACCAAGCGAATTACGTTTTACAATCAATATTATGCATTAACCTCGTCCGAGCTGAGTTACAAACGCTTGCACAACTCAAAGAGGAATACTAAACTGTATCTAAAACTATTTGAGTCAAGAACAAATTATTTCATTGCACTATTTTTTGTAAAATAATAGATATAAAGAAAACAAAGATGGTTGGCTCAGGATTTACTCACCTGATTAACAAAACCCAATATCAGATCCACCATGCTTTCATCAGACTTCACATGAGGCTGGAAAAGTTCGTAGCCTTTCTGATCGAAAAACACCGCCAACTCTAGATACAGTTGCTTGGGGCTCTTGGCGTACATATCCTGTCTCTTGGCGACCGATTCTTCTTCAGATTTGTCGCTTTTGGACGATTTGTCCACAGAATTCGTACCTAGATCGTCGAAGTCCAGATACTTGACAATGTCTTCATCGTCTAATTCGTACTCGGAGCGAGGAGATGGAGGGAGGTATTGCTCATCCTCCCATAATTCTAAAAGCACAGAAAAATACATCTACATTTTGCATATCACAAAAGAAAAGACTGCCTCAAAATCCGTATCTAAGTCTTGCATATATAATATTATCGTGTTTATTTCTAGAACTTGTTTTTTTGAAATGAATGAAATTTCACATTGTAACCAATAATGAATCAATTAAGAATTGTTTCAGAAATACCGAACAGTTTTACAAACTCAAATAGCATCATAGACCACTGTAGATATTTTGCAAACGGACCAACTCTCAGTAAACTTCCGCTCGTCTATTTTGGACTACAATGATTTTACAATGGATAATTTTAATTTTGGATTATAATATTGGATTATTAGATTATGTATTTTACAGTGTTACATAGTACCGGATTCATTATTCTGAATCACAATTTCCCATTTTTGTGACATAACATCAAACCCAATAAACGACTTCGTTTTTTAATGTTATGAACTTATTGGATTATGAACTTATTTTGATTGAGATTAAAATCAGGGGACTGGATTCAAATGAAAACATCTTAAAAGAAACCGGAAAAATTTTATTAAGTGCCAATTTACTTTTTTAATACGTACCATCCGGAACGGAGAGTCTCTTTTGCTGTGGTGGCTTAAAGATGAGATGCAACAAATCTTCTTCGGCATGTGTTCCTGATCTCTTGTCCAGCCTCTCTGGAGGCAGACTAATGCCCAGCAATTCAGCCAGATCTTTGTCCACAGGCTGGATCTGAGCACTTCCGCTGGGTAACATTAGGATTCCGGACTGGAAACGAAGTATTTTGTAAGTTTGGGAACGGTTTAGAATGATCCAATAAGTTATTTCTATTTATTAAAATATTTAAATTTTTGTTCAATCCAAATATCATTAATCACAAAGTCAACAACTTAGTCCATGTTAAGTGCTTGAAATTCAAAAATCGTTCATGATACACTCTTAAAAGAAAAGAGTGAAATCCACTCCTATAGGGGAAGTGCATTTTCGGCACCGGAAAGGAGTGGAAATTAACTCAGACTGAGTTAAAACCGCTCGTTTTAAGAGTGTAGGACGTAGATTGTTTTCTTTTATTTCTTTTACCCACTCCGCAAAAAGAGTGAAATCCACTCCTATAGGGGAAGTGCATTTTCAGCACTCGAAAGGTAGTGGAAATTAACTCAGACTGAGTTAAAACCTCTCGTTTGTTTTAAGAGTGTATTTTGTCAGTGTTGATTTTGTCGCAATGCTGGGTTTTATACCGTTAAACTTAATAAAGCTTTCCTAAGCTACAACAATGGCTTTAACTTTATCGTTCCGAAAGAAAATGAATTATAATGTTTAGACTATTTTCGATGGCATAATGTAGCCAATTACTATTATAGACATTACTAACCTTTTAGTTGGCATTGTGGCAAATGATAAGGACTATTTATTAAATTTTCGAAAGAAAATAAATGGAAATTTTTCAATTTGACGTTTAAACATTTAATATCGCACTAAATGTTGTGTTTGGTGCCTTTTTTATGTTGTGTTTGGCGCCTTTTTCTTTTCTCTGTGATGAATTTTGTATGGAAGTGGTTTAGATGACAGTTTCTGTTACAAGCTTTTTCTTGTACATTAAGCTATCCAACTATAATCTCACTCACCAGTCCTTTAGCAGCGCTAGATCCACAATCGCTCACGGCAGCAGCAAAACTTCCATTCGATCCAATGTAATGACACAAAGGATAGAAACTTCTGTCCATCTGTCTCCCACCTTGGTCATCGGCCATTTCTACCACCTTGAAAGACGGTGCCAGCAGGCGACTGTTGGGTCTGAGCTGGAACTGAATACCGTCGTGGCCAAAGATGGCGGAGGTGGCGATGAATGTGAAGCCAGACTGGTGCACCTTGTGGCCTCCCCCTCTTTGTTTCAGGACATGGGTTGGAGTGTAGGTGGTCGGGGGTGGCGAGGATTTCTTTAGGCGGATGTTCACCAGGTTATATTCTGGAACTGATATTTTAGAAGTTTAGAAAAAGAATATCGGAAGAGCTTAGTGGAAGAACGTGCTAAGTGACAAAAAAATGAAAACGAGAAAATGATCTTTAAAGGTTTTACTTTGCACTTAAATGCGTTACTGCATTTTCAAACAGTAAAAAATCTACTTAACTTTAAGTTAAAAGGGGGAACTTCTTGTCTGAAAAGGATGGAATAATATGTTCATTGATATAAAAATTTCAATTTTTTCAACATTTCACTTAGAACGTTCTTCCACTTAGTTCGCCACCACGTTCTTAGAAGTTCTTGATTTCATATGATGTGATAAATCATATAACTGCATGTGTATAATTTTGTGCTTGCACGTGTAAAAAAGAGAAAGACGGATATTAAATCAATGGTGCAACAGATGTGTTATGAAATTTAACAATAGTCATAAAGTAATATTGTTTACTCAAATGTACAATTTATCAATTATTTAAGCTAAAAAATTTAAAGAAAAACTAAAATCTGTCTAATTCTTACCTATAAATAACGTAAGGTAAAAGTAAAAATATTATTTTTAAATACACAGAAACGTTTATATGTGGCACACAGTGTAAAATAAACTATTATAAACCTACTATTATAAATGATTACCTTCATCATGATCTTGAACAGAAAAATATTTCTGTAGTTGATCTTTGCTCAAACGTTTATGAAAATCAAATGACTGAGGCTACAAGAAAAATAAACATATTTCATTTTTATAAATTTTAATATTACCATTTACAAAAACGTCATAAAATAGATAAATTTACTTACAAACGATGATACCACGACGAAATGAATGATGCAACAAATTATGATTTCCTTCAGTGCATCCATTTTGATAAAAGTAATGACACCTGAATAAAAAGTAAAACTATATAGTTAAATGATGTAAAGAAAATTAAATAATAATATCAATTTAGATATTATATTGCCTACATTACTTATAATTGTAACTGAACCCACTAATAACCTGTCTTTTAAAAATTCCATATCTGTTTGAAAAATGCGTGTGAGATTCTTATAAAACTCTTCTAAAACTTTTTGTTTTATTATTTGTGATTTTATGCTAATTAAGGGATTTAAATAATACTGTTACTGTTAAATTCTAACTCACTATTTATAAATTTATTTCTAAAAAAATTCTGATGATAAAAACAATGTTAATAGAGTTACGTTTATACAAAAAATAGTAAAAATAGCAAGGTCAGTTTTGCGCTTAAAATACACATATTTCATATACAGATTTATAATCGTATTTTTATTTTAAACTTGCTTTGAAAACCGTCATTCAATCTATAATAATAAAAGAAAGAGTCTGTCTGTGTGTCTGTATAACTGTTTATCGTAAAAGACCTACTTATACTGCCCTCAGAAATTCGAAATTTTTAAGATAGATTCCCTTTAATACCAACGTGTGCACCTGAGGCTTAGTTTTTTCATATTTGTTCCATTTTTAGAGAAAATTCTAATTTTCTGAAAAAAATACACCACTTTCGCTCAAATCCGATCATTTTTTCCCTTTCGTGTTGCCATTCAACAAAGAAATTAAAATGAACACAAAAATTAGTTAAAATTGAAATTGCTTTTATTTTCCTGCCATTACCTTCAGAAACTAAATTAATGATTTGAAAAATAATTGAACATGCCAATGAGCAAAATTAAAAAAAAAAACCTCAGAATGGAGGTTTTGACGTGAAATAACATTGTTATACAATTATGGTTAATTTTGAATTTATCAGGAAAATTGCGATGACAGTAAGTTTATATTGAGGAAGACTTTTGTGATATGAGGATGTGCATTTTATAGTGATGTATTTTTATTTTGGAATTTTAAAGCAAAATAAGTAACGGGATTTTATTCTTTATAATGAAAGGGAACAAAGTAAAGCTTATTATCCTATAGCACATTAAATGACACATATACTTGAATCGATTTGATATTCTTTTATTCCGTGCGAAGAACGGGTATTTAAATTACTAATTTTAAACGTTTTGTAAGTAATTAAAAATTAACTATTTAGTATTTTGTAAGTATCATAGTGATCAATCTAGTGAAAGACATTGTATTGTGTTGATAGATTTAAGCAGACCCAATATACACTTCGATATTTATTGGTGGGAGTTTTCTTCACCTGCAAGATTTATTTATACGATGACTGGAATGAAGTCAGTACATGCCAAGGAAACCTTTGTGGCTTTCAAGATTGTCCTCTAATTGTATGAATATATCATTTATTCAAACAATATATATTTGTAAAACTAAATAATTTTTTATAAATTATTAGACACTCTACAGTTTTAGTTCACTCATAAACATATTTAAACCTTTGAATAAGTATGATTTATTGTTTTAATTTCAGAGAATTTTGACTATTTATTATATTGATTAGAATGAAACTAAAGTGCCTACATAATATGAAATACAATATGGATCTTTGAATGCATAAAAAAAGAGTCATATCCATAGATGGCTTTCATTCACGCTTCTCCTTCCACTAAAATGTTTGAACAAAAAGCGCTTAGGGAAATTCTTCTATGGAAATAAACCTATTTTTAACATTTAGTGGGGGACCTGGGGAGCCCAGTCGGTTAGGCCTTCGCCTAGCATGCGAAAGGTCCCTGGTTCGGATCCGGGCATCACCAAAATAACTGCCGACCTATAAACTGCCCGTGCAGCAAAAATGTCCGACGAATAATACCGAATGTAGAGGAAGTACACGTTAAATATCCTTCAAAGTTCTTACGCTGCGTACGATGTCGCCCTTAACGGTTACGTTGGGTGCCTACTTAGGTGTCGGCTTTGGTTCCAAAATACGACACCCGTCTCCAATAGCCCTAGTGTAGCTATAGTGCGACGATAATTCAAACTAAACTAAACATTTAGTGGTTCATACACTCTTAAAACTGTAACTCATAAATATAAGGCACAAACGCATTGTGCCTCCTATTACATGAATATAAGCGGTACCTTGCCAAGGTACCTTTTATATTTAAAAGGCACGACAAAATAACATGCACAGCTGTACGACCAAATGCCTAAAACGGCACCATGATAGATGTGCCCCGTAAAGTGCCTCTTAAAATTCACCGAGACGTTTAGCAGGCACAAGCGAACCTTGAACTCGAGAATGCGCATGCGCAATAACAGCTGAATCGTTTAACGCTAACGTTTAATGGCGGATTTTTTTTCTCGATCTTTTTTTAGCAGTTAAAGTAAACATTAATTTTGTTTGGTTAATTATGAAAATAACTAATTATAAGATTAGTGATTGTTTGTGGCATCATAATTTAACTGTGACTGTAGTTGAACCATATTTCATTCTTCATCACGTTTTTTATTATCTTTTACTATCAGACTATCACCGTTCAAAAACTTTTTACACTTTTAAAAATGGGATCTAATTCGCGTAATCAGCGTACTAAGAAAAGAAAATGTGCAGGTAATCAATTTTCCAATGAAGACCAAGATTTAAATTTTAAGCACAGAATGGAGAAAATATAAAGGGGCACATAAATCTAAATTTTAAAACACTGTGCCTCTTAATTTCAAATGGAGCATGTATTAGGAGGCACACTGTAGCTGTTAATTTTAGGAGTCACAATGTATCTCTTAATTTTAGGAGGCACAATGTACCTCCTAATTTTAGGTGGCACAATGTACCGCTTAATTTTAAGAGGCAAAAAAGTTCACAATGTGCCTCTTATTTAGGAGGCACAGTTCTAAGAGTGTATATAAGAAGACATAACAAATTCTACATAACACCACACCAACAAAAAAAAAGTACATACCTATATCAAACAAACGACAAATAATAATTCCAATCCAACTCCCACACTTTCGAGATATGCACCAACTATTTCCAGCAACACCCTTTGCTATGCCATCGTCTAGCAAGTTATGAGGTAGGTGAAAGCACAGGTGAACTGTAAAGTGTCGATTAGGCTGCCTTTTAATACAAGGGGCCTTTTTCTTTGACAAGAAGGCGCGGCCTTGTAGGAGAAGACGACATGCGGGCCTTAGAGGTGATCTGTCTTGTCGGCATTTTGGAATTATTTCTTTTGTGTCTTTGTATCATTAACGCCACCATGGTTTGTGTTCTTTTGGGTAGTAAGATGTTGGGATTGAGCGGTTTATAATTAAAGTGGCTTTAGTCTGATTAGTTATTTTAATTCTTACTAGTGGCCAGGGGGTGTTTTTGTTTTGTCCTACAATACAAAATTGTGTATAATGGTTAAATTATAAGTGACCTTGTGTATTTTTTTTCCAATTGATTTTATTATGAATAGTTTAACCATCTAAATTATGCAGTCGTATATGAGCCCGAGAAGGGAATATCAGTTTTCCAAGCAGAGCACGTTATTTTAAATAAATGCAATCACCTCAGGGGTATAGACGTCTATATACGTCATCTGACCCACAGGTTTTCAAGCAACACGTATAATTTTTTTTTTAAAAAATCATAATTTTATTACATTTTAAATTCTACAATGTGTTTCCGCTGAAGTTACAGTAAATTGCGTCAATTTTTGGCCCAGCATTATTTTAAAAGCTAGGAAAAGCAATAAAATATACAAGTTCAGCAAAATGAGTAAAATTTATGATTATTTTCAATTTTCTAAGCTACACCATTTCATTTTGATTCAGACATTGACCATTATGTTAGCTATCATACACAAAAGTTTCCTTAGGGGCTCTCAAAATGTTCTGTGCCTAAAGTCCGTGTCATCCTAGATACTTGCAAATTCTTCCCTAGATAGGCCATTTTCCCTTTCAATCCTTTCTATAATGAAACTTCAATCTTGACATCGATAAAAATATCGCAGGTTGTCGACCGTCAATAAACACCCGGCCACTCATTTCACTGTCGCATTAATGAAATTCGAGAAAAGGATTAATTATGATCGTGGAGACTGAATTAATTAATTGTATCAGGAGAAAATATATGAAGTGATCATGAACCAGTGGCCTCAAAAAACATTGAATCATCATTGTCTTGAGCCTATATCAATACTATTAAAAGCTACTGGAAAGATATATAATTCTTGAAAGACAAATCGATATGTAGAGTCAAATCTATATATGCTGCTTCGTATGATATTACATCACAAAATTATTCGCCTTAGAAACAACTGAAGAAGGGTAAAGACCAATTAATTTAGTTATCCCATTTGTACTGTTTCGAAGCATACAGTTAAATTGAAAATTTCATGACCTTAATTAAAAGCTCGTATACTGAGATCTACTAGAATATTTTAGTAACTGGCTACTTGTAGGCGACAAGATCAGTACCTCTATTCTGACTAAACTAAAGCTCATTTCACTTAATCATGGCATTCATTTGCAGGGCCGGATTACCAATTAGGCAAAGGTAGGCAGTTGCCCACAGGCCCCGTACATTTTAGAGGCCCCGCAACTTCTAAGTCAAAAGGGGCCCCTCAGAATTCACGTTTTTGCTCCCGAAAAGATTTTTTTTTTTGGAAGTTGGGAATTTCATCGCTCGAGTTGAAAAACAAACACAACACAAACCCTAAAAGAGGCCCCAGATTCACACCCACCTCACAACACGTGGTAATGGCCCAAGAGAAGTTAACGTTATCTGAGGCAATAAACATGTAGACCGTGGGCCGTATAGGAAGAATGTTTAAATTCGTTTGCTAAGCATGGGAACTACAAAATTCTTTTCAGAATTTGTACAAAAAGCTTTGTATATGACGAAAACAAAAAGTTGTCATGCGTAAACTTGCATAGTTTTTCAATTTTAACCATTAAATATAGAACTTCTTGTCAGGACCAATTTACTTCGATTCACATCTTAACTTCACTAGATGGCGCTACTAACACTTTTTTTAGGTAGTCACAATCCAAAAATAATCTATTAAAACTTTTTTTTAATTATATTATTTCATTTTTTAAGGTAAAAAATCGGTTTGTGATAATAAAGATTGTATTTTTTTTATATTAAACAATTTAAAATAAAAAAAACGTGTATTCTTCCGCACTAACTTTGTTTGTTTACAACTGACAGGTTTGTTTTGGTTTGCAATTGCAAATATAATTCAATCGTTGCCTATATTCTTCAAATTTATTGATGTAAGTCTAATCTGAATGAAAATTTCCTTCTAAAATGGAAGAGAACTCTTGCCTAAGCACGAAAGTTTGCTTCATTCACATCTGTGATGAGTCTAACGAACATTTAAAGCTTATGTCAGCCAAAAATTTCGCCAAAATATCGAGCTGCATGAAACTTTGGTTGACACTTGATGGAAAAGAGAAAGATATTGCCACAGATCTCAGCAATTTGCCAGGTTTTAAAGAAAATGATTGTCCAGATCATGAGTACTTTTACCACCAGAAATGTTATATTAAATTTACCAATGCAACAAATATTGAAAGAGCACAGAAGCGCCTAGAAAAATCGAAACGTCATGTTTCTCGAACTGAAACGCGCCATTCAAAAAGGCCAAGAACTAACCTTAAACAATCTGTACTATTTCCTGATAAATGTTTAATTTGTAAACAAACGCAATACTTTGTTGAAAAGTTAACAGGCAAGCGAAAGCAAGAAGGACTTGTTAAATGTCAAACGTTTGCTGCTGGTGAAACGCTACTGAAGTGCGCTCAAAATAAAAGAGACATGGATGTACTTGGCGAAATACAAGATGTTGATTGCATAGCAAAAGAAGTGAAATATCACAAATCATGCTACAGACGCTACACAAAAGTTGTTAGTTGCAGTCCATCAGACAATATACAACCAAGACACATTGAAGCTTATGGTGGTTTTTGTAGAGTTGTTGAAGAGCGAATAATTAAAAATTTTGAGATTCTATCTATGAAAAAGCTGAAAAAAGTCTTCGATGATAAATTATCAAGCAAAGAGTGCCAAATAAGTGTCCGACAACTTAAAAGATGGCTACTACGAGACTATCCGCAGTTAATATTTGTTAAACCTAAGCAAAGGAATTTGCATGAGCTGGTGTTATACCGTGAGTCTCCCGATGAACTTGTTGTTATTGACAATGGTAATATAAATACAGATTCAACGGATACGGATGAAGGAGCTTTTGATGTCCCCCCTGCTTGTGACATTCCCTTTGATAACGAGTCGTCAGGTATTTTGTACAAAGCTGCATTAATTCTCCGAAATCTAATGGCAGAATCTCCTTCATTGAGTTGTATCTGGCCACCCACAGCCAATGAATTAACAAAAGATGCAGTAAAGGAAGTAATTCCAATGCTTCTTTTCAATTTTCTCGCATGGTGTACAGCTGCAAGTGAAGAATTTACGGTAGAGAACTTCGTTCAAGTGGCCGACAAGATTGAAAGCAAGTTATTGTCAGTTGCCCAAGACCTTGTCTACTGCAATCTCGAGGTAGAAAACAAATGCCAAAGCATATGTCACTAGCGATGGCAGTTTGACACATCAGTGGCTCATCGAAAATCATAGGTATTTTAAACGGCTTAGGACACAGTATTTCCCACACTGCTGTTTTAGAATACGACACAGCACTGGCAGAAATGCAACTGAATTCTACCGAAACTATTCCAATCGGGAGTATGCCGAACAAGCCAGTCACACTTGTTTGGGATAATATTGATTTTTCGGAAGAAACAGCAACTGGCAAAAATACCACCCATTATACAAATGGTATAATTGTCCAACAACAAACCTTCATCACCACTCCAAGTGACTGTGTGTCAAGGAAGTTAGGAAAAAAATCTCGCAAAAGGACAATTGAACCACCAATGACTCTAGTATCGAACTACACAATCGGTCAACGTTTTGCCAATCCTGAAATACCTTCAGTAGTAACAACATGCACTGAATATGCAGAACACTTACAAGCATCTAAGCTTAGTGATTCTGTCTATACCTTTTTAAAATACTCTAAGAATAGTGACGAACCTTTACCTGCTTGGACAGCTTTTAATTGTCTTGTAGAAAAAGATAATGCATTGCCTACTAGCAATATTGGATACCTTCCAGTGTTGGAAGCAAATCCTACCGAATTTTCTACAGTAAATGCAATACTGAAAAAAAGCATTGACATAGCTGAGAAAATGAGCTTGGAAGAAATAGTTGTCGTATTTGATCAAGCTATTTATGCCAAAGCTCAACAAATACGGTGGAAAGAAGAGTTGTACAAAAAGCGAATTGTAATGAGATTAGGCGAATTCCACATAGTTATGTCATTTCTTGGGCTACTTGGAAAAAGGTTTAAAGATGCAGGACTTGCAAGTATAATGGTGGAATCTGGCATTGTTGCTGAAGGGTCGGTGAGTGGTGTATTAAATGGGAAACATTATAATCGAAGTATACGTTGCTATAAAACTATGTTCGAAGCACTTACTTGTCTTTTGTGGACTGATTTTATTGATGCATCAAGTGAAGATTGTACAGAAAGTTTGCAAGTATCTGAACGTCTTAGTTACCTAATTCATTTTGAAATTTTGAAAAAAGACAATATACCTGACGAATTTGTTTCTTTAGTAAATAGATTCAACCAGTTTGTTGCTGACAGGTGCAAAAGTAATGCAACTTTTGCCTTTTGGGTTTCATACTTGGATATGGTTGGTCTTCTTTTAAGCTTTCTACGTGCAACAAGAAGTGCAAATTGGTTTTTACATCTAGCAGCTATTGAAGAAATGATACCATGGTTTTTTTCTTATGATCATGTAAATTATGCACGCTATTTGCCCATATATCTTCTGGAAATGTTAAATTTAAGCTCCACTCATCCCAGCATTAATAATCAGCTGTGTTCTGGTGATTTTGTAACTATCCGGCAAAACATCTTTTCAGGAACTGCAATGGACCAAACTATTGAACAAACTGCAAACCGAGATTCTAAAACTAAAGGTGGTTTGATAGGATTTACAAGGAATTCGGGTGCTGTGCACCGTTGGATGCTTTCCCATCACTTGCGGGCCCAAATTAGTATTTCTTGTGAAGAACTTGCCAACAGAACTTTACATCTAGACAAGAAAAAAGACCTTTCTCCATCTCAAATTAAGATGCATGACACTTCAGTGAACAATGTATTAGCAACCATAACTTCTATGATTAATCCCTTTACATGCTATGATGATGATTTACTTAATATATCAAGTGGTGCTTGTGCTTCTAAAGATATACAAAATCAGCTTTCTAATGCAAAAAATACGGGTACCAAACTTTTTCAGGAGTATTGCAAAGATCGGCTTCATATGGGTCACAATATTGACATTCATTATAAGATACCACAACAAAAATTGCTAACTTTTTCTGATCTGAATAAGAAAACTTCTAAGAATGAAGCACAAAAAGTATCTCTACAAAGTAGTTCAGATATCTTAGCCCGACTTATAGTAATGGGGCAATCTACGTCTCTGGATATGAGATATGTGTTAACTTTCAATTTAAATGATTTTCCACCTGCCATAGCTAATATAGATAATTCTCTTGTGAAAACAAACAAAGCCACTTTGATTCACAGCATAATTAATTTAGTTAAAAAAAGCTCAACCTGTATCAACTTGTCTGGTAAAAATACTTTAATTATTGATGGAATGGCAATTTTGCAACAAATGTCAAAGATTGCAAGTACTTTCAAGGCTTTAGCATTGGATATTTTAAAATACATTCTGAACTTAAGCAGTACTTACCAATGTGAAATGGTTCATTTTGTTACGGACACTTATCCACCAATTAGTATTAAAGAAAGTGAAAGAAAGCGGAGATGTGATGGAAGTGAAATTATTATCAACATTAAAACCCCTTTACAAAAAACTCCCTTGCAATTTAAAAAGTTTCTCGCAAATGGACAGAATAAAGAATCGCTCATTCAATTTTTATATGAACAGTGGTCTACATACAATCACCAGCTTTTTGCAAATGTTTCCCTTTTTATTACTCATGGTAAAGAATGTCACTCCATAAGTTCTAAAAATGGAAGTCTGTGTTTGAAAGAAATTCCTGAACTGTTTTCAGATCATGTAGAAGCTGACACCAAAATGCTTTTGCATGCAAACTATGCAACGAAGCACTCTACATCTACAATTATAAAGAGTTCAGACACTGATGTGTTTGTTCTGACTCTAGCAATGTGTCACTATTTTAAAGGAGATATCTTCATGCTAATGGGCTCATCTGCCAATTCCATACTAGAAAATATAACAGAAATTAGTCAGCTTCTAGGAGAAGAATTTTGTTCTGCACTTGTAGGATTGCATGTTTTCACTGGATGTGATACCGTCAGTGCCTTCAAAGGAAAGGGAAAAGTGAAACCACTTAACATGATGCAATCCAATATGAATTACACAAAAGCTTTCCAAGAACTTGGTCATTTATGGGATATTGCAGACAAGACAACACTAATTGGTACCTTGGAAGAATTTGTTTGCGAACTGTATGGAGATAGTGCCGCAAAGAAAGTCAATGACCTTCGCTATAAAACTTTCAAAACCAAATTTAAAATTGATGTGGCTTTACCACCCAACTCTGATTCCCTATTGTTACACATTAAAAGATCGAACTATCAAGCAAGCATCCACAGAAGGTGTCTTTTACCTTACATCAATGCCCCTTCTCCTGCAGGTAATGGATGGATCATTAGTGATGATGGAATAAAAATTGCTTGGAGTACCATTCCCAGTGTTCCCGAGTGCTTGATGAAACATATTTCATGTTCATGCCTAAAAACTGCGTGCACAACAAAACAATGTTCATGCAAAGCTAGTAATGTGGAATGCACAGACACCTGCTCCTGCATTAATTGCAAGAATGTTTGTTGTAAAACAGATAATTTTCCTGAAGAAACTGATGATGCAGACATTAGCGATGAGGAAACAGAAAGTTGATAATTTTGTTTGATGATCATTGCTCTACATTTGTAATTTAATGTATATCATAAAATAATTTTCAAACTGGGTTGGTGAGTTTGAGGGCAAGGGTGGAGCTCTTCTTTTATTTTAAAGTAAATATTTTTTACTAAATTGATTTAAATTTCCCTTAAAATTTTATTATATCAAGATTGTGTCCATTTAAGAAAGTAATATAAATTTTGTGATCAACTTATACAACCCTTTCCCTCCTTCCACCAACCCTTTTTTTTTTAATCCCTTTATTGATCCTACTCCAACACTTAATGCATTTCTTTCTAATATAAGATTGCTATTTAGCTAGTGCTCAATAAAAAAATATTCTGTTAAAACCAAATGTAGAGATTTTATAGATGCATAAAGTTTTTATTAAAAATTCCACTTCAAAGCTTAACTAAACTCCATTACTCAATTATGAGCAACTATTTTCGTGACAACTTTTTATTTTTGTGTTCAGAAGGTCTTTACGTTTCAAAATATCAATAGTTTTCATAGCCACCAAACTTGGCAAACGAAAATAAAAATTAAGCTTATTTTCAAACTACGGCCCACAGTCTAATGGTCGGATACAATTACCACTGTCTTCTGGGCTATTCCACGAAAATGTCAACCTCGGTACCAAAATTTCAAAATTAAGTACATACTTCGTGTCACATACCGCGCATTTTAAAGATTGGAATCTCTGTTTTGACACACTGAATTTCATTGTTTGAAATATATATTTTTTTATAGAAGAAAAATTGCTATTTAACGAACACTGTAAAAAAAAAGTTTAAGTGTTAGATTCTTACCCTTTCGAAACATATTTTTCCTAAACTTGCAATATTTTTTTTTAATGTAATTAAATTGTTCCCTACATTGTAAAGTAACATTCTATGCTCTTACCCAAATCAAAAGTTGCAAAATTACTTGTAATGGGATACATTTATTACACCCTTTCATAAAATGTCAGTCAGTTACCAAATTTGTTTTATTTTTTAATTTCAGAATAGAAATTTGGACTGCAGGATATTTATAAAAGATATTCTCTGTTTTCAATAAGTACTAAATAATACTAAATGGGACAAAATTTAAAAAATGAACTTGTACAGGTAAAAATTGCTTGGTAACTGACTGACATTTTGACTTGGTAACGGACTGACATAGGTGTAGCTGGCTATTAATTTACTTATTATTACCCCAGTATTGACCCTATGCGTAAATTATTTGTATAATACAACTCAACTTTCATGTTTTATTCAATCACATGTTGGTCTTTTTATTAATGTGAACAGACGATCAGTTTTAAGCAGGACAGTCCCGCTTTTTGTCTCACTGACTCGTGTATGTTCCGTGTCGACCCGTGTTGTTTATTAATTCTCATATATTATGAATGTGCAACTAATTTTTCTGTTTTCTCTCATCAGACATGGGCGGCTGTGGAGCCCAGTTGGTTAAGGCGTTCGCCTTGCAAGCGGAAGGTTCCAGGTTCGGGTACGGGCATCTCTAAAATAACTGCCGACCTATAAACGGCCCGTGCAGCCGAAAATGTCTGATTAATAATACCCCATGTAGAGGGAGTGCACGTTAAATATCCTCCAAAGTCCCAACGCTGCGTAAGATGTCGCCCTTAATGGTTGCGTTGGGTGCCTACTCAGGTGTCGACTCGTCACCTGACTGTGGTTCTAAATTACGACGTGCATCACCAATAGCCCTTGTGTAGCTCTAGTGTGATGATAATTCAAACTAAACTAAACTCATCAGATATGTTAAGTATTTTAGAGATGTCAGTCAGTTACCAAGGCATTCTAGAAGCTGGTATTTTTTCAGGGTTGAATATTTTGATATAAAAATTGATGTGCTGGATAGTTCATTTCTTCCACTTTAATATAGGCCTGACTTTTAAAAGCCACCTCTTTTATATTCAGAAGAAAATGATATTGAATAACTTGAAGTGTCAATGAAGGTTGCAGATATGTCAGTCAGTTACCACAACTTCAATAATTTTTCTAACAATTTCTATAAGGGCTATCTAAAATTGTAAACCATATTTGAATTCAGCTAAAAATTCTCTTTTAAAATATATAAAACCTAATTTGTAAAACTATATAATTGTCCCGCTATTTCGTAAAACATTGTAATTTCGTCCTCCGAATGTCAGTCAGTTACCCATGGAATGGCCCTTCTGCGAAATACGTTATAAGGGGCTATTTTTGCAGCTTTCACATCCGTCGCTAAGGGTGAGAAAGGGCTATTTTTGCAGCTTTCGTCGACCCGGAAGATGACCGTCGCTGCCTGGTGGAAAACGAGCGCAGCCGGGAACTATGCGGATACTACTACGGCAACCTGAGCTGGATGGACGCATCTACGCTGCTGCGCCGCTGCCAGGTCGGCACCTTTCTGGTGCAGGACTCCGCGCACCACGGCTACCTGTACGCGCTGTCCGTTCAGACGAGGAAAGGGCCGACCAGCATCCGCATCGACTATTCCGGCGGAAAGTTCAAGCTGGACTATCACATACCACATACAGTGTGCATAAAAACTGTTTTTTCTCCAAAATGTGACAAAATCATATTTTAAAAAAATGTACGACCCATTGCAAGCAACATTTAGTTTTATAAAAAAATCGTATTTTATAAGGTACATAGGTGAACAGTAAAATATAGTTTTTTTTAATAAATTTTATTTCTCCATAAAAAAAACCCACTTTAAGCTGAAAGTAATTTAACACCACAAAACACAAGACAAGATAATATTTATAATGTGGTGTGTGTGTGGAGGGGAGGGGTATAGGCTGTCGAAAAAAATACTTTCCGTGAGTAGGGATGGTTGGGGATTGTCACCTCCACTTTCCAAGAACAAAATCCGAGCCAAGGGGGCCCCGTCAAAATCAACTGCCTACAGGCCCCTACACTGCTTAATCCGGCTCTGTTCATTTGTAATGGATATACCTTCACGTTTGAATATCCACGGGAATGAAATGGCTGATAATCTTGTTAAGGAGGGTTGCAAGATCTCAACATGTCCCGCTTCCGCACTTACTTTTCTGGAGCTATACTCGCGAGGAAAATCGAAAATCTTGACGGAGTGGAAAACACCCCCACCCATAATTGGTACATGGGCTCAAAACCGGGTTTGTCCCTTGACTCCTCGTGCGACAGACGTACCCGGACCACACTCTCAAGACTCGCCAGCGGTCACATCAAGTGCCTCACATTCAACGAGGGCGGGAAGACCTTCGCCACCTGCACCAAATGCCAAAGTCATCAGGCATCTCCTGAACACCTCTTGGGTTGCATGGGACTCTCTAGATAGAATCTTTATTGCAATCCTCTTTCTAGTCTTTGACTTTCTTAGTTCTTACCGTCAACGAACTTGTGAAAGGAGGATAAGAAACAACAACAACTAGAATATTGAACACTAAATCATATCTACTAATACCTATTAAGAAATGTGAGACAAAAATTGTGGAGAAATAAAAGTGAAAATCAGCCTAAAACATGACTTATACTCTTTTCCCCTGGTAATCGTTCTCTTAAAATTACTCAATGAATTTGAATACCAATGCAAAGTTATGCATTTTTATAGATCAGCTCAAGAAATTGTGATTGCATTTTTACTGCATTAAACGCCAGATAAAATCTAGTTTTTACTTCATTTAAGCGAATGTTTTTAAACTTCAATGGTTTTCCACCCCGGAGAGAAAATAATTAATTTTCCCTACATGTGCCTAATCAATGGAATTCAATCGAACTTTAAAAACCCGTAATGTCTGAGGTCACGGTTGGATGTTTTTAGTTTCTGTAGTGTCATGGGTATATATGGTACAATTTTAGTTACAGAAAAGTGAAATGTACTTTAACCTTCTTAACGGCCTGGAAATTGTCGAAAATGTATGGGTTTTTTCTCCGCAAAATATATATATTTAAATACGTAGTATATATTCGTTTAGGAAATCATAATTGTGTTTATTTTTTAAGAAATGATCTTCAAATAATTTCAGATTGAAAAAAGTATAAAATCAAAAAAAGAAATTGAAAATTTTGAAAATGTATGCGTATTACTAAAAAACCTGGTTAATAAATTACAGAAAAAGCCGGGTCTAACGCTCACAAGGTTAAATTAACATCCCTGCGAGCTGTAACGGGTGCTGGTTCGATTCCCGCATTCGCCCTGGGTGTACTTTTCTTTCTATGCGACAGTAAAAATTCTTTCTTTGCCTGTCTTACTGGACGAAGGCTTATATAAGCGGGTCTCTGATCAAGCACACAAGCCGGAATATATAATATATGTACCTACCCCTACCCCAACCCTTAGTCTGGCGATTCGCTGGGAAAATAAGTATTCCAAAATTCTGCACTGGTATTACAATTAGAATTAATTCTATTTTTTTTAATTTGATTTCTTTTTTAATTCAAAAGAATTAAAAATTAAAAAGTAGTTATTGGCATGGAGGAGATTTCCCTCCGTCTCTCTGTACCCCTCTCCAACATCTGTTCTTACCATCCCATTTTATAAATTCTTTTTTAGGTACGGCATCAGGAAGTGAGGGATCTCCCTTTTATACAATTTGTTCATCTGTCCGTACTGTACGTCTATCTATTTTTACGTCTGTCCATTTGTCAAGACCGAACTCCTTCGAATTCCGTTCAAACAGTCAGATTTAAAAAAAAAATTAAAGGCATGTGATCACACAAAAAAAACCCTGCATTTTATGCTTTTGTCCATCTGCCTATACGTCCGCGTTTCTGTCTATCCGTCAATCTGTCATACGAAAGAGTACATATTGGAATAGACGAAAGATTACATATTACGCATAAATGAAGAAGAAAAGGAAAAGTTAGTTCAATAAAAATGGCATTTTATTGTTCACTAAAAACATATAAGCAGTAACAATATTTCTTTATGAGTTAAGTATTTCTAGGTTTTTCATTTAATTCTTTGTTTTGTGTAATAGTTTTCGAAATATATACTCCAAAAATTAAAGAATGAGAACTAATAATGGATATAATAATGAATTCCTAATAAATTCATTAAACAAGCTTCTAAATCATATACTCTTTACTTGCGACTTCTAAATAAATTATATTTTTCTTCTTTCACAACTGTACTTAAATACTTTTTCTATTCAAACATTTTAGGTATCTTTGAATCTTTTTCTTATCAACGTCTGAAAGAAATTCCATTTCGATTTTTGAATTGATATTTTTTTACATCATCTGTAAAATATCCACCTCTGCACTTTCTTCTTTTTTGTCAACGAATTATAACGCATTTGTAAGATTTTGTTTTAATGTAATTTATAAATTTTTCTTTTGTGTTTAAACCAGAATTCGAAGTATTCATTTTCTCTATTACTAACACTTTTGTTGCCAACCACATGAACAACAATGAAATTCCCATAAACGGAAGCGTTATGTTGTCCAACTTTGCAAACTTGCTTACTAACTACGCCATTTTTGCACTATTTTATTGTACAAAAACCCTACCCATCTCCCAATTATGGAGATAATAAATCCGAGCGCTATCGCTCACTTTCTAGAGGAGATACTAATAAAGAACTAAGAGGGGATTTTATGCCGGTGCAGCAGCCATATTGAGGACCACTCGGGGAGTAGTGTAGAATAAAACAGTACTTAAATTGCATATGTGGATAATATCTTTTGAATTTTTTTAATATGTTGATTATACTTTTGTGATTAATAAATTTGGATCACTTTGGGGTAGTTCTATTTCTCTTCAGATAAATTTTTATAATTTTATTTCCGACTCAATTTTTCTCAATAAACTCTGATAAATGGCCCTATTTAATTTAGGATTATTAGTTAATACAAATACAAATACAAAAATTGTCGACCAACAACTGGCCAGAGGCCCAGCAAGGTTGGTCCAAAATAAATCTAATACATTACCAGTTTCCAATGTCCGTCAAGTTTCTTCTTAAAATCTTCTACTCTCTTCGAATGCACAACATAATCTGGTAAAGCATTCCACTCATTGACAACTCTATTGTAAAAATAATGTTTTCTTACCTCCCTTCTAAAGCTCGATTTATTCAATTTCTGATCATGACCTCTGGTCCGGCTATTTAAAATAAAATCTAAGCCCTCCATGTCTCCCTGTTTTATGAACTTGAATAACTGTATTAAATCACCCCTAGCTCTCCTGTTTTCCAGGGAATACATGTTTAAAGATCTTAATCTGTTATCATAATCAATACCAGATAGACCCTTAATCATTTTTGTGGTTTCATGGTAATTTTTAATGGATAAAAGTACTACTACAAGCGTCTAAAAAAATTTGAAAAGCTACTAGCTATAAAATCTGATCTAAAAACTTCTAAAAAAGAGCAATCTTCTAGCTCTTTTGTTCGACACAACTCCTCGATCTGACCTCAACATGGCAGAAGAAAAAAAACTGATTTTTACACGGCCACTACATGACTGCTACGCCAAAGAGCAAAAGGAGTCATTTATCTACCTTGCACCATTGAGCTAGAAGGGAAACTGGAGTGAGGTGTCAGCGAGCCGAAAACCCACTCACACCCTTTTGAGCGAACAGGGCAGAAAAGGACTATTTTCCCTACACTTGTATGCAATGCTTGTATGAGACCCCTCTATCATATTGACTTAGGCTCCTAAATGTATTTTAACATTTTTAGTTCGAAAGAATTGAACTTTCTTTAACTTTAAATTCCAACTTTTTTAGGAAATAACCATGTGGATCACTAACTAAGAACCAGCGAAGACGAACCCAATAGCGAAATAGGCAAGTTTCTAGGTTTTCTGCCCGGTTCGTTTCTGCTGCAGTGCCGTGTATTCCTCCGCGTTTCGTTATTGAACCGGCTCGTTTGCTGCCCTGTTCAGTGAATCACACACCTCACTCCACGTTTCTTTGGTTGGTTGGTTAGTAGACATATATATTCAGGTTTGTGTGCTTGATCAGAGACCCGCTTATAAACCTTCGTCAAGTAAGACAGACACAACAGACAACACACACACACACATAAGTGGATCCATCTAATTTTTAGAGACAGAGGCCAACTAGAGGATCCCCAGAATTGGCTTGTCACCCCCAGAGACAAGACTTCGGACCCAACAGATTTAACGAGCACGTATTCCGCATATACTCGACAAAAACAAACATCCATGCCTTACCGGGATTCGAACCCGAACCCAGAGGCTCCAAAGGCTAGCTCCCTAACCGTTGCGCCGTCCACGTTTCTTCTAGCTCAATGCCTTGCACTTTTCATCTAGATATGCTTGACGTCACCGCGCTCTCAAAAAGTTTGACACGTATATAGCTGTGTTAAAGCTCCAAACGCTTCGAAATAGGTAGCCGGAAGTTGCACCATTCTGAGCAAAAAACGTTTTTAGCCGTAAGCACATGTGTTTTTATTTATAAATTAAATTATGGGTCGAAAAGCTAATTTTTCCGAAAAAGAAAAGAAAGGACCAGGACGTAAAGCCAGAAAACAAAAGCCGCCAATAATCCCTCAACATTTGCAAGGTAGCAAAATCTGTTAATTTATTTTCTAATCGTGAAATCGTTGCCTATGATAATCCTGTTATAAGTGTTATTATATTAAAATGGTTATCCATTAAAATATGAGTTTAATTCAGAGCAATATGTCGGTCGTTGCCGGAATATATGCAAAATATTGTTTTAGTATCTCAGTCACTACTACCTTCACAAGATAATTTACTCTAGTGCCTTAAGGCATCGATGGTGGTTACTTTTCATCTTCTCTGCTTTAGGTTATTAAAATTTTAATCTTTCTATAAATGATTGTGCATCCAAATGTCCGTAAATTAATTTATTTAGTATGGTATTCACCAGTGGGGATATACCTCCGGGTAATTATAATCTCCTTCCATTCTGATACCAGCATTAATTTTTAAAAAAGTGGATGTCTGAAAGCATCCATGCGCTTCCAGGAGTTTGAGGGATGTGCCATAGGCTCCCGTTAAAATTGCCTTTTTCATAAACAGAAAAACCTGGCCCAAGAAACAATTAAGGGTTAAAAATGGGAACACTTATGATATAATGGCTGGTCTCGATTTGGTGATTCGTGTTACGTTGCCAAGCAACAAAAATGCTCAAATGTGGTAAACATTCCCCTTTATTTCATATTCCATAACTTTTGATAGGTTAACAAACCCTACGTTAAATTTTCAAACTCTCCAAGGAACCGGCCATTATATTATAGCTGTTCTTCTTAGTTGTAGAAGTGGAGGAAAAAAGTAGGGAGACCCCCCATAATTTGGCTGCAAGTACCTCGTCCCCCACTCCTCCAAAAAAAAATTTCCATTTATTCATTTGTTTTAGACAAGATTCGTATCACATTTTTAATGTATATTCTGCATCCCTGTTCTAACTTGAAGGTAGGAAATAAAAACAATTAAAGTATTCATAATATCATTTTATATTTAGTGGTAGTTTAGAAGAGAGATTTAGAGCTAATTGCACAATAAGTTGGAAAGGACAGATGGTCCAATTGAAAACAATTAAAACCAAACTAGTTTAAATTACTTTTTGTTCCAGTGTTAAGAAGCTAAAAAAAACGTAACAAAGTGTGTGTGTGGGGGGGGGGGGGGGGGGGTAAGTGGAATTAGAATTATAGGGACGCCTGCCTGGTCACTTACACAAAATTACACTAATTTTGTAGTTGTCATAAAATGTTTGAATATCCAATATGTTAGCGTTCTTACTGGATGTTTATCATATTGTCACTGTAATGTGTTTTTTCTGTGAATTGTACAGGGTGTCTGTAAAAGAATGTCCGAGTTTTAATGGTATATTACAGGAGTTTATTTTATACTAAATATAACAAATCATACATGATATTAAAGGAAAACTAACCTAGTTTTTTTTCTCCTATAAGTGCTCAATGTGTGCGCCTTTAGTGATATGGCACACATCCAAACGAAAATGCAATTCTTCCCATACTGTCTGCGGCAAGTCCAGAGTAATGAAAGCGACAGCCTGTGTAATTCTACCTTTCAATGTTTGTAAATCGTGGGGTAGGGGTGGAACGTAGACCCGATCTTTTATGAAGCCCCATAGGAAGAAATCGCAAGGCGTGATGTCAGGTGAACGAGGCGGCCAGGTGGCGAGGTTACAATTTGAAACTCGGACATTCTTTTACGGACACCCTGTATTTATGTTTTATTCCTGATAGGAGTAAAATAACTAAATAACAAATGGATTTTATGCCAAAAAACACATTTTTGTATCGGTGTCAATAACTAGTTATACTTTATATAATACACAATATACTAAAAGGAGAAATAAAATGTTATCAGAAATTTTAAATATTATAATTTTAGAAATATCATTTAAGGTTATAATTTCTTTTTTTAGAAAAAGATCCTAATTTTGTAAGCAGACGATCAAAAAAAAGGTAAGTAGCTCCTTTTGTTTATGATACTTTAAATCAGGGATTGGAAAGTTACTTTTAGAAAGTAACTCTGTTACAGTTACTCAATTAAAAAAGTGACTCTCTTACAGTTACAGTTACTTCATATGAAAAGTAACGTGTTACAGTTACTTTTAAAAAAAGTACGAAAAAACGAAAAATATGCTCAAACAGAACACTGAAATTATAATTAATAAACATTTTTTTTAATCCTTTACCCTTATACGAGTCCATCTGTAAACACTCGGGTAGGTACTGACAGAAATAGGGGTATCTAAAGAATGAATGTGAAATCTCTGTCTCCTCCCTCCCCACCCCTCGTTGAGGGGAAGGACTTGGTCATTGTTGTAGAACCCATTCAGGCAGGGGGAAACAAAAGGGTTTGGACTGAGGGATCCAACCTGCTTGGAAGTTAGCGTGATTTATTTGAAAACCCTTTTCTGTAGATGCCTGTAATTGCGCGGGGCTTACAATGTGATACTTAGAAAGGAAAAACATTCGTACTGTTACAATTCTGTCTGAAAGCCGCCGTCACGCCTTTAGCAGCCAAAGTGGACAATTCTATTATATTCTTTACTTTTACCCTCCCAAGACGGGGATGCGAAATGGGGAATATTTCGGGAATGCGAAATGTTTCATTCTTAGGAGTGGACTTTCAAAATTGGCATCAGACAGCCTTCGTAAAGTAACGGAAAAGTAACGACATTTTACGTTACCGCTAAAAGTAACTAAGTTAGTTATTTTCTGAAAAATGTAACAATGTACCCCAAAAAAAGTAACTGTTACAAGTAACGCGTTACTCCATTCCCTGCTTTAAATATATAAATATGTATCACGTTTTTACTTTTTAACTTCTTTTTTTTTTACAAAATTGTCTAGGATGCTTTTTTCTGTATGGTACTTAAAAAACATGCCAATTTTAGTTTCGAGTAAAATAATTGCTTTTGAGAATGAATTTTGTGGAAACAAGCAACACTTTCCATCTCTTCAACTTATTACTTTTTCAAAAAAAGTTACTAGTACAATTGTACTATCAATGCATGTATAAATTTAAACCAAGTTACTACACCAAATTTAAAGTTTTATTGCAAAAAAAATCGGTAGACCTTGCTTTATCAGAATTGCTTGGTAATTTTTTTTAAACTGATGCCAAATCCAAATAATGTAAAAAAAAACTATGTTTTAAAGTGTTGCCCTTACTATAAAAAACCAATGTTTATTTGTTTTTTAAATTTAGCTTTTAAATACAAATTCATAATAAACATAAACAATTAAACGACAAGCTTAAGCTATTATAATTCAAACAATGCAAAAACACTGTATTTAAAAATGCCACCTCAGCCAAAATACAGCTTTTCCGGGATTAGTTCAAACTTGTTAGGAATAGGACATGTGTTCATTGCGGGTACATGTAACACAATGAAATTTTAAAGAGTATTTTTGAAATAGTATCTTTAGTAGTATCTTTTTTAATACGATTTTGTTTTAGTAAACAATACTCATGTGAAGCTTTCTTTAGGTTAAAGAAGCAAGCTGAAGCAAAAAAGCAGCAAAGGGAAGAAAATCAAAAAAGAAAGTTGTCAGCTTCACTTGAATCATTAGGTATTTATTCTTTCAATTTTTTTAAAAAAAATAATGTTCATTTTTGGCTCTGAATAATACTTTTATTATATTCAATTCATCATTTAATTTTTTAAATCAAATGTGTTTGTATAATTGAAAATGCATATTATAAATATTTTTTTTTTGTTCTTAAAGCATTTAGAAAGTATTATAGGCTAAATTAGCCAACTACAATCAGTCGAAATTTCTACTTGAAAACCAGGCTGTAGTGTTCATTTAAAACTGTAATGTATAAATTATATTAAATAATGTATAAAGTATATATAGTTCTAAGAAGACTGCAGAGATTGTGTAACAGTAAAATGAATTCGCAGACAGAATCAGCCGGGCAGAAACCATTCTTGCAAGTCATGGTAAATTAAGGCATCTAGTTGCCAAGCTATGTTAAATGTATATTTCACATGCATGTACTGCAATATTTTATTTTTTGTCCCTGTTAAGATGAGAGCTATTTAAAAAAAACGTGTTTTATAATGGTTTGTTTTTTGTTCGTTTATCCCTCTTGCACTCCATCGCTGGAGCATAGGGCCTCCATCAGGTTCTTCCATCTCACTCTGTTGGTGGCCAGATGTTTCGCCTCCCGCCATGTTGTCCCCACCTCCTTCAGTTCGTTTTCGATAGTTCGCCGTGTTTCTTGGTCTTCCCCTCTTTCGGTGTCCCTGGGGATTCCAATCAAAAGCCTGTCTTATCTTGAATTTTTCATTTTTTCGCAATACATGCCCAATCCAACGCCACTTTCTTTTCTTAATTTAAAATTCTATTGGTATCTGTTTTGCTCTCCTTAGAAGCTCTTCATTATTAATTTTATGGTACCACTTTATGTCAAGAATCCTTCTTAGGCACTTGTTAATCAAAACCTGGAGCTTCCTTTTGTTAGTTTTATTGCAGTGCTATGTTTCGGCTCCATAGAGAAGTGTTACTTTACATTAGTGTTAAATACTCTGATCTTAGTTGCAATAGAAATTGCCTTATTTTTCCAAATTTGATTAACATTGCAACGCAACCGCAGGCCTTATTTAGTCTGTATGTGATATCCTCGGCCGTTCCACCGTTATTGTTGATGGGTTTGTTTTTGCTCCCCTGTTAAGATGGAAGCTTTGGATCCGACGAGGAAGCTCCAGCCAAGAAATCAAAGCTTATCCAGAATGAGGAAGATGAAGAAATTGAATCTGGCAGTGAGGCAGAAAGTGAGAAAGCCCAACTTTTCACTGATGACAATGTTGAATGGCTGAAGCCAAAGAAGAACTTGTTTGATGATGATTCAGATGAGGAACAGGTAATGTACCAAAAATTTAATATTCTTTTTGTTGCTCGCGGCAGTAAAAAGTCAACTGTACAGTTAAGTTAAATGAATGGACAATAATTCTTTTTATTATCTATATCGTGTAGAAAAGAGTCATTATGCTATGTTTTAAAATTGAATAGAAGACCTTTCTTTACTGGGATGATGGCTTTAAATCATAATAAAATATGTTTTTGACAAATTTTGATTTGGTTTGGTTTCTTTCAGTTTGTTAAACCGTCCTGTTTTTTGGTTTAGAATGTCAATATTTTTTGTATTGTTTAAGTTCTGAATTCAAACTTTTTACTTGTATAGTTCTATTAAATTACTTTTATTTATCTAAACTACGGTTGTTTAAACTTTTTGCTTGCTATATATTTTTCCTAGTAAGCTATCATAAATACTGGTTTGTTCACCGTTTTAAAACTTTTTTTGTTCTTCTACAGGCTGATGAAGATGATGGAGTACTGCAGGATGACTTTTCCGATGATACAGACTTTGAAGAAGATGGGGAAGGAGACGATGATGTATGTGTATATATTTAACAAATTTAATTCCTTATTACTTTTCTAAACAGTGTAAAATTAACATAAGAGAAAGAGCTTAAGGTAATTTCAGTAATGTACATGTTACTTCAAATAATAAGTTACTATAAGGATTAGAATTAATGTTATGCTCTTTTATACCTAAATTTCGAGGGGGGAAAAAGATGAATTGTTTTACAATCATGGTCTATGTATTTGATTTATTTTATGTACCATTTTTTTTAATATTCCAATATATGTTTTTAAACAGTCTGAAGAACACAGTAATTGTATGGTACAGACAAAATCAGCAATAATGATGATGTGTAACCAACTTAACTGACATTTTTTATTAAGGTATCCGCCTACGTTCAAGACAATTATTTTGAAAAACGTTATTTATTAAGCATTTAAACATATTTTTAACACTTATATGCATAAAATATAAATAAAAAGTATAAAAATTCTTTTTTAATAAATTTTAAGCTATTGCGTTTTTAAATTAGGGAGTAAAACACCATTATGCAAAACCTGATATCATAAAAACTACTTAAGATAACCAAATTAAAATTTCCTTTTACTATGCTAACCCTGTTAAAGGCAATGAACTAAAATCTAAGAGATATATTGTAAAGGGGAAAAGTTATTGTTCGTCGAAACACAACTCAGGGTTTTCGTTAAAAAATCGCATTTTTTTAGAATTGTTACTTTGAAAAACCAGCTATAAAAAAATGAAATTACATATAGAACTGTATGATTCTAGTTCATTGCATGTAAAACAGTTTGCTGAATATGCTGGAAAAATATTTTGAAGATTTCTATAAAACTTTTTGTTAAATCATGTTTTGGGTGAAGGTTTGTAAAGCAAAATTATTTCTCAGTAATGTGTTCTGAACTTTCTACTTTGCAAACAAACGTGTTTTGAAAAAGTAACCAATCAATCATTTATATTGCCAGATTACTAAAGCAAAACTTGATACCAAAGAAACTTAAATAATGTGGCTTCGCTATATAACACCTTATAAATTAAAATTTAATTTAAAAAACTAAGAAAAAACAATTACTAATTAAATATAAGCAATTAAAAAGTTAGCTTCGGTTTCGAAATAAGACTTCCGGTTGAATTCGACTACTCTTGTCAATTATTAAAATAATCATAACTTCGTTTCTAGATGACATAAAATTAAACTTCTTGCAGTTTTCAAAACTAGAATAATTGGGCTATTAAGCTAAAAAAAATTATATTGAATTTCATTAAAAATAGGCATTTTAACATAGGCGGATACCTTAAGCAATAATTCATTAGAGAATGTGATAAACAGTATAATCTTTATAAAAAAAATGAATGGTAAAAAAATGTATTTTGAAATTTCATGCTCAATAATGATGTAATTCGGCAGAACGCTATTTTTTTCATTCGCAATAATCTCTGTTACACTTGCTGGCCAGATAAAAATTCCTATTTATTACATAATTAGACATCTGTATGTAGATAAAGTAAATACTTTTATTCTTCACTTTCTATTATTTACTAAATTGTTTACTTTTTTACAGCTTTTACCTATTGAAAAATCATCTAAGAAGCTTGCCAAGAAACAGGCTGCATCAAAGTAATTGACATTAGATTTTTGGCATTTATATTTAAAAATTCTAATAATGTAAAAAAAATTCTATTGTGCAAAGGAAAATGTTTTGAAGTAGTTTTTTGTTTTACTTTTATTTAGAAAGAGAGCAAAAGATGAGCTCCTCTCAACAAACATAAAGGAAACAGAAATATTTACTTTACCAAGCGGCCAAGAAATTGAAAAAGAAAATATCCTTTTATTTGTTAAAAAAAATAATTCGTGCATGCTTTGGAAAAAATATTTATGCTGTCAAATGCAACATGGTCCTTCAATTGTAATTTTGCTTCATGTTTCGTTCTGTAATATTTTTTCAACAAATAACTTGATTTTTTTTCTTTATTTAAAATGGTGGCAACAACGAGTAGAATTATAATAATAAATTAGTCAAATAACAAAGTACTTATTATATTGGTATCTTGTTTCCAAGATTATCAGGTTTTCATTAATGCTCTGGTCTTCTAAATTAAGATTTCTGTAATTATATTTGAATGACTGTATATTAGTATTAATTCTTTTTCATGTAACATTAAAAAACCCACTAAATATATATTGTTTCTTCACTAACATTCTGGTTTCTGAGTGTAAGGACAACATGCTTAAAGAAGCACAACCATTTTTAACAAATATAACATAATTTATTCTGACACACACAAATAAGTTAGAGATACTGTTGGGGCAGTGCCATCAGGAGAGAGAGAAATTATATAATAATTTAAGTACAAGTTCTTTTGAGCCATAAACATATTTTCTAAAACATCAGTACAATTAATGATGGAGATTTATTTCGTTATGCTCTATCTGAATTAAAACAAGTTTGTATTGATTGAAAATCAAAGTCCATGGTCGCCAAATGCGACCAATGGTTGATTTCAATGTGGTTAATTATATTGTTTCTTGGTGTTCAAAGTTGAAGAATTTTGCTTAGGTTACTTTAATTTCAGTTAAGTTAAATAATTAGTCAATTTATTTTTTTAATTATTTTCTTATAGGTTCAAAATAATTTTGTATAAAATCTATAAAAGGGTATAAGTTATATCCTTAATGCAGTGCTAATAAATATTCCAAGGTCCCTAGCTAAAGCCCTTATAATTTATTAATTGCTTTGCTATTGCTTTATGAGTGCATTCCTTTGTTATTTCTCTTTAACATTTCTCAAGTATAGAACCACCTGATTTGATTGTTGTAAGTCAGCGAATCAAGGACATCGTGTATGTATTGTCAGACTTTAAATCAAGAAGGGAAGATAATAGGTAAGTTTTATTTTAATTGTAATAGATTTTTCATATTTAAAAGAACCTTTTTTTTTCTATTAACTTTTTCAATGGTCGGCTTAAAAGAAATCTAGCAACAAACCATTTAAAATGTTGTTAAGAAGAAAAGGAAAAATACTTATTATTTACACTTATTTCGGCATTTCCGAAGTCTATTATACAGTGCAATTTATACATATATGTCACATATTTCCATTAATCACAAAGAAAAAGGCTAAAATATTCTGTAGATTGCCTCTAAGCTGTTGACATACTAATAAATTAAACTATCAACATTTCTTCATTTTATGTTTCCTTTTATCTAGGTCAAGGATTGAGTACACAGAGCAGTTGCGAGCTGACTTATGTTCATACTACAGTTATAATGAATTCCTGATGGAAAAGCTGATGTTGTTATTTCCACCTAACGAAGTAAGCATTTTAGTTGTTACAGATGTATCAATGTTAATTACAATGTTACAAATATTTCTGTGCATTTATAATTATTTAGAGCACAAATCATATTAAACTAAATTTTTAGCATCTTGTTTTGGCATACATGTGGTAGAAGTAAACTTTCCTTGTTTTTGTTTGAGCTCTATTCGTCTTCATCTGACTTTCCAAGAACCAATTACTGAGAAAATTGTTCTTTTTTTTTTAGCAGTACACTTTTCTTGATCCTACAACACTTTTGCAATATTTTGTTTAAGATGAAAACTGTAAAAAAAAATCGGTGGCTCATTTCTTTCTAAATCTTAATGCAAACCAAATGCCGGACATTAAGAAAGTCACTAGGTAGTTTCTGTCACATAAACCATTGTATCCTTGTAAGAATCAAAAATGCTGTACTTAGCATTTTTGATTCTTCAGCCAATTCTTTTCTTCTTACTTTCTATTGCTTGCTTACCCTTTTACAAAAATCAAATTAATTGTATCTATGCGTAAAAAAGATGACTAAAAATGTTGAAATACCTTAATGTACCTTCAGTCCTTCACAAATTAGCATTTATTTTTGATATTTGGAGTTGACTTAGAAAACGACGCTTCCTTCTAACCAACTAACTATAAAACCTTATATAATTTCCTTAAAATAAGAAATGTTTAATAAATTAACCTTTTGTTTTTTTAAAAGAAATTATAATTTAATTTCATTGAATTAGCGGTCATTATCAGTTATTTTGTTATTCATCGAGACCTGATATTTCTGCCGAATATTTTTTTCTTAAACATTTTGCAAAATAAAGTTTTAATTTTATATTTTTGATTGAGAAACTTTTTAAGTGCTTAACTATTGAGAAGACAGTCACATCCAAATTTATTATTATTTATGATCTTGTTTTGGTGTTAAGTCACTGTTGTTAAGCTCCTAAAATATTCGACTATTCCAACCAAAGTATTCCTTATATTATTGCGATCGTATATTACTTTGAATTAATAGGATTGCTATTTCAATTGTCAAATTTGGTCTTAAAATTTTAAATTTGCATATTTTAATTCCTGAATTACTTCAGTTGGTGGAACTACTGGAAGCTAATGAAGTCCAAAGACCTGTGACAATTCGAACCAATACATTGAAAACTAGGAGAGGGGATCTTGCTCAGGTGAATAAAAAATTACTTTTATTTTGAAAATCTCTCCAAGAATGTTTCAAATTTTAACTTCAGCATGTTTTTATGTTGGATTTAATATAACTATGAATTGTCTTCTAGGCATTAATCAACAGAGGTGTAAACTTGGATCCCGTTGGAAAATGGTCCAAAGTTGGTTTGGTTGTCTATGATGCACAGGTTCCCATAGGTAAGTGATGAAAATACCCCCATATGTTTTACTAAATTTAATGTTACATAGTTTATTGTTTGCAATAAGAAAGTTTATCTTGTTTGAGTTCATTTCAAATAAGGAGAGTAGAGTAAATCCATTTTTGGTAAATGGTAAGAGTTGGTTAATCTTAAGAGTATAATCAAGTCTGTGTAACGGAACATGATAGAATATTACATAATCACTGGCTACACCAACAACAGCATGTTCTAAACCCATTAGTTACCGATTTTATAACTTCATGTAATACTGCCCTTCCAAATGTGAATGATGGCGTAACATCCCATCATGTGTCTGCTTTGCCAATGATGACATAGCACCCAATAATATGTGTTATTTTCTAATACCAACTTAATCATTTCTTCAAAGCTTCAGTTTTTACAAGCTTCTACCTGAAACCGCTTAGTAAACTTGACTGCAATAGCATCACAACTTTTTCACAAATAGCAGGCAGCACTAGTGATGATTTATTATTTAGGTTTTTTTTATGTAGAATTCACATTTTAATTTCAGGTGCCACCCCAGAGTACCTTGCAGGGCACTATATCCTACAGGGTGCAGCTTCCCTCCTCCCAGTGATGGCGCTGGCCCCAAGGGAGAGTGAAAAGATCTTGGACATGTGCTCTGCGCCTGGTGGAAAGACCACACATATTGGTGAGTCTAGGTTTCATACTAGCAGGATGAAAATCTTCCGTGGATCTGCTTTTCTTTCCTTTCTGAAATTTCGCCTAAGTCATTCTAAGCGAGTAGACAAAAGATATAGCCAAGCAAGTGAGACCCCACCGAATATTTTTTTATCATACTATTTCCATAGATTTTTTTTTTGAAGCAAATTGGAAAAATCACAACACGAAAGCGGAAGTATGAAAACAAAAACAGAAGTAGGTGGATCAGGTGTAGAATGAAAATCAGAAAAAAAATAATAAAACCATGGCTTACAATATTATTATACAATTAAAATTAATTTTTTTTAAATCTTTTAGTGAAAAAATTGCAATTGTGATATATACCGGGTGGTTATAAAATAACGCTCGCTATTCGGAGAGGTCTGTAGCTTGAATGAATAATCCGAATGCAACAAACTTCGAGACAGTTACTAATCAAGACGGGGGGCAAAGAATGGAATCATAAAAAAATCACTTTCGTCTCTTGACCAGGGTTCTAAATTAAGAGACGTAATTGGCTGTGTTAAAGGTCCTAAAGGAGGCTAGAAATAGGCAGCCGGAATCGATTACATTAATGCAAGAAATGACTGTTTCTTGGTTTTGCCAATGCTTACAATATTGTGTTTGCATTGGCAGTCCCATCTGTCGGTGATTATTGTAACTATTTTTTTAATGTAACGTAATCGATTCCTGCTGCCTATTTTTAGCCTCCTTTAGGAGCTTTAACACAGCCAATTACGCCTCGTAATTTAGAACCCTGGGATTCCATTCTTTGTCCCCCTTCTTGATTAGTAACTGTCTCGAAGTTTGTTGCATTCGGATTATTCATTCAAGCTACAGAACTCTCCGAATAGGGAGTGTTATTTTATAATCACCCTGTATATATAGTATTGTTTTTTTTAAAGCTCACTTATTGTATTGTAACTGTTAACTTAAAGAGACATGTTTATTTAATACAACTTGAGTAAAGCTTGATTTAACATTATAAATAACTAAAACTTAAGAATTTGAGTATTATAAAAGAAAATAATTCCTGTTTGGGAATTTTTTGACGTTTTATAAGATAACTTGAAGAAATTTGGAAAATTTTAAATTTCACTATTCGGCCGAATAGTTAAGCTATTCGGCCGAACCGAATATTCGGCTAAAGTGGACGAATACCGAATAGTAACCGAATATTCGGTGCATCCCTAATATCTGGTATTTATGATTTGGCAATATGCTAGTTTTGGTCATAATGTCCGACATGCTGTAACTAAAGTAGAGTATCTATGAAATTATGTAAAATTTACGGGACTTGTTCGGCAGTTTGTTAGGAATTCATGGTACTAGTTCAACTGTCTTGTATGCAATTAAAAACTGACTTAATTTTAGCACATAGTTTATATTGTATTGTTTGCATTAGCTTCTTTGATGAAAAACACTGGAGTATTGTTCGCCAATGATGCTGTGAAGGATCGAGCCAAGGCCATAGTTGGCAACTTGCATAGGCTGGGAATAACAAATACCATAGTTAGCACCCAGGACGGACGCAGTTTTGCTAAGGTGGGTTTTAATTTTCTTGCATACTTGCCAACAATCTTTATTTTAACTTTTTTATACAAATATAATTTTTAATTCCTATGGGCAAAATATATTTTCTGTACAACTCAATTATTACATATTTGAAATAAAAGGTTTTAAATAATTTAATGCAGTAGTTTCTGCCGTCTGCAGGGTTCTTAAGCTCTTAAATTTAACAACATGGTTCCCAACCAATTTGAAAATTCCTTAAATTTGAAAAGGATTTTAGGGGCAACCTCTAAATTTACTTTTGAAACACTAAACAGGAGCTTATCTATTCCAGCAATTCCATTCAACTTATGCATTATTTAATTTACATTTTGATTTTTTAATTGTTAGAAATCACCAATAAATTGCCTGTCCCCTCTGTGGAACTGTGAACTGTCCCTTTTATGTATCCCTCCGCGCATTCAAATACCGAACTGCGCTTCGGTCAACACGAACACTCTAGCACTTAACTTTCTGCTCTCGTTGAATGAGCAACGCTCGTTAGCTTTTCTAATGGTGGGACCTACTTACAACGGTCCGATAAATCGCCTCTAAATTCTTTTTAATTAATTATTAAACCTAAACTGTTTCAATGATATTTAATAAAAGCTTGCACTCACTTCGTATTAATAACTTTGCTATCATTAATAGTTTCTTAGTTTATTGGGAGATTGTGATTTATGCCCTTTTAAAATTTCAATAAATAGAATTTTAGAAAATACAATTTTTTTTTTTGAAGAAAAAAACATTTGGATTAAAATATGGAAGCTTGGCTACTAATGCTCTAGATTAGAAATTTGGTTTGGTAGCCAGTGGCTCCTGGGACACTAAATTTTGGTCGCCAACTTTACATTTTTGGGAGCCAAAATAAAATAGGATAGTAATATGAAACAACACCACATAACATTGGAAGCTCTTTTAAATGAGATACTTTTTAAAACGTTAAAAAAATAAAAGGTTCTTTTTAAAATATTTCATTCATTATAATTTCTAAAAATACGAACTTAAATTTAATATTTTACATCTGATAGCTTAATGAGTTAGTTCGTTAAATCTTAACCTTAAAAAATAGAATTGAAAATTTCGATTTGTGAAAAACTTTCAAAAATCAGCGAATCAAGAATCTTTCAAAATCGGGAAATCGAAATTTTTTGAAAATTAATGATTCACAAAATATCTCAAAAATTGGTAAATTACGAATTTCAGGAAGTCTGGAAATTCCAAATTCTCAGAAATCGTTGAACTGCGGTCTTTATGAAATCGGTAAATTGTGAATACCGTAAAAGTCGTCAAATCATCATTATCTATAACAGGTCTGGTGGTGGTGTTGTTGTGTTTATTAAAAACAATCTTGAGTTTACTAGATTTGAACATTGTATGGTTTCAGCCGAATTAATCGTTTTAAATTGTAAATCACTTAACTTTACTTTAATTTCAGTTTATCGTTCACACGCCTATTCTGTAGATGCATTTAATAATGAATTATCGCAGCTTCTACCATTAATTTCTTCTAAAAATGTACTTTTAATTGGTTATATTAATATTGATATCATTCAACCTCTTAATAATGCCAATGACTATATTGATTTACTACATGAACATGGTTTCTTGTCCTTGATATCTGATATCACTAGACCAAGGTCAAATACCTGTATTGATCATATGTTTTTTAGAACTACCCAATTTCAAAAGATAAGTGTTTTTCCAGCTCGTATTAACAGCACAACTGACCATTTTCCTATAGTCTGCCAAATTTCTTTTGAAAGTAAAAATGCTATAATTCCCAAAAAATATCCAAAACAAAATATGTTGACTATAAAGGCATTGAAAATTTCTTAACAGATTATGATTTTAAATTTAAGGATATTAATTCTATCAATTTGTTTACGGAATTTCATGATAGGTTAACAGCTATCAAAAACAATTTTACTTTTTTTGAAAATACTAATGTCAAAAAACAAACAAAAACAGCTGGATTACACCTGATCTTTTAAACATTATAAAAACTAAAGAAAAGCTTTATCAAAAGTACATAAAATACCCAGGAGATTTATATTATTCAACTGCTTATAAATCAACAGTAAAATTTCTTAAAAATAAAATTAGAACCGTAAAAAATGATTTTTATTAAAATCCTTTAATGAGTGTACTACTAGCAAATCACAGTGGAATGTTGTTAATAATATATTAAACAAGAAAAAGAAAGTTGTTCTTCCTAATTCTCCAAGTGATTACCAGTTAGCCAACTCTTTTAATTCGTATTTTGCATCTATTCCAAGTTTTGTGTCCGATAACGAGCAATACCGACAGAGTTTTAAGAATAATTCTCAATCATTTTTCTGCTCCCATATTGAACCTCAGGATATAGTTGATGTCATTAGAAAATTAAACCCTAATAAAAGTTGTGGCATTGACGACGTGAATGTTACTCTACTCAAAATTTTATTAAGTACTGACCATTTACAAACTTATACTGACATCTTCAATAACTTAATTAACACTGGTATTTATCCTGACATTTTGAAAAATTCTATTATTGTTCCTGTGTTTAAGCAGGGAGACCCAAATAATTTTACTAATTATAGACCCATTTCGATCCTACCAATTTTATCTAAAGTTTTTGAGAAAATAATTTATGAAAAAATGTTATCTTATATAGTATAAACTTCTTTTCAAAAAACCAATTTGGTTTTCTCCCTGGTTCAAGCACCGAATCAGCCCTGCCTAATTTTAACAATTTTGTATATAATAGTATTAATAATAATAAAATTACGATTGGAATTTTTTTGGACATTGCAAAAGCTTTTGATACAGTAGATCATGATCTTTTATTGTTTAAATTATATTCAATTGGTTTTCGTGGAAATTGTTTCGGTTTACTCAGGTCCTTTTTTGCAAATCACTTTCAGACACCCATAATCCGGACACTATAATTTCGGCGATTTCCCGTTTTTTTTTTAAAAAAAAACTTATAATTGCAAAATGTAATAAAGTAAAAATAAGTAAATGTAATAAAGTGTAATAAGTAAATAATTTTTTGTATAAAAACAAAAACCCCAGTATAGGCCGAAGCAGAAAAATGAAAAAAACATCAACAAAAAATCAAGCTGTTCTTGTTATAACAAGGTCACAATACTCACGAATACTTGATCAAATGAAAATATTCTGGTTGGGCCAATTGGCCTGAACCAGAGCTACAAAAGTAACGAGACGCTCTTCCGATCACGCAGAGGCAAATAAAACCCTCAATCATTATGAGGATCATTAGGATTGTCATTAGGATATCATTAGGATTGAAATGGCTAGTCGCCACAGCGGCGACTACATCTAGAAATTTTGATCGCCAAAATTTTTTGTTGGTCGCCAGCTGGCGACCGTTAATCTCGACCATTATTGGCTACTCTATGGTTTCTTTTGGAGAAACTGGTTTCCTTTGTGAACAACCAAAAATGAACTTGTTATAGGAAAAAATTTACGTTTATTTGTGGACAAACAGAAAGTTCTGGATATAAGAGAGATGGATAATCAAGGTTCTGCTGTACTAGCATTATTTTGTAAAGCCTATTTTTCAAA
This sequence comes from Oedothorax gibbosus, assembly GCA_019343175.1. NCBI lineage: Eukaryota > Metazoa > Arthropoda > Arachnida > Araneae > Linyphiidae > Oedothorax > Oedothorax gibbosus. Next base: position 28,502,899 of record CM033278.1, read on the forward strand.
GTAAATATGTTAAAATTTTCTTTAAATAAATTTACAGTTGGTGGCTGGCTTTGACAGAGTTTTATGTGACGCTCCTTGTAGTGGCACAGGGGTGATTTGTAAAGACCCCAGCGTCAAAACCTCAAAAGTAAGTAATATATATTTAATTTCTCAAAATGGAACTCCTGTATGCCTTAAATCCTCCCTAAATTATTAAAATTAAGAACCCCTGAAAGATCTAAAGCTAAGTAAAATTAATTTATTTGTCACTGTATTCATGTATTACCGTAGTATAGGTTAACTTCGACCCAAGCTTTTCAAGGTATTAACTTCTCATGTAATACTCTCTTTAAAAATGTGCCATTTCATATAGTGGCAACTCAGCCTTCGCCTATGAGTAAAAAATCCAAGAGAATCAGCACTAGGGTTGTATATTTTTTTCCTCAGCCAAAGTTACCCCTTTTGACCGTACTTTATTTACCTTTTATTTTAAGTCTTTAAAATGTTAATTAAATAATTTTCATTCATGCATTCTAAATAAATTATATGGTTTGGCATAGATTGTCTTATAAAGCTTTAAAATTGGTTTTAGTAATGGGCGAAAGAAAAAATTTTAATAAAATTTTAAGCTTTTGAAATGTGCTTTTTTAAACATTTCCATAATGTTAATATATTTTATTCATAAAACAAAAACCTATAGTTTACGTATTAAATTTTTAATACTTTGTTTCGTAGGATGAAAAGGATATATTGCGCTGCTCCACCTTACAACGTCAACTCCTAATGTCAGCCATAGATTGTACAAATGCCAACTCTAAATCTGGAGGATACATTGTCTATTCTACTTGCTCTATTTTGGTAATTCAATTATATATATATTTGTAATTCCATAAAACTAAAAATATGTTTTTTGAAAGAGTATGCTTTTCTAATTTACAACATTTTTGGATTTCTCCTAAATAGTACTTATGGTTCAAATGAACTTTGTTCAAACTGACTGAAACAGTTCTTGTATATTTAGTTTCTAACATGTAACTTTTCAGAATACTTTTGTAGAATTTAAGTGGTTTGAAATATAAGTTGACACTTTTATTTAATTTTTTGTAGCCTGAAGAAAATGAAAGTGTAATTGACTATGTATTGAAAAAGAGATCTGTGAAACTAGTTTCCACTGGTTTAGATTTTGGTGAACCGGGACTGAACAGGTATTTTTTCTCTCAACGTGCAAGTATAATAGCATAAAAAATTTAAGAACATTTTTGTTTCCTTTAGTTAAACACTCAGTTCATAGCTTATAACAACCAAAATAATTATTTTTAGCCCATGAACAATAATTGACAAGAAAATTTGCCACATGAAAAAATGAATTATATTTAAGTTAATGTAAATAAGCAAAATATAAGACAAATGGTGAAGACCATATTACGAAACAATTTATATGAGAGAAATTAAGTTGTATGAAAAACTAAACACTTACAATAGGGTTTTTTTTCCCAGAAATGATGTTGTTAGTGGCATTCACAAATTAGTTGTTAATGGGTTAACTTTGAAGTTTGAACTTATCTGTGGCATATTTTGCACTTCTAACTCTTTTAAGAACCAAGTAATTAATAAAAATCTTAATCTTGTAATGTCTGGACTTTTCCAACTGAGGTATTCCTTACTTGACTATGTTAGTTTGTACAAGTTAAGTTTCCTTTATAATTTAATTACCTTTTTAAAAAATTTTTTATCATAACTTATTTCATTGTTTAGATATCGAGAACACAGATACCACCCCTCGATGAAATTGTGCAAGAGGTTCTACCCACATGTGCACAACATGGATGGTTTCTTTGTTGCCAAGCTAAAGAAATTCAGCAATGTTATACCTGGCCAGGGTATGTATACATATTTGAGTTGTTTGAGTGTAACTTTTAATTTATACAGAAGAATGTGGAATTCTAATAGTTGCAACACTAAATCAGACACATATTTGATTATTGGAGAATTGCAACAAAAATATTGAGGGAAAAAATTTAAGAATGACAAAAAGTAGAAATTGAGGTCCTATTATTAATTAAGTTAGGACAAATCAATCTTTACAGTACTTTGCCTGACTAATTTGTCAGAATTTTTACACAAAATGAAATTACTTCAGATAACATTTATGTGTGAGTATCATGCTTTCATTTTGGCTCAGTGAAAGTTAGTACCTACCAACAATCCTACCTCTAAGAAGATAATGGAAAATGTCACACACTATTCTGTCAAAAAAATATATATCGGTACCGAAGGGGTTAATTTTTTGGTTTGTGTCAATCGTTGATGACAATGCTTTTTCTTCGATAATATAGCATTGTTCAGGTTATGGAAGAAGTTAGAATACTTTTCAAGTTTTTAATCGCAACAAAATGTGGTTTAGAGAGCATCACTTAACTGAAAATATACTTATAATATTGTTTAGAGCACCACTACAGTAGTTTATATCAAAGTTATAGTTTATTTCAATAAAGTAATAATATATGATACATTAAAATATAAAAGGCTATGTTATAGTTATTTTAAGGTAATATGTTTAATTCATTATAAATTTGTGCCAGCTTGGCCAAAATTTACTGTTTGGAAGTCAGAGATAATATAAAAAAAAAATTAAAGTTAGATGGAAATACAGCAGTCTGTTTCTAAAAATTTGCTTGCTTTTAAAACATCTTTTTGAGTTTTGTTTATTAAATTATCCATTTTCATGTACATGATTATTTTAACTGTGGATCCTCTAAATTTGTATTCTTTTTTTTTCAAGCTCCTAAGCCACCAGCAGCAGGGGCTAAGTCAGGTGAAACACCCAAAGAAGAAATTGTTCCTGATTCTAATGACAGCAAAGTAGCAGACGAAGACAACAAACAAGAAAATAGCCCTAAAAAGGTCAAGAAGCAAAAAGGAAACAAGGCCAACCAGAGCCCTAAAAAGAAACCTAAAACTGATAGCGATTCTTCTGAGGATGAGGCAAACGGAAAGCAAACTCCGAAAAAGAAGCAAAAGAAAGGAAAAAAGTTGAAACCTCCAAGTTTTCCGACCAAAAAGGCAAAAAAGTTTAAGCAGGGAAAGAAACAGCGGAAGTGATGAACATTGCCATAGCTAAGGTTTTACGGCTCAAAACAATTTTCTTGTAAAATGTCACATCACAAGATATTTTATAAATAAACTTGTAAATATATTCTTGAACTTCTTTATAGTTTCCGTAAGTTTCATTGTTTGCACTGGGTGCTGTCTTATTTGTCAGCCTCGTCATTCATTGACCAAATTTGAAATTCCAAGGACTTTGTTAGCCCGGTTTTGCTTAAGTGAGACCTTAATACCTCCACATCATAAAAAAGTGTTTTTGCTTTTGTATTTTTTTTACTTTAAATGCATAATAATCATTAAAATTACCATGATTGAGAGTTTTAATGGACAATTGACCTATATTATTCATACCATGATCAATAAAATATGTGATACACATAAATATATCATTGTTGAACAGGTTTGGTATATATCTAGTACTTAAATCAAACAGACAGGCAATTTTTAAGATACAGCAAGCCTGCTCAACATCTATGGTAAGACTGCCTTTGCAAAGCTTTCGTTTTGCAAGTAGGAGGATTCTTTACCCACTTGGTAAAGATTTTCATAGTTCTAATCACTTTATAATCTTGAACAACATTAACGACAACACTATTTGAGAGTAGAGGTTTACTTTAAAAGATGAGGTATAAAAGTGTTACCAAAAATAAACCATTATCTAAATTACTTTATTCATTCAACCTTACACAACACCACATCATATGAACATATTAACCCACGGTACAAACTTCCCAACCTTAGTGAACCCCGAATACAGTCCTGCCTCCCCGCATCCAGTCTCGCTTCCCCAACTAACCAGGCCTTCCAGGTACCACTTTCGGTCCCCAGGGGGCCCAACGGCAAACATGAGGGGCCCCCCACTGTCCCCATGGCAGGTGTCATGGATTCCGGACCCATGGCCAGCACAGAACATGTTGTTGGTGACAGTGAGTGCCCGTAGTCCGGACCTGTATGCAGCTTCGCAGGTGTCATGGTTGACCACGGGCAAGATGGTTTCACGGAGCACGTCAGAGCTGGTTCCGTTTTCCGTCATGCCCCAGCCCAGAGCCTGTAGGAGGAAAAGGATTTTTAATGAAGTAAGTTTCTTTATTCCAATAAAAACTTTACTGTGGTTCTCATTTGTGACGCCCGTCGCCAATAGCTCTAGTGCGACGATAATTCAACCTAACCCTAATAAAAAAGGTAGTTATCAGTTGTTTAACGCTCTTTTTAGTTTACTGTGATGATTGTGACTATATTTACATCAGCAAAATAGTAAGAACACACAATTTATAAAGTTTATTTCAAGACTAAATTATCCCATTTAAGATGATCTGCAAGAAAATTGGCCACTCGAAAATGAACTTTCTACTTAAGTTTATTTAAATAAACAAAATGTAAGACAAATGAACACCGTAGTTCTGAACAATTAATGTACGACAATTGAAGTTGCACGAAAAATGAACTAAAAAAGCTTAAAGTTTGTTTTTATTCGGAAATGAAGGTGTTTACGGTATTCATTAAGTCGTTGTTAATGTCGTCAGTCTCATAGACTAATGCTTTATTTTTGAAATATCAATATCTGTCAAATATTTTTTTATCTGCTACATAAAGGGGAAAAAAACGTCCACATGCAATAAAAACCATTGGTCAGCTAGCAGACGGTATTTGGGACTTACTATTCCTTTCTGTCCGTCCCTGATGTTTTCGCGCGTGGTGGCTTCGGTCGGCAGACAAATCGGTCGCACTCTGGCCGTCAGTTCGATCGTACTCTCCAGTTGCAGCAGGGCGATGTCGGCGTCGTAGTGGGTAAAGTCGTACTCTTCGTGCACGATGATTTGCTTCACCTTTTTTTAAAAAGAATAACCAAACTGAAGGGTTTAGTTTAAAACCTCACATTCTCCAAAGTACAACTGTGAAATTGGCGTCTGTGGTCGATGGTAAATACAAGTCGCCAATTAACGGTCCGTGCCCTATATCTTAGTTATACTTTGGAAAATTAGAGTTAACAACTCGTATTTAAATTGATATAAGTTTTGCAACTAAACCCTTCAATTATAATGCAAATACAAACCTTGACGACCAGCAATGATAAGCCAAAGGCCCAGTAAGGCTGGACTGGGCTTGCTGTTCACCTGCCACCACTGGTAGTAAGCCAGGTCTGTGTGTCTGGCGCTAACCATTACATGTGACAAAAAAAAATTGTGCCTTGTCAACGGCTATGAAAGGCCACCAGAAATGTCTTGTAATGTTTTCTGAAGCAGGGGGAATTTGATCGACAGAGAATGTTTCTCGCATTCTGAACAATACTAGTTTTGTTTCTGAATACTACCGTTCATTTCTAAGATATTTTGTCAGATCCCAGATGCATATTGACATACATACTGACCGCGATGCGTCAATCAATACCTTCTATGGAAATCAATCTTATAAACGGATTTCTGATTTCTTCGCCAGCACTAAGAAAGCCGATTGTAGATCACCGCTGTCGGTAAGTTCAACAAACAGGTAAATGCATTGATTTGAGAACTAATTTGATGCAGGATGAATGATGATGTTTGGTCCATTCATATTTATCTATGACAACATACTTAGGCTCACTTAGCCCTTGTAGCTATTAGTTCGCCTTGCACCCGAAACTTACCTGCCTAGTCTGTACGTACTCATCGTCCAAAGCAGACTTCCTGTAGTACATGCCACAGTAGACAACAACAGTCCTTGCATCAAGTGGGACATTGGTAAGGGGCCTCGTGACGCAGTGGGCTGCCGTCAGGACCCAACCCTCGCTCACCAGAACGGCCCCGCACAAGTACTGAGGGCCCTTTTTGGGGCGCTGAAGTAACAGCCCCGCCATCCAGGGCCATTGTCCAACCTGGCTGACATTGCCGTTAACGACGAAAGGGGTTTTCGGTGAGTCGGAACGGCCACAGTCTGGAATGATCGAAAAAATAATTGTTTACGCTAGTAGTATCAAAAACAAGATGTTTAATCTGCCATGGCCTGGTAAACTGCAGTAACCTCACAACAATGAATTGGGCATTGTTACCCTAAAATAATCGGTCATTTAATATACTTTCTTGTAGGTTAAAGTAATTGAGGATACTGTAGTTTACTTGCCCACACAGCAGTAATGATCAATGATTTTATTAAAGATTGAGATTCAAAATGGTCCTACGTGCTCAGGCTATATAATAGTCTCTAAACAAAGTTCCCGAGCGGCCCGTGACATCCCGAAAATTATTATTCTGGCATTTTAATTAAAAAAGGTTTTTGACTACTGAACTATTGCATTTTCACTCTAACTCCGTCCAAATTAGAACTCATCTGCATCGCCTTCGTGTATTTTGTGTTAACTTTCCCCTTTGTTTCGTTTTCTATAACGGGCTGTGTGAGAGAAAGGGTTTTGTCAAATTCTTTTGAAATGTGAAACTGTACCTGGAACGCAGGCAGGTTGATACCCACTCCAAGTACCAGAGCTCAGACATGTCTGGTACTCGGACCCGTACAGCTTGTAAAAGTGGGACTTGCATCGGTACTGGACCCGGGTCCCGGTTTGGAAGAGTGAGTCCGGAAGTCCGGCTAATCCAAAGTCCGAGTTTTGGGAGCTGTTGGCCCACAGAGATATAGAAAGGCGCTGGATGAGGGGTCTGTGGGAAAAAATATCTTGAAAGATGTAATTACGTCATAACTTCTAAAAAGTTAGTAGAGTAAGTTTTATTAAGCCTTCGTAGATGGCAGCACCACATTTTCTGTTATTAAATACGTTTTTAAGTTAGTAATCAGGGGCAACGTCCAATCAAAGGTACTCCGGCAAGTGAACTGGGTTTAAAAAAAAAAAAAACACCAATCACTTAATGAACATTGTATATGTACATGAGGCTGTTACAATTTATATGGTCAAGGTTTAGATCCTAATTTAAATTAACTTACACTTTTTATATCTCTGAAAAGAAGAGAGAAACAAGAAGCCATTACCAAAAGTTTACATTAATAAAAAAAATATATGCTTACAATTGCGAGTTGAGTGTGGATGGAAGAGAGCTTTGATCAGAAAAGCTGAACTGTACGATGGAATTCTTGGGAGCATTGGGTTTCGGACATTGGCCTAGAGCTAAAAATAAAATTTAATAACTTACTAGAGAAAACGTAACAGTAAGAATAAGTTCAAATTAGCTTGTTTTAGGTGACGTATTTCCTTCTAGCATTCGTTCCTTTTTCTTCCTTCGATTGGTGCCCAAATCGGGTTCTAAAGTGAAATTGATTCATCAATCGGGGCTTGAGAAAGAATTATTTTCATTCAGCATGTCTGTTGCACTCAAGACCTGAAACCATGCCCTTCAGAGCTATACCATCTAATTCTATTTTCTTCACATTACTTTATGCCTGCTCTGCTATATGTTATCAGGTCAGTTCAGAAGTGTGAATTTTTTATGATGATAGGTACATATTCAGAATTTTAATATTAATAGATATTAAATGCAATAACTACTTATCTTTTTGTAAAATAATTCTTGATTAAGTTCTTTGTTAACAGTAACACCTGGCTTATATTTTTGTAAAAATAAATGTTAAATTTTACCTTGTGGTCTTTGGCTTTGCGTTTCCACCCGAATCGGAATAACGCATCGGGGTGTTTTCGCTGACCACTTGCCGCTGCTCTGGCAGAAGATTTTCGATTCTCCCGCCAAAACGTATCCTTCATTACATTCGAAGGATATCCATGTTCCAAGGGTGAATCTAGTAGATGAAGACAATCGACTGGCTGATTCTACGGATCCTGGGTCCTCACATAGTTCAACAGCTAAAAATAAATAAATTGTGAAAAGAACTTATTTCTGAAGCGGTGTTTCTGTAAGCATTAATCTTATAAAATTTTGTTCGCTCAAGCTCATATAGCTTAGTAAAGGTAATTGAAACGTTCCTTTAGAGATATAACCTTTTTTTTAATTAAATTTTTCTTTCTTTATTACCAGATAATTCTACGCTAGAGGCATAGCATAGCTGCTACAATTGGTAACTGACAGTTCTATCTGGTAGCGATTTTGGGCTTTCTCTCTCGTTTTGGCACACATTATTTACTATACTTTTAAATTTGCTATACTTTTACAATCTTCACTTTAGAACCGCGCCAAATCGTTCGACGAGAGTGTTCGTTTCGGTTTACAACAAATCTATCGATTGCTTCACTTGGCAAACCGATTTTTGTATTGGTTTTGCCAGACACCATCTCCGTCTTCTTCTTAACTCTATGACCGGAGCCCAACCTCTGGCCCCATTGTTGACTGAGTTCGGCATGGCTTAGCAGACCAGAATTACTTGTGGGATGACATACCTTGGACGCAGCGTGGCAGGGGCGGATCCCACACCCCTTCCCTGCTGCAAATGTGTGTGTACGCATCGGTTTCGGCCTCCATGGTTCCTGGCGCGTGGCAAGAAATGGAACACGTTGTGGCATGCCTGCCGTGACTGCAGGTCCACGAGCTTGCCATGCGGTTTCTGGACAATCCGCACAGTTTCAAGGCTGTGGTGCAAGAATAAAGATATAAAACGATTTATTTGATACAATCATGCAATTCAGTTCTTAATTTTTGGCACATGCCGTCTTGAGTAGAGGATCATTCTTATTTGTAAAACAAGTAGAATACACGGAACAAATCTATAATAATAAAAATGAAGTTTTGTGTGTATGTATGTGTCTTATAGATTCATAAACTAGACATTTGTTTGACTCGTAACTTGGCACAAATGCGTAGTTCATACTTAGATTATGAATTTTGAACTTTCAGGTTTCAAAATGTTCTATTTTTTGAGAAAATTCGAATTTTCTGAAAAAACTACACCACTTTGGCTCAAATCCGATCTTTTTTTACTTTCCTGATGCCATCGGCTGAAAAAATTAAATAAAACTTTTAACGAAAACATTTAAAATTGAAAATGTTTATTTATTCTTTTGCCATTACCTTCAGAAACTAAATTCATTATTTGAAAAATAATTGACATGTTTCAAGTGACGTATTCCGCCTGTCTCCATTCCCGGATTTTATTGTGGGTTTATTTGATGATTTTTTCATTGATATTTATGTTGACTGTATGCAGGCGCGCAGCCAGGATTTTTTCAAGGAGGGGGCTGAACTTCAGAAGGGCAGTTTTACGGAATTCCTTGTGTGGGGGTCCGGGAAATTTTTGAAATGTTATTTTTAAAATACATGTATATATTAAATTTACAATCATGTTTTACAAACTAGACTGCTGGGAAAAACGCTTAAGACAGTGAGTGGCTGATAAAAAATTTCCAAATGAAACTACAATTACTGGAATTCTGAAAATGGCACAAAAATTGTTCTTGCACCGGAATTAGAATCACAGGGAAAATTATCACAACAAAAAAAAATCAAATTTTTGAAAGGTGGTGAAAAGGAGTGAAATGTTTTAAAACAATTCTCTGATATCTGTGCCGTGTTTTGACGTATACGATTATGACATTTTTAACAGCGATTCTTTAAAAATATGTCTATAAATATGTCTATAAGTTAGGTTAGTTAAAAATTCTTTCATCTACCGAAAAATCGAATGAATTCCAAAAGCTATGGGATAAAGGAAAATTACTAATTTTACACGTTGCCATTTCCGTTAATTGTTAAAAACAAACCCTCGTCCAAAAGGTACATTTAAATTCAAAAGCATGTTTCAAGTTTCAAATTAAATAATTTATAAAAGATAAACAGTTTCTTCTTTTTATTTTTATTATTATTTAACAATAACTAATGATTCAAAATAAATACATATAATTGTTTGCCTAAAAGTGATTTATTTTGTGGGCTTCAAAATAGAAATGGATATGATACCAGGAACACTCAGTTTCAATCGCTGATGTTGACTTTTGAGATTCGTCAATTCTTTAACAATTTTATTTTTCAAAGATCAACTTCACTCTTAATAATTAATTAATCGCTGCTCAAATCACTCGAATAGAATTTCACAGCCCTACTTATATCATCAAAAGTAGCCTTATTACAGTAATATGGAAGTAAATACTCAAATTTTTTGATGAAGTAGCCATACTACCCTTCAAACCTTATTATTTGGTCAATTGTACGGAATAAATAAAGATATTCTGTAATATGGATTCGGCAGTTTCAGCAGATTGGGTTTCCCTAAATTTTTGCTGTTTGGCCATTCGGAGAACATTGGTTTCAAAATCGTGTTTTAAACTAAGGGCTTATGCCTTTTTAAAGATAGATGAAAAGTTTTCTAATGCCTTTTCGCATATGTCTAAAAAACACGTTTAAAATCATTCACTAGTTCTACAGCCTGAATAAGTTCTAGAGACTTCAGTTGTAGAAACCTAGAAACAGGCAAAAGCAACTTTTTAAAGCTGTCGTCCGTTTAGTCAGTCGTTTGCATGGCAATCCGTATAAAATAATTTATTTTGGAAAGTGATTATGAGCAACGTTTTTGGTTCCGTTTTTCAAGAATATTGGCAAATTGGCTTTTTTTGCATTAAAATACATTTTTGAGGATGTCAGTTTTTAAAATTACACAAATTTGGGCAAATGAATTTGAACAAATGAATTTGGACGAAAGGGCATTTTGTCACAGTCAGGGGGGGCTCGAGCCCCCTCCCTGGCTGCGCGCCTGACTGTATGTATGCATATTTAAGCAATAAATGTATAGTTAAGCTATTATTGATCTATGATGGAAAGGCTTTATTTTTTCGCCTAATACGTTGCCAAATTATTAACTAAAACTCGCCAAATGGTAATTTCTTTTATAAATAATTAATACGTTGGTCGGTTGTTCTAAGGTCATTGTGTCAGAACTGTATAATGGGTGTGTTTGTAGCTATATCTTTTTTATCGCCAAATTATTTCCCAAAACGCGCCAAATGAGCTAAAAGGTTTTATGTATTTATGAGGGAATTGTGATGACATTTATGAGTGCATTTTATAGCGTATTTTTCATTTTGGAATTTTAAGGCAATGAAACGGGATTTTATACCTTATAACGAGCGGGAACAATAACATAAATTTATGATCCTATAACAGGTTATATGGTACACATATTTGGAACGATTTGATATTTTTTTAATCCGTGCGAAGAACGGGTATAAATTTGCTAGTATACTAATATATACCAAAAGCCAATTTCACAACGCTTCATATCATTTTCTAATTTTGAAATCTTCCACTGTTCATGTAAGTTTACGTTGAGTGCCAACTTGGATCTCGTCACTTGATCGTGGTTTGAAATTAAGAGGCCCGTTGCCAATTTCCCTTGTGTAGCTCTAATGCGTCGTTATTTCAACTAAAGTAATTCAGCATCACTGTACAAGACGTCATAGGCCAGAAATTGTAATATTTAGAATCAAAATTTGGTTTTATTAATTTATTTAGGACTTTTTTTTATTATGTTGAGATATTTTTCGTTTAGGAATATTTATTAGTTCTAAAACAGTCCTAAAAATTTCGTACATAATAACTAGGATAATTACATGCATGTAATGCTTTTTGACATTTTCAAAAACATATTCACTGTGTTTAAAAAAAATAAGAAAACTTTAGCTAGATCATCACGTCTGCCTTGCACATACAGCAAAATTTTTTTTTGTCAAAAAATTAGGCACAGCATACAGCATGTTCAAAATTAAAACAGAGCACTTGGAAAAATAGTAAATCAGATAAATGAAAATCTAAAAGATTTATTTAAAAAATTGAATTTTGTCACAAAAAGCTTTTAAAAATGCAATCAGATTGATGCAAAATCTTAAACTTTGGATGACAAAACTTACAGTAATAAATTAAAATTATTCTTCTCCTTAAAACCAAACACAGGCAGGGCCCGATTCTTACTTTAGACGTGCCAACCTTTAGGAGCGGGCAAATCCCGATTTTCAAAGTTACCTATAACTAATTTTTATATTTTTGTTCCATCTCGTTACTGACAGTGAAATCTTATGTGTTAAACATCAAACTATTATGGACTCAGTTTTAAAAATTGCCAATAGACATAAAACATAAAATCAAAATAGAATCAGAAAATAGATTGCCTGGATTTGATTTCGGAACTCCTTGGAAATTGGGAGTAGGATAAGTCGGAGAATGACGGTTGGCTTCACGGCTTCGGTGGTCGGGCCCTGCAAACAAGGGCAAATGTTTAATGTTCTGTCTTTTAGAATAATTTCAAAAACCTACAGAAGAATTTACATGGTAAAATCTTAAAATGTATTTCTCCTATTCGTCTATCGTCCAGTAGTCAGTACAGAAGATCTTACCATATTGGCAAACCTTTCCCCTGTATTCATTCGAACAGGAACAAAAATTTGGAGCCGTGCAGTTGCCGCCAATGTTGCAAGGTGGAATGCATTCCGCTGGAAGACATACCGTAATTAGGTACTTATTTTTAGATGATCACAAGTATCAATATTTCAGGGGAAAACATAATATTCGACGCATCAATTTTCACACGTTATAAAATTTTCTACACTTTATTAAATTTTTGTATTAAATAATTTATTTTGTATATCTATATAGTTTCTCTTTTTTAGACTAGGCAACGCATCATTATAAGTAGAAAATATGAACTCATGAAGGACGGCTTCGCGTAGATGTACCTAAATATTTTTGGTGCTGCCATCTTCAAAAAGAAGGTAGAGTTAATCGAAACGGATTTCGTACGATTATTCCGACCAATGTAAAACAGGTTATATGTTTTGAAGTTGATCACTACGTAATGAGGTCATAAAGCTATCGTAAATTGTTGGTTTCAAGTAAAAGCGACTTAATTATTTAAGTTCATCTGTATGCTCTTGCATGATTTTAAATCAAAAGTGGAAAAAACAAAAACAGGACGTATATGTATGGTTTAGTTATTTAGCAATCTACATATAATCTTTTTTTTTTAAGTTGAGAATAGGACTTACGTTCACAAGCAGGAAATTCTGACTTTGGTTGCCAGATGCCTTCCGAGTATCGGCACGTGTAAGAGTGTTCTTTGATTCTGTCAACAAATCTAAAACCCGCTTCACACGTTCCAATGCAAGTTCTGAAATAGCAATGGAATTGCAGTCAATCCATCACTTATCAAAACTCTAAATTTGTTATTCTTTTTGGTTATTGTATAAAAAAAGATATTTGCCCAAATTATAGTCTAACTAGCTTTCTAAACCCGGCGTCGCACGGGTTAACCTTTAATAACGGTGATTTGTTTTTGATACAGCTATAATAAAATCGCAGGTCCGTTCATTGGCGACTTTCGGCGATCTTTAAAATTTAACAACCCAAAAGTGGTAGTCATTCTACAATCAATAAATGAAATAAAATAATGATTGTCAAATAACAATCCTACAAATTAAACCCTCGCGATCAAGGTTTATACTTAATTTTCGTTTACGCTAAAGTTTCTTTCAAATTGAAAATTATAACTAGAAATCGAATTTCTGTTTATTTTTTAACGGCTCTTCTTACTGGATTTTCATGTTTATCTACGGATGACGTCCAGATCCTGTTTCGGCCCGGCCCATGTGTTTTCAAGCCCCAGTTTCGGCCTCTCACTCTCAGGTGGATGACGTATTTTTAAAAATAATTATATTAATTAAAAAATCGTAATCAAATATGAAAAAACTAAGCATCAGGTGCACACGAAGGTGTTACATGGAATCTATATTAAAAATTTCGAATATTTTCGAGCAGTACAAATAGGTCTTTCACGATCCACAGACAAACAGACAGACTCTTTTATTATTATAGATGATTTGAGTGATGCACGCACACAATCTGATTACAGTCATATCATTATTCTAATTATATGTGAAATTAGTAGGCTCCTCACCATAGGATTTTTAACATTTATTTAATGCATCAAACAATATTTACTGTTGATTTTTAGAAGAAAGGTATTAACAGTTCATTTTAATCATATTTAACATAAAAGTAATCCTTGTTATTTTTAGATTATTTTTTTGACATTTCATTTTAATGATTATTCTACATAAAAGGTAAAAAAAAATGTATATATAAGGTAAGCTCAAAAACTAGGAAAATCAGAGATCTTAAACATAGTTTTAAGAATATTACATTCTCCCTGGTGTTACAAAACATGACGCTTTTCCAGGTCTAGGAGGCTGCAATGTACCGCAGTTGTTGAATCCTGGAATCAGAAACATAAATTTAAAGATCCGTTTTTTTATTGATAATAGACAATTCAAAACTCTGTGTTACATATTTCCCCGTTTTAGAAAAATCGCCAATATTATAACATTGAATTAAACAGCTTTTTTTCCGAAGTGTAATGTTTATCTTTTCTTAACGCAACGACTTTGTGAAAACCAATAACCACCTTCATTTCCGAGTATAAACAAGTAGGTTTGTAACAGAATCTGTCACTTAACCCGCTTCCACACAACAGTTGCGTTTAACAGGTAAAAAGGCGACAAACACAGCATTGATATTCTATATTAAACATTTATATGCTAAATTTGGCTAGTTTCATTTATTTAGTTTCGAAAATTCAATAATTATTACTTATCGTTTGCAAAAATTAATTTATATTTCAAAGAATAAATATGTAATATTCCTTGCTTTTAAATGGAATTAAAACATTTCATATCAACGTACGAAGAATCTCGTAGTGAAATATATTTGACGTCATTTCAAATTGATCGATGTCGCAAAAATAAATTTATTTTAATTTATTGTCTAAAAGAATTAAAGTTTCTCGAGCGATTGTTGCGAATGGCAATGGTGATTAAGTTCTAATAAAAAATGGCTTCCTATGCTTTTTAAATGATCATTAAATTTTGCAGTTTTTTAAATAATTGAAGTACTTCGAATATTTTTCTGAAATTTTTAATGTATTCTGATTTCGATGCGCTGAATTTTTTTGACGTATCACACGTGTCCGTAGAATTTGTAGTTTGGGCTATGAAAGTGGGTGACGGACAGACGGACTGAACGATTATAATACCTTCCACTTTTTACGTTATAAACGTAGTGTGGAAGCTAAAACTAACTTTAATTTTTTTTTAATTAGTTTTCCACGTTACTTAATTCGTGCTGCATAAATTTCTCAGGACTGTAGTATCCATTTGTATGGTAGTTTGCTTATTTTTTACTGATGAAAAGAACCTCGCTCTAAAAATGTGATATTTCATAAATGAATTATATTCATATCTACATTTTAATAAATCTTATATTTATATGTATTTCAATAAGATTCTTTCGACTTACTCGATATTTGCCTTTTGTGAATCTTTTTCTTTTCTACTGACAGAAGGCCCTTGCTTTTGCACAACTTGTACCAGCCCAGCTCGCTTTGAAAAGGGTTGTCGAAAGTGCAAGAACAGTCCTTCTCTCTTGAACTCGAATAGCACCTGGTATTGAGGAAAGATAAGCTTTATACAGGGTGAGGCAAAGAAAAGTGGCCCCGGTCTAGAGATAGGAATACGTTGAAATGCTTGGCGAGAAAAACTCTTGAAGCCGCCTGAAAGCTTTCAAGTGGAAATAAAAGTTATTCAAGCGTGCAATGGTTTCACTTGACAAACCTGTTTTTGCATTGGTTGGATTGGATTAGCATCACATTAGAATCATGGGCATCAAAATCATGGGCATGTTAGTAGCCAATGCCACATGGGCGCTAGATGTCGGTATTGCGGCCTCGGCCACGATTCCCGTACCTGCCCCACCCGTGCCAGCTGATTCCAACGCCCACTGCTGTGCCAACTGCGGTGGCCCCCACCTTAGCTCCTCCGTGACCTGCCCGGAGCGACCAAAGCTTCCCAAAAGGGAGCTTCCCGCGTGTGCCGCCAGGCGGCAGCACCCTAAGCCCCGCCTCCGGACTGCAGAAGATCCTGCATCGCTATTGGAGGCCCTCACGTCCGTGAGAGAGCTATAGCAGACGTCTACGGGGACATTCCCACGTTCATCAAAAAAGCAGCGGCTCTTTCCTCAGCCACCACCAAGGCCGACAAGATGTTGGCTCTATTTAGCATCATCGAGCCTTAGAACGCGGAATTTCGAGTCTAAGACTATTCCAGTTCCAAGTTATCACCTTAACGGTACGTTTTCGATGAAGGAGAAAGGGCGCTTCGCGCCGATGCTCATCTGTTAGTCTAGATTTGAGATTCAGATCGTAGTGCTTCAGTGTGAGTTGCGACTGTGTGAGTGTAAGTTGATCAATTCCCAGGTGAAGATGAAACTCACAGTACAGCAGAGAGTGTTCATTGTAGAAAATTTTATGAAAACAAATTCGTTGAGAAAATGTGACCAGTTGTTTGTTGAAGAATTTAAATCTGTAAAAGTGCCAAAAAAGAGTACTAGGCAGCGATCAGTTACGAAATGGCGTCAGCCAGGATCTGCTGTCAACAAGTTCAAAAACATTCCGAAACGGGTATGAACACCAGATTCTGGGTCTTGCAATCAATTTAGAATATTTTGGTTTTGTATTAACAAAAACAGAAAGGTCCGATTCTGTACGATAAATAACAACCGAAATAATCACTTTGTGGGAACTTTTTTTGATCAGCTCCACAAACCTTGTTTATATTTCATTTCAACTAGTTTTTCAAACCATAGCGTAGTTGCCGGCAAATAAGTCGCCAAGCGTTTGTTTGGACTTAATATTGAAGCGATCAATGGTCTCATGTTAGAAAACCTGTTTTTGTGTTGGTTTTTGACTTTATTTACTTCACCCTGTACTTCATATTTAAAAACAAAATGTAAATTTTCGTTAGTTTAAATCTATCGGTTAAAAGAGGCTGGCCTAGTGTCTGAGACTATCTGAGTTCTTGTCCTTCTAGTCATTATATAAACTGATATTTGTGCTGGTAATGAAATTAAAATCCAAAAATTATACGCGGGTGCACGTGTACTTACTCGTTAAATCTGTGGAGGTCAAAGTCTCGGCAGTAGCGTACGTTGTCGCTTAAAAGTTCTGGTAGGTGCCGGTCCAGATATCCTCCAGATCCCTGTCACTTGACCACGGTATTAAATTACGCGACTTACGGGGATATGTTAAAGTTATATTCTAGAGGCTAGAAATTGCAGCCATTAGCGAGCTCCCGAACCCCTTTAAAAACTGGGCTGGGGAGCCCAGTCGGTTATTGCGTTCGCTTTGCATGCGGAAGGTCCCATGTTCAGGTTCGGGCATCGCCAAAATTACTGCCGACCTATAAACTGCCCGTGCAGTTAAAAATGTCCGACGACTAATACCCTGTGTAGAGAGAGTGCACGTTAAATATGCTCCAAAGTCCCATACGCTGCGTACGATGTCGCCCTTAACGGTTGCGTTGGGTGCCTACTCAGTTGTCGGCTCGTCACTTGACTGTGGTTCTAAAATACAACGCCCGTCGCCAATAGCCCTCGTGTAGCTCTAGTGCGACGATAATTCAAACTATCCTATCCTTTAAAAACTAAAATCTTCAAAACTTCTTCCCTAATCGGCTTGTTTCAGGCGACGTCCTAATTCCTTCCAGCCTTCATTCCTGTCTTCATTCATTCGGTGCTCCATTTCCAAGTGACATTGATTTACTAATCAAAAAAGAATTTATTTTAATTTAGCATTACTGTTACCACTCAAGACCTGAAACATGCCCATTTCTCTGAAATATTCTTGAAACGTTGCATTCGATGCGTTCGAACGTATTTTTTTTCTATCAGTTTTGATTGAGTTTTTTGACTTATGGATTTTTTATGTGTTTTGCGATTTTTACTACATAAGTTACGAATACAAGTTTCACATATTGTATTTTGTATTTAAGTCCTAACTTACGTGTAATGGACGTTTGTCAATTCTTTTCCTGTGCAGTTGACATTCTCCACATGCAGTGTGCAAGCTTCCGTTTTTGGGGAAAAGATGATGAAAAATAGAAACAGAAAGATTCGACCTGAAAAATTGTACACAATGATTTATAACCATACGGTGGCCAAATGTTCATTATTGAGCGAAAATGCGGAACATTATTAGTTAGGATAGTTTACAGAACTTAATTAGTTGGTGCTGCCATCTATGAATTTGGAAGACATTTTTAAACTTTGTACCATATTTGTTAGTGCTGCCATCTATGAAAATGTACCAAAATGCTGAAACTCTAAAAGCAAATTTGTTGGTGCTGCCATCTATGAAACTTGAATATAAATGTAAGTATTAGTGCTGCCATCTCCATCTATGGAATAAGTATTAGTGCTGCTGCCTATGGAATATTAATGTAAACGAAATCAGTACTGCTATGTATTGTAACTAGGTTAAATTTTAATGTGAATGTGAAAATAAGAGGTCGTGGGATCGAATTGGGTAATTGATACTTAAAAATATTTTAAATAAATCTATTTTAACAGAATTATAAAGGAGCGTAACACAGTTTACCAGCGTTTGTCCGTAAGTTGTATATGCATATCGTCACTTAAGTTCCCACATGTGCTATCTCACTTTGAGGTCTATGAGGTTTGCCTAGTTGAGAAAATAAGATAGCACATGTGGGAACTTAAGTGACGATATGGCTTTTGGAGGTCAATGATTAAAAATAGAGGGTGCATTTGTATAACGATTATCATTGGGGGCTGGTAGATGAGCAGAAAAAAGAAACCAACATCACTGGGCGATTGTTGGTTGCCTAAGTTTTCAAGTGTGTTTCTATTTCATTTTTCTTAAACAACTATATCCTTTTAAAATATATTATACTCATTTGAAACCATATATGCTCGAAAAGTATAAATCAACGCGTAAGAAGAAAAGAAACTAGAATACATTAAATTTGAATCTTATTTAAAAAACCACATCAAGCTTAGGCTACAGTATTCAAAAGACTGAACAATTTCAGGAGTTTCTGAAATAAACTACCTATTGTCGAAAATCCTCAAATACAAATTGTGCATGCTCGTTAGCATTTAACCTTTTGAATGAAACAAAATGTCACCAGTGATCATAGATATCAGATTTCCTGATTGTTCCACTATAATAGGCACGATAACTATAAGGATGTTTCCAACCTTATTATTTTTTCATAACAGTTGTTTACTTATTCTGCTGTTTGCTCAAGGAACGAAACTGTATAGGTCAACAATCTACAGAATCCAAAAATTTTCTTTCGTTTTTTTCATATCTATACTTTTTGTAGAAAAATAGGTCCCGCACATTCAACAATAGTAGTAAATATTGCTTTTACCAATACCATAGACTGTGATATCATAATACCCTTTTCCAGAAAGATAATTTAGAAAATCTGAAAGTTATGGTTGCACACACAAGCACGTGCGGAAGCTGTAAGTCGATGCTGGCGAACAGACTGTAAAAACATGTAACAGTTAGGTGTCTTTTATCATACCATTAAAACAAACTGTAACTATACACGACTTTTCTATTACCACTCAATAAATCAATATAATTAAAGGTAATTATGTAACTTCCAGCAATTTCAATACTTTCGAAACCAAAAAAAGTTCTATCAATCCTTTGCGCATGTGCGATCGAACTTTAATTACTTTTCTCGAAAACCTCAATATAAACATGTACTAGGAACTCGTGTAACAGATTTAAAGCCTGTAGCTCATTTAGATCAAGCTGCAAAGAGGTTTCAGACAGACGGACCAATATTCAAAAACAATTGTTTTAGAATCAGCACCTCCAAAACGTGAAGAAAACAAAAAATCTCCATTTTGAATTTTCGACCATATCGTAATATTTTCATTACCGTATATTTCATACATGTTAGGTAATTGAAAGTAATAAGAATTTTGAAAAACATCATAGATGAAAACATACAGGTATGTCTTTAACATCCTCGATTCCAAGGTCTTCAAAAAAGACAATACGTTCCCACAAAGATTAAAAGGTTAATTGCTATTTATGAATATTGAAATATAGACATTATGTTGGGGGTGCATGTAAATGTTTAAACATAGTAGATGACCTCTAGTGAGACTGGTTTGCGTGCTTTCAAAAGTGTCGCGTTGTTATGGAAAGAACACAGGAAAATGAAAGAAAAATGTAAGATTTCTGGACACCGTTGTAATGACCGTGATCTTGAACTATAAGGAAATTGAAATTTCAAATTTTTGAAAATTGCAGTTTTAGACGTTGTTAATCGAATTTTAATTATGAGTTTGAGTGCATCTCAATAATAATTACATATGTCTTTTGAATATTATGTAAATTATTATACAGAAAGTCGAAGAGTTTTTTTTTTAATGAATGGGCATGTTTTAGGGCTTGAAGGCCTTGAGTGGCAACAGAAAGGTTGAATGAAAATAAATTATTTTTCGAGCTTATCGATTGGTGGATAATGTCACGTGGGAACAGAGCACCGATCGAAGGGGAAAGAAAATACGTCACTTCACTGGGCTTGATTCACGTGGGATCTGGCAACAGCTCTGCGGTCTTGTTTTCATTTTTCTCGAATTACTTTTGTTGATATTCGAAATTGAGTTTACTAAGAATACAGTTATTTTAGTTGTTATTTTTTAAAAATTACAACTTCTTGTTGTGCTGTTGGTTGTTTTGATCATTTATCAAGGAAAACTTGCATTGAAAGAAGTTGGAATTAAAAAAAAAAAAAATAACTAAAATATTCTTAGAAAACTCAATTTGGAATACCAAGGCAAAAGTAATTCGAGAAAAATGAAAATAAGACCGCGGGGCTGTTGTCAGATCCCTCGTGAAACAAGCCCATTTTTTTTCATTTTTTATTATTTCGGCTTTAAATATTTTACAAGTGGTCTAATAAAGAATTTGGTAAAAACAGCTTTAGACGATATTTTAGATAAATCATACTATGAAAACTTAAAAAGCTAATTACATTTACAATAATTTTAAAATAACTTTATAAAAGGGTACGAAAATTTTACGTAATGTTTACGTATTTCTGCTAGTCATAGAATAATGACAAATGGAACACTTATGGAAAAATACGAAAATCGAAGATTTTTATTCTGAGGGTCATACAACTCCGTTAGCGATTTTCCTCTTTGGTAAAATATTGGACAATATGAGCCTCAAAGAATTCGGTCGCCAAGAATGATTTTTCCTAGCATGGAATTTAGTATACGTTACAACAAATGGAATATTTTAATCACAGTTTGATGATGGTATAATTTCAGAAACAGAAATATAACAAAATTGTATTTTTTACCTGTTGGTAAAAAATTAGTTTTTCTTGTACATATTTAACGCATATCTTCAATTGAATATTTTAATCAGTAGTTAGAAAAGGATGTAATTTCGATATAGACAAAGACCAACTTGGTTTTTTTACATATCCCTTTAAGACTGGCCATCAGATGGCGCTGATTTAAGTTTATGAGACTATATTTTAGTTTTATCGAAAAAGTACCTTAAATAGCATCAATGCCAGCAACTCCTTAAAAACAATGTCATTTTTTATACAAATAACGAATGGTAGAAGTCAGCTGCTTCGGCATTGATATTTTTGAAAAGCTTGAACATTCTCTTTTATACCCGCATGATCGTGATAGCTCGGTCTTAAAGGGATATTAGTAAAATCGCAATAGAGCTCCACTAGGACTATTGGTGAATTTCCTTGTAATTTTAAACTGCTGTAAAGTAACGTTTTCTGAAATAGAAGGGGAGTAATAGGGAATTTAAGAGTAGAGGTTTTAAAACACGATATTACAATGTTTCAATCAGCGCTTTGACTATATGGAATGGCTTTCAACTTCAAGTGCAACACCTCAGCTAGCAACCAGCACTGTGGTTTAAAATGAGTGATAGTTGTCTAAGTAACAATTTGTCTTACAAACTTACTTTTTTTAAATAGAAAAAACGTTTACGTTTTTAAAATACTTCAACAGTTACAAACAAGTAAATGTCCTCTCAGCAAATTCTATTTAACATGGTCCTTTTTTTATTTCACTTTTTAAGGCTAGGTTTTTTTTGTAAGAACCGTGTCCTCTTTTTTTATAGAGATGTTTTTGTTGGGATACACTTTTTTCGTGATTTGTCAGTTACGTCATTTCTCCTAGCACAGTGCGATATGTCTTTTGGAAAATGCTCTCTTAAGCATAGATTATTTTTACTATTATTAAATTTTAGGTATGATAAAGGCTCTATGAATATTAGATTTTAGCTTCTTCTAACAAACAATATTATTGAAGGGAATAAGTAATTACATTGGCCCCTTTAAAAAACCTTTAAGTAACATATATAATTATTCTAAAAATGAGAGATAATTTACAATCTAAAGAATTTGACCCACATCTGTAATTTGTATGATATTTAAAATTAAGATTTGTCATTTCCAGATAATTAGATAGTTACATATTTTTTTAATACTAATTTTCATGGAGTGGAATAAACTTTATTCATAAAATTTTGAAGAAGATATTTTCCTTACCTTTCATTAAACTCATGATTTTCTTGCATGTAGTATCCCAGTTTCAATCCATTATGCTTAAAACTATTTGAACGAAACCGTTAAAAAATATCCCATCGCACAAAACAGTTTATTTTTGGTGTTACCAAAATCAAACAGAACTCAGTAAAAGAACCCTTTCTATACTAAAAAAAATTATGTATTCCAAACAACCTAATCATAAAATCGTGAAGAACAATGTGGTGACGTCACAGAAGGAAAGAATTGCAAAGAACAGGCTCAATATCAGCATCTAGATACAATCAATTAAGTTTTATAGTAGTCTTTAGCACACAAACCACAGAAATTTAGGTAACGACTAAAACAATGCTAAAATTATACTACTAGTGGCATTGTAATAAGCAAAAATGAAACATTGGGTGCTATTAAGTAAAAGGGATGTAAGATTTCTTACAAAGATTTTGTTTTAAAACTTTCAGCTAATGCGAACTGTTATTACGTGCCCTTATGCAATGCTCTTCAATTACATTGATAGCCCAATTATAAATATTACAAGTATTAAATTAGACATCTGCGCATTATAGGAAGTTAATTAAGGAACAAATAATAAGAACAAAACTAAAAGTAAGACATTACATATATTCAAGCAATTTTTTAAAAAAGGTTCTTTAAACAATAAAAAATAATTAAGTCAATCAGTCAGAAAGACCCTAGCACGAGCTTTCGTAATTTGAAATCACGGTGACTTTTTACGATTTAAAGATATTATAGAGTTCATACAATTTTCTCTTCAAAGGTACCTTACAAAACTATAAACCATATATATAACTCATTTTATGATGTTACTTTTAACTCATCAAGTAACCATAAAAAGGCGTTTTCTTACAGTTTTCAAAAATTCATACCTCCTAAAATATGACAAAAATAAATAAATAAAAAAATTTGCACAGAAGTGTTAAAAAAAAATACTGTTACTGAAAGTTTTATCCAAATCAAAAATGATAAAGGTGTGGGCCCCATTGATTTGAACATGACTCATAAATTTTTCCTGGATAAACCTAAACAACCGATTCCTATGTTAAATTAAACAAGTAGGTTTGTTACAGAATCTGTCAATTAAACCGCTTCCACACAATATTTGTGCTCAAAAAAAAAAAAAAAAAAACCGCACCATTTATACACCTCAGAAAGAAATTCGCCCCAAACCAGGGCCTTCAGCTTATAATTTATTTCTAATTCAAACTTTTAAACGCCAAAATTAACTATTTTCATTAATCTTCTTTCGCCAATTAATAATTACTCATTTTCGTTTGCTAAATTTGTTTGAAATTCGAAGAATAATGATGCAATATTTTTTTTAATAAATATCTTTTAGTCGCCACAATTTTCCATGTTCATTAACTTTCTTTCGAAAAAGAGAATAAATAATTAGTAAAATTGATGATTTAAAAATAAAGCGAACTTTTGCATTTTTTAGCCTACTTTTCTTTTTTTAATTCGAAAGAATTAAAAAAATGAAAAAGTAGGTATTGACATGCGGTCGATGTCCGTCTGTCCGTCTGTCCGTCTGTCCGTCTGTCTGTCTGTCTGTCTGTCCGTCCGTACCCCCCTTCCAAAATCGGTTCTAATCATCGGATCTTAAAAATTCTTTTTTTGTTAGAAAGCTATAACCTCAGATACCCAACTTTCATACTTTTTGTCCGTCTGTCTGTGCGTCCGGACGGACATAAATCTACTATCTGTCGGCGAATTTCCCATTGAATTAGCATTGTAATTCAATTTTGAGTCATTTAAATCACTGTAGGTATTGAAATGCAGTTGATGTCCATCTGTCTGTCTGTCTGTCTGTTCGTATGTCTGTCTGTCCGTATGTCTGTCCGCCTGTCTGTCCGCCTGTCTGTCCGTTTGTCTGTCTGTCTGTACCCCCCTTCCAAAATCGGTTCTAATCATCGGATCTTAAAAATTCTTTTTTTGTTAGAAAGCTATGACCTCAGATACCCAACTTTCATACTTTTTGTCCGTCTGTCTGTACGTCCGGACGGACATAAATCTACTATCTGTCGGCGAATTTCCCATTGAATTAGCATTGAAATTCAATTTTGAGTCATTTAAATCACTGTAGGTATTGAAATGCGGTTGATGTCCATCTGTATGTCTGTCCATCTGTCTGTCTGTTCGTATGTCTGTCTGTTCGTATGTCTGTCCGTCTGTCTGTCCGTCTGTCTGTCCGTTTGTCTGTCTGTCTGTACCCCCTTCCAAAATCGGTTCTAATCATCGGATCTTAAAAATCTTTTTTTGTTAGAAAGCTATGACCTCAGATACCCAACTTTCATACTTTTTGTCCGTCTGTCTGTACGTCCGGACGGACATAAATCTACTATCTGTCGGCGAATTTCCCATTGAATTAGCATTGAAATTCAATTTTGAGTCATTTAAATCACTGTTGCCAAATCAACAATGGCATGAGAAACTTTATTTAAACATATTTGAAGCAAAATAATATTTTCATGAATCAGTTTGGAATGACGTCATAAAATGTAGAACAATTTGATTCTTTGATTATTCATTAATTATCTACCAAGAAAGCGGCAGGGCATACTTTTGCATGCAATTATGCTTAGTTTTAATTTACATTTCTTGTTTTTTAATGCAGTTCGGAGTAGTTTCATTACTTTTGTTATTAATAAATATTTATTCTTCGAACTACAAATAAATCACGAGCAGATGATAAATAATATTTAATTAATTTGCGAACGAATATTAAGGAAAATAGTTGATTTTGGCTTTTAGAAGTTTAAATTATAGCTGGGTGCTGTGTTTCGATTTTTTTTTCTAATGTGTATAAATTAGGTAGAAACGGCTGTTGATGATATTTACTTTAGGAACCTAGTTTTTTCCCGATTAGAACTTCAGTAAGTATTTAAGTAACAGGAAAGTAGCTATTTTAGTTCTTTATGAACTTCTTGTTAAATTAAAAGTTAGAATTCGCTATGCATCTTTCTTCATACGTATATAATGAACCATCAAAAGAATTCTACTGTGATATTACAAAAATCCAAACTGAATCACATCACATAAATAAATATTTTTCGTGTGTTTTATTTTTATTTTAAACAAAGTTTCTCGTACGTTTGACGAAATAGTAACAGTGAAAATATTGAATGAAAATGAAATTTGCATGTTATTTCAATGTAGATTAAATTTTTAGTTATTTAAATTTTAAATATACTTCTAATTAAAATTTTTAATGAAATTTTGGATGTAACCTAGCCTGATTTTAGCTTCCACACTACGTTTATAACGTAAAAAGTGGAAGGTTTTATAATCGTTCAGTCCGTCTGTCTGTCCGTCCGTCTGTCACCCACTTTCACAGAAAGAACCACAAGTTCCACAGACAAGTGGGATACGTCATTTTAAAGCAAAAATCAGATTAGGCTACATTCCAAATTTCATTAAAAAATTTAAATTAGAAGTTTATTTAAAATTTAAATAACTAATTTTTTTAATCTACATTGAAATAACATGCAAATTCTATTTTTATTCATATTTTCACTGTTGTCATCCACAAGTCCCACAGACAAGTGGGATACGTCATTTTGAAGCAAAAAATCAGATTAGGCTACATGCCAAATTTCATTAAAAAATTTAAACTAGAAGCTTATTTAAAATTTAAATAACTAAAAATTTAATCTACATTGAAATAACATGCAAATTCCATTTTTATTTAATATTTTCACTGTTGCCATTTCGTTAAACGTACGAGAAACTTTTGTTAAAATAAAAATACAATTTTGAAAAAATATTTATTTATGTGATATAATTCGGTTTGGATTGTTGTATTATCACAATAGAGTTCTTTTAATGGTTCTATATATATGTATGTAGAAAGATGCATAGAGAATTCTAACTTGGCATAAAAAAAATATGCTAAGTTTCGCTTTTATTTTTAAAGCATCAATTGTACAAATTATAAATTTTTTGAACTGTAAATTAATTTAACAAACTATAAATATGTGAATTTTCGAAAGAAATGTAAATGGGAAATTGTGGCGACAAAAATATTTATTAAAAAAGATTACATCATTATTCTTCGAACTTCAAACAAATTTAGCAAACGATAAAGTCTAATTATTAAATCTGAGAAAGAAGATGAATGAAAATAGTTAATTTTGGCGTTTAAAACTTTGAATTACAAATAGCTAAAGGCCCTGTTTTTATTAGAATTAAATCACATTTGCCATTCGCAACAATCGCTCGAGAAACTTTAATTCTTTTAGACAATAAATTAAAATAAATTTATTTTTGCGACATCGATCAGTTTGAAAGACGTCAAATATATTTCACTACGGAATCCATGTATGTTGATATGAAATGTTTTCATTCTATTTAAAAGCGAGGAATATGACATATTTATTCTTTAAAATATAAATTAATTTTTGCAAACGATAAGTAATAATTATTGAATTTTCGAAATAAAATAAATGAAACTAGCCAAATTTAGCTTGTAAATGTTAAATATAGAATTAATGTTGTGTTTGGCGCGTTTTTTCCTGTTAAACACAAATACGTGGAAGCGAGTTAAGTGACAGATTCTGTTACAAACCTACTTGTTTTTCTTCAAAATGATGTATCCCACTTGTTTGTGCGACTTGTTCTGTGAAAGTGTGTGACAGACAGACGGACTGAACGATTATAATACTTTCCACTTTTTACGTTATAAACGTATAGTGTGGAAGCTAAAATGATTAAAAATATGCTTTAATTGATCCTTAAGTAATAACAGCCTGTTATACATTCTATCCATCAAACACTGCATGATGAATCATTAAATCACGGAGGCTACCTTGCACGTTCAGTCTACACTCCAACTATTTTATAAAAAAAATCATAAAGAAAATAAAAACCAATAAATAACGCCGTGTATAAGGCTCTGGTGTACCTTAAATCTGTTGCGGCTCTAAGTCCTGAAGCTGCGTACGATGTCGGTATAAGGTTCTGTTTTAAACAGAAAAATTATTGTACTTACATATTGAACATTCAAAGCGGTTGATGGTACTAGTACGTCTCTCTCAGTATACAACAGTGAATATCTATTTTTAATTGTATTAATCATATAATTTAAAATTTCAGGCATTGTACTTTAAATAGGCCCACCAGTGATCATAATGAGCAAAACTATTTTTTGGTAGGAAAAATTTAAAAAATATTAAAGTATTGGTTTTGTTATTAAATAGATTGACAATAGATTTAGCAGAATAAAATTCTTTGCTAATAATTTTACTTTTTTTTTATTTTTAAAAGAAAGAAAAGTACAAAACACGAGTTATAGGTGAGAAATATTTATTATAGGCAATAATGAAGGATACAAAATCAACTACACATTTATACAAAATACAACCTTCAACACACTAACAAAATACTGTACATGTGAAGCTCTATATGTACAATAATACTAATGAATCACCACTGGAAGATTTTAACATCGATATATTATATATAAGTGCGCGACAACGCACGCAGTATCTATCCACAACAAAAGCTAAATATTATTTTGACTCCTAACATCAAAATAAAACTTTTCTGTTCTCTTCGATTTCTAAGAAAATATATTGTGCTACAGCAACTTTAGTTCTCTCAACATTTATAAAACTTTCGCTAGTACAAACAATAATATGAATAGGTATGGATTGTATGTAAATATGCACATTTTGGTAATTGAGCAAGCTTGGTTTGTGGCCTATAAAGTACTTTTTTAAATATACTTTGATACATAGAGTGTAGTTACTTTGAGTAAAAGGTTAAGTACAAGATACTGTTTCTAAAACTGGGACATGGTATTTTGGCTTTATCGTATACTCCAAAATATTTTTTTACAAATGCACCAACAATTTTAAGAGAATTTGAGCCCATATTTCTTCTAAGTGTCAAAATATATCATGGAAAATATGAAATAAAAAGATAAAAATTGAATAGTTATATTGTTTCTAAAAAACATAGAAATCAAGTAAAATTTTAATTGTAAAGTAACTAAGCATTTACTACAAGTAACAATACAAATTAACGTAACATAATTAAACTGACAGCATATAACAATTAATTTATTTCTTTTGTATAGTTGCAATTGTTTTGGCTACCATTCAACATGTATACAGTGTAATGCTTAAGCATTACTAGACGTTTGAAAATATTTTTTTGTTGATTTTGTACAATATATAATGCTATTGGGTATAATTTTTGAAAGTGCCAAGTAACATGTACTTAACCTTTATTAAGAGCAATATGGGAACGGACAACTATTTGCTGACCATTAGTAAGGACGCCATTTATATATTATATAGTTGATAGTCTATCCGCCAAATACTAATAGTTAGACTAAACAAAAGATTTAAGAATAGATGCGGCAATAACATGCATTTCAACAACTTGGTATATGTTGGTAGATGCAAAATTTATACTGAATAACAATTTTAATGTATCAAACTTCACCCTTCAAAATTTTAGTTTGGTGTTTGCTAGCTATTGTACCAATGTATGACAAGTAAAAGTAATGTATAATTTTCAAAATTACTTGTTAGTTATAAAAAATTATATGAACAGCATATAACAATTTTATATCAATCTTTTGCATTGCATTGATTGTTTTGTGACACAATTTTTTCTTCATGCTTTTTTAAACAGTTCCACGACGAATATTGAAAAGTGATACATATTTCGTTTTGTTGATTATAACTATCAGATCTTGTCGAATAGACTTCATAGACATGTATAGAGTTAACAACAAGAAAAAAGAAACTAGAAATATTAGTAGATATATTATCTAAAAATGATAATAACCGGCAGAATTAACAACTCTCATAGTTCAGCATGCCTGCTAATACAAGTTTAACTTGAACTAACATTCACATAAAATAGCCAAAATGTCTTTCTAACAATGCAAGTATGCATTATAAGATTAATTTTCAAAGATTTTTTACAATAATAATGAAAATCAAAATGCACTACACATTTGAACTTTAAATGGGATTATCCGCATACAAAAATTTTATGCATGCATCTTTGACAAGTAAATTTTTTGAGAAAATGAAATTTAAGATATTTTTTAAAGTATACAATAAGCAGAGATCGAGCGAGAAATAGAGTGACAGAGATATGTCACTTAAATGCAAGATAAATAGTTACATCTCTTTTGTAACAAAATTGTGTAAGTTATTAAAATTTAAATACTTGTAGTTAATATCAAACAACCATTTCTTTATAAATACTAGTCATATAAGTTATATCTTGAATGCATTATTCCTTTGCAGTGGAGGTTACGCCCACAATATTTTTTTGCCGTGTTGCACGCAAGATTTTTTCGCCGCATTGTTTGATTGGCGCATTATCTATTTTTGGGGAATTTTATTGAAAGTATTCCCTCCCCCCAAAAATTTCCACCTTAGAAATCAGAAAACTTACACAAAATTAAGTGGAATTTATGTAATTTTTAAAAAACTATTTAAAGGGGAAAATTGGTAAATAAATATATATATTTCATTTAAAATAAGTGATTGCAAGACGAATTTTTTAGAATGATTTCGATATAGTGGGACGAGTGTTGGTTTGGAAGAAATAACGTTGCACTAGAGCAACTGGTGACGGACCTATTCCTTTTTAAAACTTTTAAAATCGCATTCAAGTAACGAAGTAGACATCTAAGCGGTCACTGAACACAACCTTAGACTAACAGGGTCAGGGAATTGAACCACGACGGATTAACTTGCACCAACCTCATTTTTTCCTTGTTTGCATGATCCGTTTATATGATGTTTAGTGCGACGACAGAACCTGCGAAGGTAAAATCCACATTTTAAATATACATTTAGTTTAAAATAACTTGTTTCAATGAGCTTAGTCAAGAACATCCACTGCAAAGAAATTTTGCAACTAACTTTAGTGGCTAAAGTTTGAAGATTTGTAGATTATACAACCGACTTGGCAGGAAACACATTGGATCATAATTTATAATGCATAGGTAATTTTAAAATGTAACTTGTCTTATATATCATTTGTTTCTAATAGCTTTCACTTCTTTTATATATGTTCAAGAAATATACAGAAATGGAATAGTTATAGAATCCAATGTTTGTAAATATATATCCATAGGAAATAGGGCAGTGATGAGTTTGTGAATACATCGGTTGACACAGTTAGTACTCACTAGATAGGTTCTTTCAATAAGAGTAGTTTTAACAAGATTAGTTTGCAATTAACCTCTCATAATAACAAAAATGTCTTTTTAATCAGTGTCAATATTGCCCTGACCAAATAGTATAAAATTAGTGGAAGGTTTTGATGCTTGGACCAAGTATCGTGCCATGCGCTGATAATTGATCTATCTGACAAATATGACTTTTCGAGTGGTCAATGCTACTAACAATATTCAAAATTTAAATATCTAGCAATTAGAGAAAATATTAAATCTATTGGTAGAATAGTTGGAATATAGTAAGTAAGTCCTTACTTTTCTATAATGCAATGCGATAGAAAAAATAAACTACAGAGGATTTTCCTGAAAAACTAGCATTTTGCAGATAGGTCACTTTTCCGAGCATGGTATAATATATTTTTTGTTTAAGGTAGAAATTTTTTTCTTATCGTAGGTGAAACGAAATTTTAGAATTTGGCAAATAAGTATGTATATATGCATATAAAAACATAAGTTTTATAATAAACTCATTGATTAATTACTATGATTTATCACTAAAACAGGATACCACAAATAATTGAATTCATTAATTGAATCATTAAAAAAAATTCAGTTTTCAATAAGGGTACACAATAACCATGCTGATTTTTATCATCAAAGACATGTTTAAATTTTTAAAGAATAAAATAGTTTTATCATGCAATATCTATTCAACACATTTTCTAATACAAATAAACAAATGTTTTATACATATTGCACTACATCAAATAGAACTTAACAGATTCGAAAATAAATAACAAAGAATATTTTTTAAAAGAGTAATAGATAAATTCTTATGTATGAATATATTTACATAATCAGCAATTATGTCGTGTATTGGTAGGAATACACTTCTTAAAACATAATTAAAAACAGAGATTAAAATATTCATCAAAAAATAGAGCTTAGCATAAAAACATTCTAATCGTAAAACAGTTGAAATTCAAACAAATATTATTGGTAGAAGCTACATATATATAAACTGAAATTTCAATAACTGTGAAAATTACACGCTTTAAATTTTAATCTTTAATGTCATACTGTATCATATGTGGCTAAAAAAAAGTGTTTTTGATTTAAAATTAATTTTTAAAAATATATAAAACTATTTTTTAAGTTATTTAACTATTTTATACTAGGGGCTAACTAATTAAAATAAAATTGAATTACTTCACTGTAAAAATATTTTAAAGGTTAATTATAATTACAAATAACATAAAAATTTATAATATTCAATGCTTAGCAACCGAGTTTTGGTAGGGAAATTTTCATAAAAAGTGCAAAAACATCATTATCAATACCAAAAAGAAAAATTAAATATAAACACAATGAAGTAATGGCTTGTGTTAAACCATTCTTCA
Organism: Oedothorax gibbosus; assembly: GCA_019343175.1. Lineage (NCBI taxonomy): Eukaryota > Metazoa > Arthropoda > Arachnida > Araneae > Linyphiidae > Oedothorax > Oedothorax gibbosus. The sequence continues at coordinate 28,534,865 of CM033278.1, forward strand.
AAAACTACACTACTTCCTGAGTTGTAACTTGTTTTGCGGTATTAAATACCTAAATAAACACAATGAATATCAGAAACATAAATTTGAATTATTGCTGTTATTATTGCTAAATATCATATAACAAGCATAAAATATTTTACTTGATAAAATAATAAAGCTACACAAACATATATTTAATAAACCAATTTGTACAATCTGTATTGAAAATAAATTACAAAAGCAACGAGAAAGTAATAAGTTTATACAGCACAAATATAAACTGACTATAGAAAAGTAAAAAAAGATAATTACTGTAAAAAATAGATAAGTGAAATGCATGCCATGTAAATAATGGTAGTAGGGTTTTGCCATGATTCAGCAGTACAAAACATTGTTTACAAACAAATAACAAGCATGTTTATTCAAACTAAAAAAAAAGTGTTTAAAATCTTTAGTACCGTCCAATGGGATAACTTTGGCCTAAGTTTTTCAAGCTAACAACTTCTGATTAAATAAACTTTAAAAATGTGCTTGCCTTTTTTAAAAAAATTTCGTGGCAACTCGGCCATGACCTTTTTCGAGTGGAAAAAAATATATTCAAGAAGTCAATAAAAGGGTTTTTTGCCTGGGCCACATTCTTACATGTCACCACATTCAAAGGTAACTAAATTATTAAAAGTAAAAAGGGGGCGAATCTATGAGAGATTTTCCCACCACAGTCTTTTTTTCAACATATTAGGAAAAGATAAATGGTGTATTTCAAACTTCCCTGTAGAAATAAATCAATTTTTCAGAAACCCTGTAAGTCACAATTTTATCAAAATTGGGTTTTGGATGTTGATCGATTCATCCTGTAGAAAAACACATTCTGTGAAGAAATCCTTTTAATCCAGTGATTTGCACAACAACGGGAAACAACCAAATATAGCATTTTGGAGAGAAACCAGAGATAACCTTTTTGGAAAAAACTTTTTTCAATTTAACGAAAACTATGTTTCGTGACCTTAGGGGGTTTCTGAAAAAATTAATTCAAATGCCCCGTTGTACATTTAGCGATTTAATATTTTTAAAAACAAGAATGTAAATCAACAAAATTATTTATTGAATTGGTTGTCTTTTGTTGGATTTTTTTCAATTTGATTATTGCTAACTAAACTTGTTAATCAATTAATAGAATCATAATTTTAGTTTACTTATGAAAATGCCCTTTTCCCTCTACATCGTTACAGCAAATCTGTTGTTAGTTTATTAAAAATCCAATTTTTTTTTACATGCACGATTAGAAATATTCCAGAAGAAATTCTGGACAAAGCAGGATTAACAGACAGTTTTGTTTTGATACATAACCTATCGATATTAACAAAGTTCCATCTTTTACTGATTATATATGAAAATTAGCATACTAAAAAAAGCAATAGAAAAATTTAATTAACAAAATCTTAGATATTTTCAAAATCAAGACAAGTTAATTTAAGTTATAAAACAATAAGGTAAAAGAAAAAATAAGTAGGGAGAAATAATAATTAAATAGAGAAAATTAATCTTCAGAAACAATTTATATTCATAGAGTTTAAACACACTGAATATTGAATGCTTAAAACTTAGATTTATGGTTTAAAGCAGACTGAACTCGTAACATGTTCCAATAAAAATATTTTACAATATGATGCAAATTACATTATGCTGTAGATTTTTAATATGCACATAATGTTCAAAATTTGGTTTAACGAATGATATAGTTTCAACCTCCTATTATCTTTACATAAGAAAATTGGTTTAACTAAGATAATTTTGACTTGTAAGGTCAAATTGTATGTTTGAATATACCAATTACTTTAACAGTCAGGGAATTATCCGTTGTAAGTCAACACAATAACAAGATTATTAATGTTAAATTCAAAGAAATAATCAGTTTAAATTTATAGTGCTTCCGTCATAGAAAGACAACACAACAATAAAACATAATTAAATATTCTGCTAACAATATAATATACAAAAAAAATCACTTTGTAATCTCAAAGATGCACTAATACACAAAAGAATCATCAGACCTATTGAAAGTATTGTATACAGGGGTCATATTAGTTTAGGAAAACTAATCCAAAGAGGGGTGGTAAATAGTGGTTTTAGTACGTATTGAGAACACAGTGTAGTATCTAACATTAGTTAAAAAATTTTAATTAAAAAATAATTTTTTTTTCTAAAACTTATAAATCATATACATTAATGTAGTGGCTTTATATGGAAGCATGCTATTTTACGTTTGCAACACCTAGAAGGCAAAGCAATAACAGAGGATTTACCGCATTTGCAGTGTTTAGTACAGACATTAAGAAGTTTTAACTATTTTTTCCAAACTTAATCTGTGTCTAGAAAATTTTAAGGAGGAAATGTATCAAGTGGTTGAATGAACTACAACTGGGCAACTAAAAATTTAGCTGAATATGAGTAACTGCAAAGAAAAACTCCAAAATATTTAGTCCAAGGGATCCCAGAACTCGGTAACCGTTGCAGACCAATGCACAGGTGCTATTTTGAATTTTGAAAACTACCTAGATAAGTTAATCAGAAGGGGGGAAAAACCATTTCATTCAATAACAAGGCAAGTTTATATATCTCGGAAAAAAGTCCTTGAGTTTTCTTAGAAACAGCTGACTTGCAATTACCTAATTCAAAATTCCCACTCAAAAAAAAGTAAGGGTAAAAAATTAAGGGCTTTTCACAGGGCCACATAAAAAAATTATGCTATATGTGGCCATCATTCAAAGTAAATAGAGAATATGCCAATTTATAGTTGTCTTTCAAATCCCACATATTAACATCTTAAAATCAGTCGTGTTCCCCCTCTTGTAAATGATTGCATAGGAAATAAGTTAACTTGGACTTTTTAAGCCATTTTATAGAATTTAGAATCTTTTCGTGGCATAGAAGAAATTTATTGGCCTTTCAGAGCCCCCTACACCTATTTTTAAAATAAGGGATTCTCAAGGGGTGTGGGAACCCTTCCCCTCAAACAGCTGAATTGTAGTCACCCAGTAGCAATTTTCACACCACAACAACAACTAACAACTCCAATCTTCAACTATGTCATAAAACAAAACACAAAGAGAGGAAAAAAAATATCTTATCACCGGAGGTCCTGCAAGAGCAAATGAAACCATTGCTGAGGGTTTTGTTATCAACAGCATGTCAGAACACCAAATATATCACAAAAATACTTTGAAAAATGGGTGAACGGTGATCAGCCGTTATATGGTGGTGTACCGATCTCCGGTGCTCATTTCGGCCAACTGAACGTGAAGGTAGGTCATTTCACGTTTAGCCAGGGACAGGTCGGTCGTCAGTTTCACTTCCTTCTCTTTCAGTTTCTTGATCTCTCGCTGGCAAGCCTGTAATTGAATTGATTATTATCAATAACCATGAAAAGCGAGTCAAATCAGGGTCAGCAAACAGTTGATTTTATAAAGTAAAAATGAGATTAAAAGTTTTAATTAAAGGTTGAACTCAAATTCAATGAAGTTTTTCAGTAGAATAAATTAACAAATTTCACAAAATATATACTCCAATGCTTCAAAGCTCAAGATGATTCTGTGGCGTAACAATACGAAGTTTCAAACCATAAACAAATTAGAAAACCTTAAAATAGACGTGACATCACGGATTGTCCTTATCGTTCAATTACTGCTCTAAGTACAAAAAACTAAACAAATAGTTTTTACAAAATTTTAAACACTTAATCATTCTTTCATTAAACGAGGTTACAATGACAATATGTTTTAAACATTCTAAAAATTTGGGCCCGTGAACTACACATGCTTTTTTATGATATAGCACCTTGCTTCATATAAAGTTAATACACACAGGTTGCACGGTAGAGTTGGGATATTTGAAAACGTACAGGTAAAGACAAGCAATAAGATATTTTAAAAATCATTACTTATCATATATACCAGCTCATACAATAACCGACAAAAACTACTTTCATAACAAACCAAAGCAACACCTTAAGTGTGACATTCAATGCTTGCTTTAAAACAAAAAACTAGCATTAACTTCTTTTAAAAGGCTATAACACAATGACTGACAAAACTACTTTTATAATAGTTTGTGGCTAATGCCTGAGCGTCACTTAGGAGTAATATTCAGTGAATCAACCTTAATTTTTTTTACCATCTAATGATTCTTTGTTCATTTAAATGGGTCTTTTATTATGAAAGAAAAATAGGTTGAATTTGATACTAAAAATATATTCAAACAGAAAATACATAGTTTGAAGATTTTTTTTTAAAATTACAAATTAATAAGTGGATGTGTGGCCAACATAACTCAGAGTGATACAAGTATTAATATCAGTGCAATAATATAATATAAAATGCCTACCAAATTGTGCTTTAACAAGTCCAGCTTGTCACTCTTCAGTTTACTGACTTCTTGCTTTAAAACTTCCGTCTGCCTTACTATTACTAACAAATAAAAAAATCAATTAAATGAGTATATAACTAATAATACAGAAGAACAAAATTTTGCGACCCCTCGTTATAAAGATCACTAAAAAAAGTCTCAATTATTTTATTATTCATAGGAATAGTGCTAAAAATATTTTTTTTTACAACCAAAAAGTAAGCAGTTCCTTGATATTGCAAAAAAAAAATTGTTCTGAAAAAAATTTGCTACCAGAAGCCATTTTCGTAGTCCTCTACAAACTTTCTACTTGTTTGAGTTTGGGCGAGTAAAACCTGTTTGCTTTTGATTGAGCACAATAAGAAAGTCTCTAGTAAGTGTGGAAAAGGAGTAAACAATGGACGAATTGGTCAGGGTACAACAAATACAGGGAACTCTAGAAGGTGTCCAGAGACAAAAAACCAAGGTCAGCCTGAACAGTTAACCAACGGAACCTCAAGCAACGTCGATTTTTTTAATAATTAATTAATATGTAAGTTACAAATACAGAAAAATCGGTGAGCACTAACCTTCATTATCCGTACACTGTGAACAATTCGAGGAATTCGTCTCGCCACTAGTACTAAACGTGGAATCCATTGTAATGTCCGCACTTCCATTATGAACTTGTTCTAGTTCCAGGCTATTAACGCTGGATGAATCAGACTCTGATGGGCGAGGCTTGAAGTGGGGAGGGGGCGGGGTGTCCGGACTTGAAACCGGAGTACCTGGGCTGCTATTAGTTCGAACCCAGAGAGGTGTGCCCCCAGAATTCAAGGAATCCAGGCTTCTGTTGCGGAATTCTCGGCTGAAAGGGAAAAGGTGAATATTGAACATAAATTTTAGAACAATCTAAAACCTAAATAACTAGTCCCTGACTACTTTTATAATCAATTTTTTTCTTGCGCTAAAATTTGTATGAAATATATTTCATACAGTTTGTCAAATGACCAAAAAGTTTAATTTCAATCAAAGCTTTTGAATAATAAATTTTATGCCCAAACAAAGATATTATGAACCATATTAAGTTCAAATTAAGTTAATATTAATTCATCGATGTTACACTTTTTTTTTCATGCTAGGTTTCGAGTTATATAAAATACAAAAAACATTTGCGCAAAGCAAAAAATTTTTTAACAGGAGAAAACTAAAGATCTAAAGAACATTATTACAAGACAATTTAATTTAAGTGACTAAGAACTCTATGACTTTTATATAACTAATATTGTATATATATTTTTTGTTACAAATATACCATTTTTTTTTTACTTTACACTAAAAAAAACTTAGTAATTTTAGGCAGTTACTAATACCAATTTAATGTCAATTAGGTATGGTATACAGAGTTAGGTTTGACATGAAGAGTTAAAACAAGTAAAATTACTTTCTAGCTGGTGAATTTGGTGAAGAAATTTTGAGTAATGTTTCCTTTGGAACCTTTGGTATCTATAAAAAAACCAATTTCAGTTACTATAATTATTAATAAAACAAAGAAATTTTCATTATAAATGAACTAAGTAGAAATGTAACAAGAGAACATATGGCAATCTATGTGAGAACTTTTATTACAATTTATGTGTGTTTAAACCAATTATACTAGTTTCAGATGTTGGATGAAAACCACAAAACAAATTATCCATTTTTCTAGTTTATAGGATTATTCTTTATTTTTTTTTATCATCATAAATTCAAAAGAAATTTTTTAACAATTCTTCACAATATAGAATAAAACTTTATGAAGACTTTTGCAAGGGCTTAGTATTGGGTATTTGTGCTGATTGCCACAATTTATACAGTATTTAGTTGGTTTCAGAACAATGTATACAGAGTTGAGTTTAACTAAAGTCCATTAGAGCTACATGAGGGATATTGGCGACAGGTGTCGTTATTTAGAACCAGTCAAGTGACTAGTATTCATTGAAAAAAAAAATTCTGTGCAGACCACTTATAGTTTGGGAGTTATTTTGGCTATCCCCACGCACGAAATCACCCCCAAGCACGGCTATGCGAGCGATAGCGAGCAGGGGGTGGAGCCCCCTAGTAACTTTAAAAAAACTAATTTTCCTTTGACTCCTTTTAAGGAAGTTGAGAATCTCTTCGTGTCCTTGATTTAATAATATTTATCTTTAAACAAACTTCTTACACATCCAAACAATTATGTGGACATTTCTTCTTGCCATTGTGTTTAAAATAAACCACACTTTATTATGAGAAAAATTTGGTAATAATTTATAATCACCCGATTCCTTTATCTTTAAAATACAACATTTCATAAAATTAGAATATGGGATTAACGCCTATGTAAACAACATTTTGAGACCCAGTGGCTTAGTGGTAGTGCTTCGCATTGCCACGCCACAGGTCCGGGGATCGAGTCCCGGATTGGACGAGGTTGACTCAGCCTTTCATCTCTTAAGTGGGTTGATAAAATGAGTACCAAGCATGTTTGGGAACTAAACACTGGGGGTTCCGCGTGAGGCTGACCTCCTTACCGGGACATATGCCTAGCACCCTAGAGCACGAAAGATGAAATGTGCATGGCAGGCCTAGGCCCAGTAATGGGTTGTTGCGCTGAGGAGTTTAGTTTAGTTCCGAGCATGAAACTGGGACCTTTCGTTTTTAAGACAAGCACCTTACCGGCTGGACTCCCAAGTCCCCCAAATTATACAAAATATAGCACTTACATTCTGAGGCACTTCCCCAGCTATAATCGACGACAAACTGCTATTCGACGTACTAGATGAGGACCTCTTATTCATGACAGAGTTGGCCAAATTAGTCTCCACCGAGCTGCTTCGGACTCTGCTAGTAATGGCCTTGCGAACAGAATCTAAGAACCGGCTACTGTTGTTGTTGTTGCCGTTCAGCTCTGCCTTTCCACTGTCGCCAACTATGCCACAGAACTCCTGGGTTTTAACACGGACTTCGTCGTACAGAGATTGGAGAAGGGACGTGCGTGTTCGTTTCTGGAAAGATTGGTTATGTGAGGGGAGTTAATTATATATGCAATAGGACAAGAATATAAGTTATACTCTCTGTTTAATAAAAGTTGTTTCAAAGTCGAACATATTAGGGCCATATTAGAGATATTATAGAGATGTACGATGTTAGTTTCTGAAATTGCTGGTTTTATGATAATGGTTTAAGAAAGTGTAAAATTTAGGCTACCTGTTCTGGTTCTGTGTATATAAAAATTTAAATGCTTGGAACTTACAATTTAAAAAACTCTGACTAAATAATTTTCTATTATTTTAATTTATGAGACGTTACAAAATGCAATACAACAAGGGGGAAAAGTTTATACTTGCTAACAAAAGGAGTATCTTCAAGGTTGTAAATATTGGAACCACAGGAAAGCAAAAGATTAAGCAGCAAAGACTTGGTGGTGATATGTTGTTATAAAGACTATAAATCGACTATATTTACTATACAGATTACAAGGCATATTTGAATTTGCTCTAAAACAAACTCAGACCTATTTGCATTTAAACTATAACATTATCAAACTTAAATGTTTCCAAATTTAACAATATCCAATTAACAATAATATCCATTTTTGACAGGCACTTGAAATTAAATTAGAATTTTCATTTACTATAAACACAGTTTAAATAAATTTTTAGGATTGATTTACAAAAACATAACTTTGTAAACTTACACTATTTTAATTCCTGTAAATTAAAGACTCAGTTTAAAATAACCCTAAAATCTATACTAAGACTTTCTTATCAAAGACATCTATATATAAATAAAATAATCAGGCTTTACAAAGTTAAACACACAGTAAAGAAGAAACTCACTTCCAGCTTGGAAAACTTCTCAGCTTTGTAACAAGCAATTTCTGCATTGATCAGCTTTGTCAATAGGAATTCTCTGAACTCGTCATTTTTTCTAAATACTGCAGGGTTAGGTAGGCTTGGACCAAACACTGGTACACCGTCTCGAGCAGTGACTGAAACTTTGTACCTGGAAACGATACTGTTCTTCAAGATCCAGCATAACACAAAACAATGTTAATTGATGCTGCAAAATTACTTATATATCGTGATATGATAGTTTAACCTTGTTGAAAAATTACTTATTTTTAACTTTAATTTTTTTTTAATAAATTGTAAAGGCTCTAGCATAATTGAAGGGTCTAGTTACAAGGCTTACATTCTCAAACAAAGAACTAATATGAAGGGCTGTTCATTAGCGACTTTGCCCATTTTAATTTTCAATGATTTAAAGTTACCAAAGAACAGACTGCACCCTATACCCTAGTTATACTTTGAATAATTGAGTTTTGCAACTAGACCCTTCAATTGGCTTTACTCCAATTTTTGTGTATAATTTATAATTTTTCTAGTTTTACCCTTTGCTTATAAATCACAAAGTTCAATATTAATTAGAACTATCTCCTTTTTACATAGTCATTTTTTAGGCACATTATAACTTTTGCTTATGATTTTTCTTTACTAAATTTTTATTGGCAATAATGTAAGAGCTGGCAAAAGCAACACAAAAAAACATTAAAGTAAATTAATCTGCTTCTGCCATGAATTTCAAATGATATCGGTACAAAATTTAGTTTAAATATTTGAATATGATGAAGTTAATACTCAATATTGCTATTCTGACTAGAGAAATACAGTGACATATCCAAGCTACATAATAACTATAATTATGCCATAAATGCTTATTATAGTCCTTCCAAATTCAACACAAGCTTCGAAAGCCCTTTCTTCCCCCACCCCCATGCATGTTTTCACCCCACCCTACATGAGAAAGCAATTGCAATTAACCTCACAGCAAAGCCTCAAACAAGGTAGGTTTAGAACGACAACACTCACGCCGTTTTCTGGAAAACCACACGAGGGGGCAATTACAATACCAGCTTCAAAAGCACTTTCTTCCCCTGCCCCCTCGTGCGGTTTTCCAGAAAACGGCCCGAGTGTCGTCGTTCTAAACCTACCTTGTTTGAGATTTTGCTGTGAGGTTAATTGCAATTGCTTTTTCATGTAGGGTGGGGTGAAAACATGCAAGGGGGTGAGTGAAGAAAGTGCTTTTGAAGATTGTGTTGTAATCGGACACACTATAGCATAATATCAGAAAACGTGCACCCTATAAGGGAAGAGTGTAGGCTAGCCCATTACCCTACACGCATAGAATGACAAAACAATGGTTAATAGTCTATTTACTCAACTTGCAAATCAAGGAAAGGTGATGACATAGGAGGGTATCATGTCAATATTGCGTGCCACCCGCTTATGAATTGGATGGACTACACTGCGCAAAACAATTAGGGGAACACATGGTTTAAATCCTTTCACCCCCAATGATTCCATTTGGAATCATCAGCTTGCAATTTTTTCCTCATTAAATTGAGCTTGCACTTATTTATCGTTAGCTGGAAGACTCACGTCTTTTGAAGAATTAAATAATGTTTGTTTTAATTAAATGAAAATATGAAAAACATGGTAAAATAAAATTCATCACAAATTTTTTTGAAATAAATTGAAATTAAATTCTTCACGCTTGCATTCTTAGATGTTAAAAAATTGATTTTACCTTTTTTTTACAATTAAAGTTTTGAAAAAATTATTGTAATAATTTATTCAAAAGTTATGATTCCAATATTTCCCCCCTTAAATTTTTGAAAAAAAAATTTTTTTCTGTTTTTTACCACTTCATTCTGGATGCATAATTAATCTATTTCACAAATTTTAGATTTCTATAATAAAAAATAAGAAGGTGGAACTGAAAGGATAAACAAAAGTTACATGCAAATTGTTCTCCTAATTCTTTTGAGCAGTGTATGACAGAAACAGAATAATTTTAGTGGACTTACGCTACGTTAGGCGTAAGGGGGTCCACTACCTGGACGACAATGTACGAGTGCAGGAAATGGGATGCGATCATGGAAGGTACGAATGGGGTGTTGGAGTCTTGAAAAACGATGGCCACAATGTCGTTGCCTATGTGCCGCTTCCTTTGAAGCTGGAAAAATAAACATATCTAGTAAAATATACATGTTTATATTTTTTAATAAAACTAAAAAAGTTTCTTTAATGCTCTGAGAAATACAGACCTATAAACACAGCATCTGACTGTCAAGTTTTAAAGCAACACACATAATTTTTAAAAGCTTATAAATTTAATAATTTTGCTAAATTTTAAAACGAAAGAGCCATTTATAATCATCTACTCTAAATATATATTTAAAAAAAATTAAGAAATTAAGTTTTCAGGTAAAAATTTTAATTTAAATCTTGTGCTCTATATAAAAAAAATTATACTTCAGATAATTTCTTTTCCATTAGAGATTTAATTTAGCTTGGTTAATTTATTATAAATTCTTTCTCAGTTTTGTGAAGCTATACAAATACTTTACACTTAAATTGTTTAGATAGCTAAATCTTTAATTCCCACGAATAACATATTTAATATACACTGCCAATCATAATTGTTAATAAATAAAATGTGTAACACTGCACTTTTCACAACTGGTATTCATTTTTTTTTTTGGTTTTTTAGTATAATAGCATTGAAACCTTCCTTAAATTACAGTTCACAATCTTTCTGATAAAATTAATTCAAATGTTTGCAACAACAAGAATATAACCCCTTATAGTCACCTCAAAGAAAATTCCTAGATAGATTTTGAAAACAATAAAACTCCAACAAAAAATACTTTACCGTTTTTACAATAAAATTAATACAAATGTTTGCAATAACAAATAGGTAATACATAAAAAATTGAGACCCCTGAACCAAAAATCCCTAGATTGATTTTGAAAATAATAAAACCTCAATTAAATTACACTTAACAGTATTTCTAATAAAATCAATACAAATGTTTGTAACAACAAGAAGGTAACTAATCCCTAAAAATCCAGCCACCCCAACCAAAAATTAAAAGAATGATTTAAAAAAAACAAAAAATTTTAAAACCTACAATAACAATTCATTAAACCAAAAGTAATTAAAAAAAGATGTTTTCATACCTGTTGTGAATCTCCTTCGGTGTAAGGTAGTAGTGTGGAAACGTGAAACATAATTTCACTATCTTGGTACTGAGTATATACCGAGTCGTCTCCTGTTTGACCATAATGTGCATCAAGTCCGCCTCGAAACCTGAAATATATAATTTAATAGCAATAAACATACAAAATTCCCCTCATAGGTACAACTTGTAAGATTTTTATAGCAACTCAATATTGAAAATGTATAATTTCAGAATTACAATTATATTTGAATGATTATTTAAAATTAAAATTTTTACAAACATTTTAAATTTGTGATAAAAAAAAAGGTTTACAAAATAGTTAATCAATAACTAATTGCTGAAAACTGTAAAATGCATAGTTTCATGATGATAACAAAATAACAATGCAAACTCATAATCTTTAGATAACTGTTGAACAGTACATGATAATTTAACTAGAACTCAGGAATAAGGGAACTAAGCATGAAAAACATAAAATATTTTTCTGACAGAATGCCAGATATTTGAAACTAGACAAATAATACAGCATTAAAAAAATGTACAACAATTTTATATAAATTCAGTACAAAGACTCAACTAAAAGTATATTTGTAAAAAAATATTTTTTTTAGTTTTAAATCGTCATATTTTAAATATAAGTTTAAATTAACAAATTATAAGACCATGATTACTATAGTAGATAAATAACTTAATATACAATTTGTGATATTGAATTTACCCTTTGAAGTCTTTTAATTTTATTCTATTTCCCAGTAAATCGAGAAATTCTTCCATAGCTGGGCTGTGTTTTCTGTTTCCAAAGAGTTCTTCTTCGTTAGTCTATAAAAAGTACAATACTTGTTACAAATTGTGTTTATAAAAAAATATTTCAATTCAAAATTAAATGGATAGTAGCAAGTAATGGTGAATCATAAAATAAACAATAATGTAGTAATTTTTTTTAATTATATTTTAAATATTAAGCTAAATTAAAAAGTATTTTATTAAATACTAAAATAATTAAAATCTTATGTTTTCAGACTTACCACTTAGCCCTAAAAACAACGTAAAAAATAAAACAATGCTAGATATGTGTAAAAAAAGGAGACAAAAATATTTGAAATTGTGTTTATTTTTGTATTTTAAATAATTCATAAGTATTTTGTAAAGAGAATGTGTATAATTTCATCGAAAATAGTAACACTTACTTGGCCAAACTTTTGATAAATAACACCAAATTTGAATGTTTTGACTAGGACATGCTCATCATATGCCAATAGCAGTTCAGAAGCCTGAAAAGGAACAAAGTAATTGTTAAAAATATTATGATTATAACAAATTTTAAAAGAAAAAATTAATCGTAGATGTCACTTACGCGTGGAAACAAAACTGGTGTGAATTTTTCAGTTATAATATCTTCACACATAATCTGAAAAAAAAAAATTAGCATTATTTTATTACATAGTTCAAAAGAAATCCCCAAATTAAAATAGATATATGAAAAGTGAAAAATTCAAAGGTGAATAGAAAATTTAGTTCACCTTTGAAATTTGTACAGGGCTTAAAGAACTTATAGTTGCATGATTCACATGAAATACATCGTGTAAAAGTCCATCTTTGGTTCTAGAATGAAACAAAATGACACTTAACATAACAATCATGAAAACAAATTAAGTATTTGGCACAAATGATGTTCGTGAGAAAGATCACAAACATTTTTGGGCAACAGACACAGCAAGAAGTTTTTTTCACTACTTTAGCTCTCTTAAAGATTTAAAAAAAATTAAGCATAAATATTTCTAAATTAAAACTTACAATTTATAATAGATGAGTATTATTTAGTAAAAACTACTTCTTTGTTTACCACACATTTAAAAAACAAAAACAATATCCATACAATAATTCAAAACTTGCAGTTCTAAGACTAAAATTCTACAGCTGATTTTTCGCTACTCAACCTATGAAAAATCATACAAGTGTTATGAAATTTCTCACCTGATTAGAACTCTAAGTTGTTCTTGACTAGAGACAACGTCTACTTTGAGCGACATGACCAGGGCACCCCAATTGTCATCCAGGGCAATAAAATTGAAGTGCTCCTGAAATTATTATAAACGTACATTAATAAAAACTTTTGAAAACTAATCTATATCTATTATTGTGCAACTTAAAGTTAAATTGCTTAAAAGCAAAGAGAAATATAAAGAACAATCAATCTAAGAAAATTATTTTTTTACTATTGTATTGATGATATATATATATATTTATTTAAACTACTTATTTAAGTAGTTTGCCAACTAGTACTCTTACACATTTCAAGACGGTTCTTAAAGATTTTAAAGAAATATACTTTACCTCTTCTATAGATATAAACATGGTTATAGTTAATAAACAAGTTTTTCAACTTTTAACATTTCAGATTATAAAATAAGAAATAAAACTAGAAAATCTGTGTCAACTCTTGAGACTGAAAAATATTCGTGACTGACTATAAATGCAATTTCAAATGTTTAAAATTTGCTGAAAGGTATTTTGAAGGAAGTTTAAATAAATACTTATTTCAACTGAATACAGATAAACTTGGTTCACTTGATTTTTCATTTGAAATTATACTTTTACGTACAAAACATGGGTTTTGCTAACATCTCCTCCTAGAGAACAAGCCCACTCAAGAAATTCTGAGACAGAGCTAGGAAGGCTAATATGAGATTCCCACAGCCAAACATTTTATAAAATGCAAAGATTTAATTAGCTAAACTTGGTGCAAAACAAATCTAAATCATCACACCCATTTTGGCCGACATATTCCTAAAACAATGCTGCATGGCTTGCTTTTCTCTAGAAGATATTAGTTTCAAGGTCCCAGTTTTTTTGGTAGCATGCAAACTAGGATAAAATGTCACTTGCCTTTCCATAGTAGAATTTCCTATACAGTTGAGCAGTTTCATCTCTTTCAATCTTGGGAACAAATTCATATTTGGGCAGGATAGGATTTCCTAGGCTGTCGGAAGGGTAGCTATGGTGGATGCCGTCAATCCAGTAACCTCCCCCAGGGGGCAGCACAACCAGAGGGTAGGGACCGGGCCTCTTCAGCATCTGAAATCAAATGTTTTAAGTCAACAACCATGCTTCAAAATGCTGATAAATTTTATGCAGTGTTTATTTTGCAGCATAAAATAATCTTTAGTAGTGCTTTGCATATCGTAAAAGTTAATTTATTTATATACAAATTAATGACTTCATTTGAATTCTTTCTTATAAGAAATAGCATAGAAGACCTGACTATTTGAAGGCCCAGTGGCTTAGCGGTAGTGCTTCGCATTGCCACGCCACAGGTCCGGGGATTGAATCCCGGATTGGGCGAGGTTGACCCATCCTTTCATCCCTTAAGTGGGTCGATAAAATGGGGACCAAGCATGCTTGGGAACTAAACACTGGGGGTTCCGCGTGAGGCTGACCACCTTACCGGGACATATGCCTAGCACCCCAGAGCCCTAGGTCACGTAAGCTGAAATGGGCACGGCAGGCCTTGGCCCACTAATGAGCTGTTGCGCCGAGGAGTTTAGTTTTTTTTTTTAATTTGGAATACTTTGGATCTTAAGAAATGCCAGTCATAAATAAGCAAATGAGATATCCTCAAAGATAAATAACCAATTAAAAAAACTTAAAGTGCCAAAACAGATCATTAAAAGGTCAAGGCTTTCTGAGCCCATTACAGCTCATGAAACCATGGCTCTCAGCAGATATCAGAGTCAGTTGGTCAGACTCAAGTGGACCCTCTATGTTTTGTTCGCAAGCTAGTTTGGTCCTCATTTATCGACCCACTGAAAGAATGACAGGTAAAAACATAAATGAGTAAACATTATCCAATATGGAGTTTGAACCCTGGACCTGTGGCATGGTAGTGCACAAAGCTACCACTCAGCCACAGGGCGTGATGCGTATGGCCTAAATGAATAGTTAGGCACAAACAATTTCAGACTTCACATGATAGTAATAGATTTGTAACGGTTAATTAAATAACCTAAATATAAAAAAAGGTATTGCAACACTTATAGTGATATTAATTAAAATAATTTCCCACTTTTTGATGAATGCTTTTCAGATAAAATGCTTTCTGATTTCTAAGGAAATAAAATTTTATTTGATACATTAAAATTGTATAAAAGTTTGGTAAAATATGTACCTCTTCCAGAAAATCATTTTCTTTCTTCATTTTCGGTTGAGGACCAGGACTCTGGATAAAGAAAGAAACAAAGTGAACATTGACAGCATTTATTAAATAGTTTTACATAAATAATCTGATTTTAAGAGAGTAAAATGATTTCATTTATGGCTGTTTGGAGGCTTAATGTATTAAACAGACAAACTTAATAGTCATTAATAGAAGTTTATGGTTAAATAGCAACATATGATGAATTTCAATAGATGTCCAACTTTATCTAAATAGATGATGTAAAGCCACTATCAGCCTTTTTTTTTTTGGCTAGTAGCATGTTTAAATACAGATCAATGAAGATTTTCAATTTAAAAGAAAAGCAAAAGATTATGAATAATTTTTTTTCAAAAACATAACATTATTCAAATATTTTTTTCTCATATTTATTCTGAGGATAGTTGTGATACAACATGCATTAAAAATTAAATATCTATTTGAAGTTTAATTATCTAAGTCATCAGAAGCATTAATGATAATTTATATTTTAATCGATGTTTGTGTGAAATGCTTGTGTGGACGTAAATCTCCTGTTTTCAAGAATCTTTGTATCCATGACAAGGAATAAGATAAGAATTGCAGAAATTTTCTTTTATTTGAGGGTCCTCAGAAAAGTAACATATTTCATTGGGGGACAAACAGTTTGTGATTAATCGTAAGTCAGGATTGATAACACAGCATTTTTAAACCTTTATTTAACACAACATTCTTTGCTCATTTTAACTAATTTATTGTTGTATCTAATAAACTGTTAAAACTTTTTAAATAAATATTGTAAGATGTTTATATATAAAAATTCCTAACCCATAACAATTAATATTTTTTGTTGCAGTCCACAACAATTTTTTTCAACTACCAGTTTAACTTTTTTTATTAATTAAAAAAAACAGACCACTGTCATAAAGGGTATTGTATGCTTCTAAAGTAAAGTAAATTGCATAACATTGTGTGCTAATTGGGGTCTGCACTACTGGCTGCGTGCCTCTTAAATTGAACAATAAAAAAAATGCTATTGGCATTTTAGTCATATAAAGTTGATGCCAAAAGATAATTTTTCAATGGTATATTATTTCTTCTGTAGCAAGAGAAAATAGGAATTTAAATTGGATTTCCAAACATACGATTGACAAAAAGTGTGAAATATTGAAAAGCGTTACACAAGAAATATTTTAAGTTTTCCATTTTGAAAACTTCATGCATCTTTTCAAAAACACCATAAAAAAGGGCTGTAAAACTTGCACAATTTTTATAGGTTTATTAAATCTATCAAATATCTATTCTGGGAGTAATTTGTTCTTTTGATTGACTAAAATAAAAGAGAATAAAAGAAAATTATTTAATAGCTGAAAAATCATGTTCCAAATTTGGTAATGAAAAGAGATAAGCATCTAAATGTCAAGGTCAACAGGTATCACAAGGAAGCAATCTTTATAACTTTTCAGAATTTATTTGTGAAACTTTTTTATCAGAATTAACAACATCAACATAGAAGTGTTAGATATTGTTCAGGAACATTTTGACAAATAGGTTTACTTCATGTCTTTATTATAAAAAATATCCAAAATTACAATTATTTTCAGCATATGCTAATTTTATATTCTTTGTTAATCATAATATTTTAGCAAAATTGAATAACACATTCAAAACATAAAAAATAATTAGTCCAATGATCATTGGGCATTCCATTTTTGACACTCCATCTATCACCACACCAGAAAGGAAACCAGAAATAAAAACTGACATCCCACAACCATAACTAGACATTTCCTGTTGCCAAAAACAAAAAACGAAAGCCCATATCCATTTCCAACAACTATTCTCAACAGTGCACCACCCCACACCAAAAACAAAACAAAAAAGAACAAATCACGAAGCATGTAAACAATGCCACTTGGAATGCAAGAAAGCAGACGATTTTTCAAATAATGCAACTTACCATCAGATAAGAAGAGGCAAAATAATCCGACTGGAGAGAGTTGGAAACCTCATGTAATAAAGTTGTTATTATTTATTTCTTTTTGCCCCGCGATCTTCTTGATCATTATTATTTTTCGTCCACTAATTTCTTGCATGGAAGGTTCCCATCTGCCATGGAGCCCCCTTTGGAAGATTCGAATTCGAGAACTGTTCTGCTCGTTCCAAGGCCACAGGTGTATCGGGGTGGAGGAGGGGAAGAGATCGAGAGCCACGTAACACACCTGCGCTGCGGATGGTAAGTAAATAACCGAGGTGTTGGGTTTGATACGTTCTTTCCGAATCTTGCGAGAACAAAACACGGATGGATAATACGAATTACTGCTAATTCTAACCTCTTTTGCTAGTCTACATCCAATTACTTACACCCAATACAAATGTTTACTTAAATCTTTTTTTTACAAATAAAATTTACACTTTACATATTTTTTTTCTTTCTATCTTTTTTACTTTTTTTTTACAGTACGAACACTTTAGTCTTAGCTACAGACTCAGAAGCGTTTGCCACTTTTTTCATGCTAATGTAAAAGCAACTTCATGATGTAAACTAGCTGGTCACACTGGTGCATTCTTTAAACTGAGCTCACACGGAACCAGTGAAAAGTGAAACCCATACCTATTCAACAACAAAAGACCGACTTGAAAAACAAGCCTGATTATATCCTCCAACTATAGAAGAAATCACTGCCAATTTTTCGGTTATTTTAAAACTGAGTTATTTTGCCTGGGTTTTTGCGGTTTTAACGCATAGTGGGGACACAAAAAAGGAGTATGTCCATTTTTTTTAAATCGTATAACTATAATCTCTATAGCAAGAACAGTTTTTTTTTTGTTGGATAACGTCAATACTAGAGCAACTCAGAAGCCATCGGCTACAAACCCCCTTATATTTCACTGCGGTCAAGTAATGAAACTTCACCTTAGCTGGCACCCACAAAAACACCTTACAGCAATATAATACCAACAACAGATAGTAACTGATATCTTTGAAAGAACCCGAAGATTCAAATCCGCAAGCTGCACTGAAGCGAAGGATTCAATTGGCCCATTTTGCGATCTACCCCCACCCTTCCCCCAACGTACCTGTGCTCGACGACACACTTACTTACCACTCTTGACTTATTCCTGTTTTCAAATGGGATGCAGATTGGAAGTTTTTTTTTTTAAATGCCAGTGGTCATTATGCGACGAAGGATTTCTTTTTAATTGAATAGTTTGTGTTGCCTCAGAAGAACAGTAATATAAGTCCAAAAAGGGTTTGTTTTGCCATAGGACATAGAAAAATTTGTAGAAGGGTGTTTGAAGAGATTTTGGATATGTTTAAAAAGCTTCTTCACCTTTAATTTGTTAGAAAAGTTATACAACTACAAAGAAAGAAAAACACAAGCATTGGCTTTAAATTTTAATGAGCTGTCGACTGACAACTTATAAAAGTCAACTTAACTCAATGGAAGGCTTTTACTGGATTATCTTAGAAACCCCACGTAGTGTAACTTTTTCTTTGAAATTTGATATATTATTAACATTAAATTTCGCCTTATTACTCCCGTATGGTAGGAGTCAATTTGAGTGGTTCAAAAGTCAGGCACTAAGCTCGCAGCACCTTGATATTATATAATATATTTAGCCTGACCAGATTTGTTCGGTGATAGCTTTTCGACTATAAAAACATCGTTAAATTTTCATAAATCAAATTTGTATGGCTAAATAGTTGTGTAACAAACTTAACTATACTGCGAAATGCAGTACGTCTAGTCACCTTAGATACAGTATACTGATCAAAATAACGTGAAGTAACTAATCTCGATTGTCGATATTTGACCATTGAGAAGACGATTTTAAATAAAATAAATTAAATTTAACGTTTTGTGTTGTCGTCTAAAAGACGCCTTTTAGTATTTTCTTCGTTTTAATCTTTTTAACGTGGACATAAAGATGGTGACACTGGACTTAGGCCAGTATGGCTCTGGGTCAAAAGCGACAAAATTCACGTTGTGGAAGAGCTTTGTGATAGTGATGGGCAAGATGCGCTAATTGCCGGGTAGAGCGTGTCTAATGAACCTTAAATCTGTAATTAAATGGGGGTTATTTTCTGCCCAATGCGATTTTAAACGGAGATTTGGCGAACACAAGGAATTAGAGATTTGACTTTTTCGGGTTATATTTAAAAATATACTTTGTCAGGCCGTTGGAAAAAGCATTAAGATTATTAGCTAATTAAATGTCGCGTATTCCGTTTCCTTAGTTAGCTGTTAGCTCCCGTACCGTGTAATATATTCGAGTCAAATTCAATCCTCTATTTTACCGATTCTAATTAGTTTATAACCACTATTTATTGCTAGTATTTTAATTTGGGGTTTCTGTTGTAGGATTTTGAAGCTCCAATATTACCCCGCCTATAATCCAGCCACGGGGGATCGGATTTTTTAAAAACACAAATGCATAAAAGTTTTATCGTCAAAACTAAGCTAAATCTTTAAACAAATATTTTTCTATTTTAATTTAAACATAGCACAGCATTCCTGAATAGTTGTGGTCTGTTTCGCAAATTTAATTTTGTACTTCCACCAAAGATTTCGAGATGGTTTAGATTATAAAGTAGTATGAATGATATTTAAGCAGAAAAGTACCTTGATCTGCATGAATATACAGAGGTGAAGGCCTGACTTAAGTGTATGTAATTTAGGCTTTCAAGACCTAATTTTTAGACACCAAAAAAACGAAATAAAAATATATATATAATAATGAAGTTGATGTAGATTGCACTAGAGCTATACACCGATGCACTAACATGAGGTAGGAGCAGATCTAAGTAAATTGTTGAATCTTTACTATATATCAATCGCGAAAAAGTGTAACAAAATCTTCCGTCTCGAAAGTTATTAACTTTTCAATAATCTCAGCTGCATGTACTATTTTAGTAAATTTAACAATAGTGATAGTTAAACGCCAAACCATCGGGGTTTTTAACAGGAACCTAATGAACCGCTCGATCCAGCCTCATAACCATTAAACCAACGCACGCGAACCCAATTTGTAAAATATGGATTTTAATTGTTATTTGATCGATTACTTCCTGTGATAAGAAACTCATTCATAACTTGAGTGTTCCACGCTTGGGCATTACTTTTCCTATCAGGGCTTTTATATAGCACAGCGATCTACGCGCAAGTAAAGGGGAACAACACCTCGGATGGACAATAAAATTACTAGGTTGGTCATCAATTGTACTTCTAAATAGGCACAAAAAAGATAAGATAAAGGAAGAAGATCTCCATCATAAGAGTTTCTTCTTGATCGCTTGGATGAAGCAGCATCCGTCGTTGTTTTGACTTCAGCCAGATGCACACGGCAATATTTTGTGAATTTAAGACGAAATATTGCACCGTATATAAAACATCGTGGTAGACATTAATTTACCTTATAGTAACCAGAAATACACGTTACCGCCAATCAGAAAATTATATATTCAATGTTGTTCCATTATTAAAAGTAATTAGTAAAAAATTAAGTTCATAGTGGTTCCATGCACGCAATTCCAACTAACCAAAATATAACTACACTTCACACTAACATGACTTGAGACCTTTCCTAAAGGAAATTAGCATTTTCTAAGTCCTCATTTAAAAAAAAAAATAACGAGCATGCTGTTTCTTTCAATTTTCGAAAACTGGAAGAGTTCCGAGAGAAAATCTCCGCCTTTTGATGTTTGGCCAATAAATACTCTTAACTATTTGCAACTAGTTTAAAAAGTTTCATGAAAGGTACAGAACTGCTATATCTATCTTAAGACAAAGATACATCTTATCTAAAATCTTCCGATAGTTTTTATTTTGAAAAATTAGTAAAAACAAATTTTATTGACAAATATAAAATAAGAGTATCCCACGCGCAATTTTAAAATATTTTTTTTTTCTTAAACTTTTCTGAACAGATTGCATAAGAAAAAGGTAGCATCTGGTAGCAAGCTAGGCATAAATGCAGGAAGGTTATGATAAATAGTCTTTAATAGTAATAATTAAATATCTTGTTTTGAAAAAGAGCTACCGTAGCTATTCAGACTTTTTGATAGCCAGGATATGAATACACCAAGTATAACACAAGCTTCAATTTGTTAAAACAAAGGATTTCGATTATAATTTGATACCTTTCACTGATAAAAAAACTCGGACATTACACTTTTGTGGGTCGGCGGAGTGATCTATATGGCAAACAAAAAGGGGAACACTAACATCACGGGGCTGACACAATGAAATTAGTAGGTTGGCCGTCAATTGTAACTTCTTAACACAACCAAGAAAAAAAAAGTTAAGAGGAAACCATCAGGTATATGCTTGGCTGCGATCTGCGAAGTGGGCAATTAAGATGCGCAAGAGCTATTGGAAACGGGTTCGTAACTTTGATCTGAAGTCAAGTGGCGAGTCCGAGATGGCACCCAACGCAACCTTACAGCAACATCATAAAGATGAGCAGTTTTCTAACGTAAACCAGTCTAAACCAAACTGCGCTTTTGTCGACATTTGTTCATTTTTTTTGTATCTTTCAAGCAACAGTGGTTAGCTTACAAGATAAAAACCCAGTCTCGTCATAAACAGTGGTCCGTTAAATCGTCCTAAAATGCTTTCATTATTATTTTAACCTAAATTAATAGCTTCAATGGTTTATAAAACATTTTTTTTTCAAGAGTCTCAATCTTTGTTAATTTGCCTGAACCTCCAACATTAAAAAAATAGGATCGAAAGGAAACAGGTACGCTTGACTGCGATCTGCGAAGTGAGGCAATTAAATCGCGCGAGTTTTGTTGGCAACGGGTTCGCAATTTTGATCCGCAGAGAAGTGACGAGTCCAACATCTGAACTGATATCCTACGCAACCATACAGACATAGTACGAAGCGTCAAGACACTGATAGGGTGACCAGACGTATTGCATTTCGCAGTACCCCCAGTTTAGTTTGTTAATCAACTATCTAACAATAC
This sequence comes from Oedothorax gibbosus, assembly GCA_019343175.1. Taxonomy (NCBI): domain Eukaryota; kingdom Metazoa; phylum Arthropoda; class Arachnida; order Araneae; family Linyphiidae; genus Oedothorax; species Oedothorax gibbosus. The sequence continues at coordinate 28,557,419 of CM033278.1, forward strand.
ATTTTGCAAATAGTCTCCCTTTTATTTATTTTTTCAGTTTTTTTCAAACAAAAACAAAACAACGTAAATGAAATTATGAAAGTTTAATGATGATTTTATAGTCGAAATGTTAATCACTGACACAAATCTGGTTAGGCTAGACTTTGGACTAATACAATATTTAACGCTAACTAATCTAATATACACGAGAAGTTTTCCATTGGAGGTATTTTTTGTATCATATAGGTTGGTCTTAATCACCAATCGTAACTTTTCGAACTAAGAAAAGGGGGGGCTGAAAGGAAACCAGACATGCTTGGCTGCGATCCGCGAAGAAGTGGGGTAATTAAAATGCGCAGGCTCACCTGTAGCAGCAGCGGAAGAGCACATCGCTGGTCATCGAGGCGACCAGAAGACAGCCGCTCCAGCAGCTCGAACAGGTCATTGGGGTTCTGGAATAGAGACAAAGAGGTGTCAAGTGTGGCTTAATCTAGGAAAACACAGACTATAATGGGGGTCACTTACGAAAATTTTTGTGTATGATAGTGCTAGTTGGCTGATGTATTATATTTTTTCGATCATCTTCCTTATTATATTGATCAGACCAATCACGTTGAGTCCGTGTTTAAGTCAAAGTCAAACTAAACGAAGTGGGACCAAAAAATTATAAAATTTACTGAAAATTTGGAGGTCCACAGCATGTAGCATAAAAGAAACTGAAATTTGGGGGGGGGGGGGGCGATAATTAGCACACGATATCTAGCGATCAATCTCTCGACAATCGACGCTTTGCATTTGTAAAACAAATTGCCGATTCATTGAGTTCAAAATAAAGGAAAAATCGCCGTAAAACAAAAAAAAATCGGACAACAACAAGACGACAAGAAGAATAAAGTCATTAGCGACTTTATAAATAGAAGTGCTAATCTAATTAAAATTACATTTCAAGAGTCCAAAATCAAAGAAGTGTTTTACGATTCGATATAAATTCTCCTCTGATCATACTCAATTAAATTTCAGCTAACATAAAATTGGAATGCGGAATACATCGGGTTGAACGCTTGATGTCATGTAAGATAATACAGCAGTGCTAAAACCAGGGCCCACGCAAGGGCGGCGCCGCGGAAGCAAGAGTAGGCCGCAAAATAAAAGAACACTAGAAAAAAATTGATTGATTAGAGAAATGACCGTGATGCACTCTACATGATTGTTTATTTGGTGGACTGGACCAAGTTTAAAATGGATACAGGGAGTCGGATAAAATAATTTTTCTTAGTGTTTGGTATGGTCAGTTCAGTCTTTAAAAACAATGAAATGATGTTTCAGCATTGATAAAATGTACTAGCTATTCCTAAAATATAAGCTCCGAAACCCACGAAAAACAGGGATTTAAAATTGTGGCTGTACATCAAGTATGGAATTATTGATTTTATCTAAAATTTGGACGAGTAATAATAATAATAAAGGAATATATTTTACAAATTGGGACTGTTATTGTGATACATGCTCTACGCAAACAGAAACTTAAAATTTTTTTTAATTACTTGGATATTAAAGATTGGAAAATGTTAACTAATAAGATTAAGTTTTATTATTATCGTTTTACAAACATAAAAGAACATTTCATTTGGGTTATTATTCAGCCAAAAAAAAAGGTGACCTCTGACGTCTCTTGGTAGCGGAAATGCTAATAACGTAATTTGACTAAGGGAAGATGAGATCAGAAGTCGGGTCTCCAAACCGAATACTTCTCTCTGTGTTAATCCAAAGGGCGAAATTTATTTTTGGAGCCGAATTATTCTAGCTAATAATTCTTACAAATGTTTTTTCTTGTATGAATAGCTGTCTTACACGTCTCTTAGTCCATCTTTTAAAATTAGTTCGATTTTTTTTTGTTGATTTTCAATACATAGTTTACCAATAAAATATTCAAACCAAATTCAAAAAGTGGCACTATAGAGATGCCAGCTACATTATCAGATAAAACATTTTACAAAAATATTAAATACAGTCGGAGTAATTTGGCTCAGAAAATATTTTCTTAATATTGGATTAACATAGAGAGAAAGCTTAATGGTTTGGAGACCCGTCTTCCAGTCCCATTAGCCACTCTATGCATTAGCCTAGCATTTATTGAAAATACAAGTGTCTTTGTCTTTCGTTCAAGATAATGTTTTTGAGTATGTGTTTTAAAACAACTGGTTTGCAAGTTTGCAACAGAAACAGTACTGCTTATCTAAAATTTCATGCGGCTTTAGGTAGTTCAATAAGAAACCTTTGTGTATGGGATCAAATAAAAAAAAACAGAAAAACGTCACACACTGAATCTGAGATGCTCTAGAAAATTAGAATTCTTCTCACTCACGCAGGACAGAAACTCAACACAAAAATAATATTTGGTTTTAAAACCTTATTTTAAGAACATTTGATACGTCGCTGGAATAATTTAAGTCGGAAAAAAACAGCCTTGAAAATTTCCGCCATTCACACTTTTTAAACCGAAACACGTTTTGTAGGTTGAGCACTGCACAACAACCTTTTCAAAAGGTCATTCACTCTGTCGCAAGGGATCTCGCAATAAAGCTCCATTAATACTATTAAAAGCAATTAAAGAAGAAGTCAATTTTTATTTTATGCAAGTATTTCGACGACGTTACATTCCGGCATTCGTGACGAATCACGGGTGAAATAAGTTTTTAATCTATTTTTTTTTTGGATTCGCCATTTTGCAAATGTTGAATGAATGAATCAGCTGCCTATGGAAATTAAAATGGAGAGTTTCTTTTCTTTTTAGCGAAGTTCCGGGAGACTGAACACACAAGTTATTTTAATTGTATGGATGTTACGAAAATGCACGAAGAAAACTTTGAATACTAAAAATCTTATTAACCCATATATTAGGAAGTTTAATTTCAATCACATATTTAAGAAAAAAAAGCAATTAACAGAGGAAAAATATTTTTTTTAGTTGTATTTTAGTATTATTGAAAATTATTGGGGTTTTTTTTATAAGAACAAATGAACATTGATACAACTCTTAACTTTTACTATCAATTTCAACGAAACTTCTGTTAAAAGAAAAAAAGGATTTCGTTTGGGAGTAAAGAGGTCAAAAATATGGCGACTTAGTATGGAGTTTTCGATAAAATTTAAAAAAAAAATTATGACATTTTATGCAATCAGCTGTTTATTATTTGCTTAGAAACCACTTTGCTTGACGATCTATTTACCGGTCCTATAAGAGATAGGAGTTGCCCTCGAGAAGTTTAACTACACACCAAAATTTAAAATACAAAATATGGCTATCAACAAATAACATTTTAAAAAATGAAAAAAAATCTGCCTTTTTTTTACTGAGCAATAAAAACAGGATTACTAAAATTTTAAATAATAAAAATAGATGCCTTATTTATGCATCAGAATGATATAAAAAATGTTTTTAAAAATCTAAATTCTTGAAAAGCAGAGCAAAATGGTAAAAGGTGTGAAATTTAAGTTAGATAATTATTCACATATTTCATTTGTTGTGTTTTTGCAAAATCCCACATCACTGTTTTTCTCACGAACATTTTTGTGTTTAATCAAATCAATCTTTATGTCACTATTCAAATTTGAAGGATCAAGGATCTTTGAATCTATGAAGGTCAATTTAATGTGCACTAGAGCAACACAAGGGCTATTCTGCAGTGGGCAGGTAAACTGCAGTATCTAGACCTATGACTTGGACCATTGTTGCAAGACGTCAATTACTCTAACCTATAAGAAATTATACTCAAAGACTGATTACTTCAGAGCAAAAATGGAGCAATTCATTATAGCCATTACTGCAGTTTACCTGCCCACGGCAGTATTGGCGAGGAGCCTTACAACTTGGAATTTTGAGGTCTGGTTAAGAGGGACTGTCAGTCCCATAGAGCTAATGCATTAGTTTTGAAATCACAACTTTTGCATAAGAATTGCTTTGCCATGTTATCGCGTTTTCACCAGGTATAGGAATCACCATAACATGAATTTTGAACAAAATTGAAAAGAATATATCACCCGGTTATTTAATTATTATTTGATAAAGTTTTTAAAAAATGCTGTCATCTGCTGTATATTTTTGGCATTTTAAAACTCCCAAAAGATATAATTAAATAACTAGATAACATTTTCGTTTCAAATTTGTTTCATTTTGATGTTATGTGGATTCCCATACCTGAGGAAAAAGGGCTAACATAGCAAAGTTATATTTCTGGGGAAGTTGTGATTCCAAAACTAATGCAATTAACTCTATGGGACTGACAATCTCTCTTAAGTGAAAAGGCAGACATCTGGATTGCCTTAAGATTTATAATTACTAAACTAACTGAAATTACAAACTTAATTATTAAGTTTGTCTCTATGTATAAAGTTAGACATACCTTTATATCCTCATTTTCAGGAAGTTCCTCAGAAGACTCTAAACTGATTTTAGAGCTTTCCATAGCAATTTTCACTGCAAGAAAAATAAGTTCATGTCAGACAAAAAGGAATTAAGCACATTAACTAATTTTAAATAAGTACATGAAAATAATTTATTAAAAGCAGTTAAAAGATATAAATAAGTATGCATTTATTTAAAATTAGCTCTAAAAATAATCTGAATGTTTATCAACAGCTTAGTAAAATAAGTGGGTAAAATAAGTTTTAAAAAAAAGCATGGACTTAAATTAAACAACCATTTAAAAATCATTACATTAAATAACAAACAATTTTCAAACATTTGTATATTCTCATCAAATCTACCATTTTAAGACTAACGTTACTGCACACTCATGAAAAAGAGCTTGACAAAGTCCAAACCATAACAAAATTTTCATGTCCACTTTTATACCTATTGTCATATGCTGTAATGTTTATGTCAATAACAAAATCGGTTTTTTAAACCTTTGTCACAGAGAAAATGAATGTAAAATATCTACTTTGCAATGCAGGAAACCAATCTTGAAGATTTAGTGTGTACTATGGCATATAAAAAAAATACACTGAATGATAATTTAAAACACTTTTGTGTGACAGTAACTTAGAAATAATATATAATTTATGGTTGACTGCTTGAACTAAACAAATTGGGTAATGAAAATGAAAGGAAGTTAGTTTTAGCTTTCATAAAATAGCTTTAAACCGTTTTTGGCTGACATTTGAGCAGCTTTTAAGATGCTGTTCTCTGCAGGGTTGAGGGTTGCATCAGTTCTAAACATGGGGGTATAAACATGTGGTTTTGACTGGTTTTATCTGCCCCGACCAATATCATTTCAACTGAAATTTACTATTCAGTTTATTTTGTGCAAATAAAATATCTTATAACCATTTAACACCAAATAAAAAACACACATAAATAAAATAACACCAAGATCTAACAAAGTTTTAATTATTTTTTTTTCCAATTACTCATTTATGCAATTTGCATTGAATTAAAAAAAAAAACTGATTACATGCAACTTGTTTTGTGGATGTGTCTAATTTCAAACTATTTTCATTTATTATGGATAGATCAAAACATAGAGAATTATCATTTAATTGATGAAGAGCTGGCATAACAGTTCATTCCATCTAATAATCATAAGATAATTCAACAAATTTTATATTATGAATTTAATCTTCTTGAAACTAGTAGTTGCAGTAAAAAATAACAAGTAGGTTTGTAACAGAATCTGTCACTCAGCACGCTTCCACACAACATTTGTATTTAATAGGTAAAAAGGCGCCAAATACAGCATTAATTCTATATTAAATATTTACATGCTAAATTTAGCTAGTTTCATTTATTTTATTTCAAAAATAAGATTATTATTTCTTTGATAATTATTTAATAATTATTATCGATTACAAAAATTAATTTAAATTTCAAAGAATAAATATGTAATATTCCTCTCTTTTAAATAGAACCAAAAAATTTCATATTAACAAAGAATCTCGTAGTGAAATATATTTGACGTCATTTCAGACTGATCGATGTCACAAAAATAAATTTATTTTAATTTATTATTTAAAAGAATTAAAGTTTCTCAAGCGATTGTTGTGAATGGCAATGATGATTTAATTCTAATAAAAATGACTTCTTATGCTTTTTAAATGAGCATTAAATTTTGCAGTTTTTTATAAAATTAAATTACTTAGAATTTGATTTTTTTTTGCTGAGATTTTCAATGTGTTCTAATTTTGATGCGCTGAATTTTTTCACATATATCACACTTGCCTGTAGCATTTGTAGTTTGGCTATGAAAGTGGGTGACAGACGGACGGAACGATTATAATACCTTCCACTTTTTACGTTATAAACATAGTGTGGAAGCTAACATAAGTTTACATGTATCACAAGTTGAGGTTTTAACATATTTTCACAGCAGTTTCTGAATTTAAATTTTTTTAATTTTAATTATTTTTTATATTAACTAGTATTAATTAAGAAAGTATAAAAACCAGCAGTTGCAGTTAAAAACATAATTTTGACCCGTTTTGACAACTTCTGATGACGGTTAAAACCACTTTTAACCAGTGTCATAATCAAAATGAGTTTTAACAGTCAAAATTACAACCCTAGTAATTGGTAAAGCTAACTTCTATATTTTATTTCATTACTTAACCCTGAAGCTTTAAATAATTCTTTTAAAAAGAACATAATCATTTGAGAATTATGTTTAAAGAAAAACATTTTCTAAATTTTTTTAAAAATCATGAACCAAAATGAATTCTTAAAGAAATATGAACAAACTAATATAAATTAGATAGGTACTAATGACTTAGTCTTCAAGTTGCAGAGTACATCATTAGAGACTACTTTTATGCTAAAAGTCACTAATGATTTAGAAATATGCAAAATGAAATATTCTTTAAAAAAATATATAAATGGAAACTGAAACACTTTCTATGGCTATGTCCTGACTACGCCACAAAGGCAACAAATGCCACAAAGGCAACAAAACTTGGCGACTTGGCAGAGTCAACCACCATGCTATTGCATTGCTTGGCGCGCTTGCGTCGCCAAATTTTGTTGCGTTTGTTGCCTTTGTGGCGTTTGATGTCGTAGTGAGGACATAGCCTATGAACAACACATCGTAGAATACTCTTAAAATAGTTTTTATTTTATTAGCTTAAGTTAAAAATTAAACTCTTTCCGAGACAACTGCCTTATGAAACAGCGCCCATAGCTGTATCTTCAATCATCTGCTGAGCAACGGCTAGCGAATGCCCATGTCAAGTGGCTAGTTTAACGATGAGCAACGGATAACATCACAAGCAAGCTTAGTACTCATTAACCGACCCAGGAAGACCTACGACTAGCTACCCAACTCTTATACAAAGCTAGGCTGGTAGTCAAGTCAAACACACCAACCACTACACTACTGTGACAACAAAGTTCTATACACATACGTTGGTTAGGTTAGTTAAACTGTTTATTTTTTTTATAAACAATGCATTATATATGTGGTTTTTTTTTAGTTCAAATAATTACAATGCAAATGTTTGTTTTATTAGAAAAGCGGTCAGGTTTAGGAAACATTATAAAGCACCAGCAAAACAAATTTGTTGACATAAAAAATTATTTGGGTACTTTTCCATATCTATGGACGCAAACCTTGTATAATGTAGTTTTTTGGAAACAAAAATAAATACAGTTAAAAGTTAGCATTATAAATATTCGGTTTTGTGGCGGTTGTACATTTTTGGTGACTTCATCGCTTGTGCAAGTGAAATGGAAAGTACTAGATTATTATGCATGGTGTTATTCTTGATTAAGTAAAAAAAAGAGCAAAATGACTTTAGGAACAATAATTTAGTAATAGAACTGAGCACTTAATAAATGTTTAAAAGGTTTTTTTTTAAAATCAGTTTCATATGTCTCAGCATTAGCAGAATTGATTATTAAATAAGTTTGCTGTACAGGCCCATTCAATTATCATATTATTTTGATATTCCATATTAAATAATACCAGGATATTATAAATATGTGCTTATGTAGTTTTAATCTAAAACTAATGGCTGAAACGTACTTTCTGTGCAAAAAATAGTCTTCTAACCATATATTCTCATTACATTTCAACATTTCCGAAAAAGTCTTTTTATACAAGTTTTTAGATCATAATTTTTTAAATATATAAATTTATAAAAAAAAAATGCAATGTGTAAAAGTTTAAATGCAATCAGTATATGTTATGAAACTTAAGCGCAAATGTTTAATAAATCTAATTATTGATAATAAAGAACTGCTAATTATAACATAACAGCTGTTTGACATTATAGTAAACAGCTTAACTGACATATGCTGGACAAACTAAGAAAAATTAACTTTTCTAATAAATACACCTTTGCTTTAAGTGAATTAATACTCAAACAATTATCAACAATAATGTTTCTAAAAACAAACAGATGCTAATTAACTCGTAGGTAAACAAAAACACTATTAGGTAACATAAGCTGTCAAAAAGTCAAAACCTTTGTTTAACCGTCAAACGTCTAAAAACAATTAAAACTATTCATATAAATAAAATACAGTAATATATTTATTGATTAAATAACAGTATTAATGCAAATATTTTAAAATTAAAACACATAAAAGAATTACCTATTGCTTGGCCGAGCATTGCTGGGTTTTCGCAAGCCGAAATTTAAGTGGCGGGCTAAATTGCTAACTAATCAAACAGAGGGGTGGCCGAACACAATATTGTACTTTCATTTATTTTATGCTTCAAGAACCCATTGTTCGGAAAGCAAGACGCGAAAACCACCGAACCATAACAGAACTTTAAGGTGGGGATACCCAAATTTGGTTATTCTTTTGCGAATTAATATCAGTTTACGAGAATATTTACCTTGTCTTGAATCCTCGGAAATCCCTCATGTCCTACAGATGGATAGTACTGGGCGGAATTTTTTGTGTGAGAAACGAAACTAAAATTTAAAATATTGAATTTTTTGAATAAACAAAAAAATGTAAAGAAAAGTCACTGAGCTGCACTTCCGCAAAAACAAACGCAAGAGCGTTGCCAGATTCTAGAGAGAGTTTGAAGATGGAGTGAACACCTGGAGTGTTTGGTTTGTTTCAAATAAAAGAGTTGCACAACAACAACAACCAGAGTGAGCTGATGCTAACGGTTCGGAGAGTTTGCATCAGAAAGAAAAGAACCAAGCCATTTTCAATGTAACTTTAACTTTATCAAATTAAAATGTATCAAAACAGTTTTGTTTTTAAATTTGTAAGTTCTAAAAGTATAAGGATATGGAATCTTATATTATTTTCACGTACACATAGAGAAAAAAACATGTACTGCAGTTTGCTTGCCCTTTACGCCCTGCCGTTGGCACGACTTTCGGCAGGTAAACTGCAGTATCCGCCGACGACCCGGCGGCGCAACGGTTAGGGAGCTAGCCTTTGGAGCCTCTGGGTTCGGGTTCGAATCCGGTAAGCATGGTGTTTTGTTGTCGAGTATATGCGGAGTACGTGCTCGTTAAATCTGTTGGGTCCGAAAGTCCTGGGGCGGTATGGCGTTTCCCACGGGTACAGGTCCCTAGAGACTATTCCCTCCCTTCAGGGACATGTCAAATGTGAGGTGCGATAGATGCCATCTGTCATATATGTGTGTAGTCGTGTCCGTCCTTTTGACGATGGTTATAAGCGGGTCTTTGTGACCAAGCACACAAGCCTGAAAATATATGTCTAAAAACCTACCTGCAGTATCGCCGAAAATATGTATCGGCGATGTTTGATCAAACGCGTTTTTTATTTTTTTTACCAGAAACTCTAAAAGTAAACATTAAAATTTGAAGCTAGGTAATTCTTTACTTTGATTTAGGTATGTTTTGGGTAGTTGGTTTTAGTTTGATTTTTGGATGTACGTACATATTGCCCGTAGTTCGTCTTTACACTAACTGGGGGGGGGGGGGGGGGTCACTAAAGAAGACACCAGACAGCCTTTTTTTTTCTACAACCAATACTCAAAACATATAATAAGTTGAGATCCAACTTGGATAATCTAAATAATGATGGTGGGTAAGTACATTAAAATCACAAACGATGCATACATTTTTTTTTCTTATGGAGAATGAAAATACTTTGAACATGTGCCGTTTGGTCTGAATTAAAACTAAAAAAGAGAAAAGAAAGAAATGAACGCCAATCGAATCTATATAAAAGAACGGATTGTTTTTTATCCCTAAAACTTTTTAGTACAGTTCGGAGAGCCACGATAAATTTTATCATGTAAAGATTTTGCCAATTTTAAGTCCAGAAAAAAAATACTGGAATTTTGCGCCATTGATTTTTTTACGGGGGAAAATTACGTCCTCCACCCTTTCCCATCCCCCACGTGACATTTGGTGATATTCGACTCGACCCCCTCCCCCACTAAACAAGTCACGTAATTTATGGACGCACTCCTAAGGTAATTTCAATAACTTAAAACCAAAAAAGTTCTATCGGAGATACTTATTATGCACTCACAATTTCCTCGAAAATATTTTTATGACGTCCTACAGGTACTAGGAGTTCTTGTACCAAATTTGAAGCCCTGTATCTCATTTCGTTTTCCAGCAATTCCTTTAAAACCAAAAAAGTTCTATGTCAGCTACCTCTTGCGCATGCGCAACTTTATTGAAAACTTTACTATGACACCCAACAGGTGCTAGGAGCTCGTGTACCAAATTTGAAGCATGAATCTTTTTTCAGTTTTTAGTAATACCTTTAAAACAGGCCAGGTAAAATTATACTGCAGTTTACCTGCCGAATCTTGAGATTTTTTCATTTTACTGCAATGAGGAAGTTGCATGAATTTCAAATTCCTTGGCAGACAATAGCCCTTTAAAAACCACGTCGAATGCTACTTTTCACACTAGTAAAAAAGTTATTATATTAGTCAGTAATTGAGTTTTAAGTAAGGGATACTTCACTTCCGGTAAAAACACTCACAATCCTTTTGCAGTGCGTAATGACGTCAGGTTTGGCTTTTTTGTCCATTGGCGTGCGATTTCTAATCAACTTCTGTGCGATACAGCTGTAGAAAATACAAAATGTGTTTTGAATGATCCCATATAGGAATAGGATTATTTAGAATAAGTGGTTTTTCTAAGTTCCAGTTATTCTCATCAGACTTGGTAGATCTCCACGAAGATTTCGATTGATCCAACAATTGACTAGGTCTGAAGTGTCAACAGCGCGCTCTTGTACGATTTTAAATTCAACAACCAAGCAAGAAACAAGCTGTTCTAATTTATTATCAAAAGCTGGTTTAAGTGAGCAGTCTGTTCTTTTAAATCGAACGTTTTGAAAAACGTTGTATGTTTATTTTAATTATGGACATGCTAACCGTAGCGCCATTTTTAGAAAAAATCGCCAAATGGTGTGTTGTTACGCCAGCGCCGGGATATTCATTTGGAATGGTAGGCAGTATTCGCTAAAGCCTATACATTTTGGGGCCCGTACTTCTAAGTTCAAAAAGGGCGCCCTCAGAATTTCATTTGCTTCCGAAAAATGTTTTAATTTGGTAATGGAATCTCATCGCCGAAGTTTGATAAAAAAACAAAACGAATATGAAAAGGAGTACCAGTTTCCGCCCACCTCAAGAACATTGTGGCCATATAGATAAATTATAGTTCATCTCAGCAATTAAATTGGTCGATAGCAAACACGTCTCTGTGAATGAAACCTTATAAGGGGTGCCTATTTTTTGACCTTTCAAATCTAAGGGTTTAAGCCAAAACGAAGCCTATATATAAACACTGCACTCATTAAACTTGGCTATATTTCTTATTTTACATAATAACTTCTTTTGTGGGTTTTTTTTTTGTAACTTTTTACTAAAGTAATTTTGTAATTCAGGGTAATAATTGTTGCGATTTGCCTAGTAAAGTGTTTTTGAATTAACCAACATTTGTTGTCAGTAAAAAGCTTGACATATTTAAAAAAATACCATAATACCTAATTTTATGGGATTTGTTTTTTTTGGAAGATTTCAATACATCTGTTATTAACGGAATTAACGCGTTTACTTTCTTCTCAAAAAACCAAACATTCAAATTTTGAAACTTTATTTTTTTTTTATATAAAAAATTAAACAAAAAAAATTGGTTAAACATTGCAATATGTCGAATTTTCTCCTTCTTACATTGTTCTAACTTTAAATTTAAATTTTTTTTTCAAAAAGGTAATAACAAATGGACTTAATACTTTTCTCCGTATATGTCCTGGGATTCTGAAGCAATCTGTTCACCGTATAAGACAGTTATTAATTCAATCTTAAAGTGTATTAAAATCAGTTAAAAATTTGCAAATCATTTTAGTTTTTTAATAATTGAAGTATAGATAAATATACGTATTCGACGGAAAATAAAATATGAAAAGTTGTAGACAAATATCAAAATTGACAAAATATCTACATGAAATCTATCACATACCACATACAGTGTGCATAAAAACTGTTTTTTTCCCAAAATGTGACAAAATCATATTTAAAAAAAATGTACGACCCATTGCAAGCAACATTTAGTTTTATAAAAAATCATATTTAATAAGGTACATAGGTAAACAGTAAAATAATATAGTTTTTATAATAAATTTTATTTCTCCAAAAAAACAACAACCCCACTTTCAGCTGAAAGTAATTTACCACAAAACACAAGATAATATTTATAATGCAGTGTGTGTGTGGAGGGGAGGGGTATAAGCTGTCGAAAAAAAATACTTTCCGTGATTAGGGATGGTTGGGGATCGTCACCTCCACTTTCCAAGAACAAAATCCGAATCCCTATTGTCCAGTTTCTGCAAAAATTATCCGATTTTTATCAAAGCAAGCGATGAAACCTTTTGGGTTTTATGACCAAAGAAGAAAGGCTGTGTCGTGGATACCGGAGCAGGGTTTTTGTTTGAAACTCGAGACAATTGTTTACGGCCTCCCACAGTTTCAAAACATTTTTTTCAGAGGCACTAGTACGTTTTCTCAGTACTTACCAGATCCTCGACCGATTTCCTGGACTGGCCAATGGACAAAAAATAGATAAGACACTAAATTTATTGCTGGTGTGTCACTAAAGGCTGTAAGTTGAATTCAATCCTTATAGCCTCCGAATCTCTTTGGTGTTGGCAGTTTAGTATTTGACTCTGCGTGGCATCGTTGATTATTTTTTCTCTGCCTGGATCGAGATTTTTTGTCATTCATAAGTGGCTAAAGGCCTGTTTAAAGGTAAGATATTAATAAAAATTTAATTTCATTTAATGTCAAAACCTAATATAGATCAGCTTTCGTAAAAATATAAATTTCGCTTTATATGCACTATTTTTATATTTTTTATGGACATAGTGTTCCGTGAGTAATTTTTAAATTTTTGATCAAATGCGTATATCTGTTAGAATTTAGATTTATTGATATTGATAAATTAATTCCTACATAATTAATTCTACAATTTAAAAATTTGGATCCTATTGATTTTATTTATGTGAGTTCTGATATACACTGAAAAAAAAGTGTAGCATTTCTCCAAGTCATAAAGAGAGCGGGGGAGGGGGGGGGGGGGAGCCAAAGGGGCCCCGTCAAAATCAACTGCCTACAGGCCCCTACACTGCTTAATCCGGCCCTGGTTACGCCAGACGCCGTTTTCGGTCACGTGAGTTTCATAGAATTTAATAGGCATATTCGAGTAAAACTAATAATTTTTGATGATTTTTAAGCTGATATTCAGAATCTGTAGCTTCTAATGTTCCAGAAAATGGTATAAGTACGTCCTTTTGGGTAGGATGCAATTGTTCCTCATTTGCCATTGCCGAAAAATGGTGAATTTGTAACGAAAATCACTAAAAAAAAGTCGGCACATGAAAATATAAGTTAAATAGATGCCAAAAGTGAAAAAAAACGAAAAATGAAAATTTTGAAGTTACTGCAGTTTACCTGCCCACGGCAGTATAGAATTCAATATGCTGGCAGCATACTAGATTTAAATTATCATATTTCATCGCTCCAGTACATTTTTTAAATTGAGTATACTAGCGAAACACGGTCTCTTGTGGAATGAAACAGTTCTTTAATTAAGCAGCGGGTGACGTCATTCAAATATATTTTGACCTTTCAAATTAAAGGGATGTTGGAAGCCTAAAACGGATACCTTAATGATTATCGCTAGAAGCAGCTGCACTGAACAGTGTAAAGATGTTAGGGAAACTATTATTTTTATTTTTTAAATAATAACTTCTTTTTGCCGTTTCTTTTCTTATAAATCCCTATTTTTTAATAAATATTTTGTAATTTAGGATTAAAAATTGCGCTGAATATTGCCTCAATAAATGTTTTTGAAAAGCCCCAACATTTGTTGAGTAAGACACTTAGTCCTTGACATATTTAATAAAAGTAATACCTAGTACACATTTATTTTAGTTGGCATTCTCGATATCTTTTTTTTGGGTCTAAAACCGGATATTCAATCGATCTGTTCCATCTAAGCGGAAGGAGTATAACGGCGGATTTACTTTCTTCTAAAAATTATCCTGTTTTAAACATCAAATTCACCTTGAAACGTATAAGAGTAGGTTTATTTTTCTTATATAAAAAGAAAATTGCAATTTGTACTAAAAAAATCTAGGTTAAAGAAATTAAAATATGTCTAATTTCTCCCGATTACTACATTTTAAACCTTTTAAATTTGCAAATTTTTTATGGATAACAAAGATAGGTAAATAAAAACATAATGATTTCAATACCATATTTTCAAATAAAGGCGTACTATGTCTCAGCGCCGAAAAATTTCATATAAGCCAAAAATCTGTGTCACCCGATATTTTAATGCAACACGTCAAATTAGCGTTTTTATTTCATCTAATAAAGTTAATTTTAAAATCAGCTTTTACAATTTGAAATGAAAACATTCTTATTTTTTTTAATGTAATTTGAATAATAATCTGATAAGATCCCGATGTAGTTTCAACGGCTTTATCGATTAGATAAAGGATCCTTATCAATATTTATTCGGTTGTGATGGGCAGTAAATTTTATTAATAAAATTGATTAAGAGTGAAAGTTAATTAAATTATTATATTAGTAAAAAGTTTACTTCTATGTTAGTAAAATTGAAAGGTCAAACTAAATTATAAACTTCAAGCTATTCTAGAAAGTTCATGAATGCTTTAAATATGTCGCCATATAAAGGAAAATCTTTCAGTTTGATTTTAATCACAAAAATAATAACGATAAATTTAAAAAAAAACCTAGTGTTATTAATGAATTAGTTTATCAAGGTTAATTTTTTAAATTCTTATAAGAAGCTTATGCTTATTTCAAGTTTATTTGTTTTTATAGGAAAGTTAGAATAATTCTTTGGCAAGACAATGCTTCAAACCGTTTTTCAGTACCTTTCGCGAACGTACTGTAAGTAAGGATTTCATTTCATATCTTAAAATTTTTTTAAAAAAAATTTAAAAAAAATTTAGTAGTGTTTCTTTTGTTGAAACCAATTTTAACAGAAAGTTAAGTAAGATTTAAAAAAAAATTGGAAATTTTATGAACCTAAACCAACCAAAAAATATTTTATTTTATTTTTTCTTTAAAAAAATTTTTTTTTTTAAATAGTATAAAAGGTTGGTAAAAGCCTCCTTTCACGACCCGAGACAAGCAAGTGCCAGTAAAGTTCCCTATCGGACAGAAAAAGCTATCCACCGTGCGTTCACCCAGAATAACGACTTTGGAGAACTCGGGTTGTCACGACTCTGTCTACTAAAGTAGATCTCATATCTAGTGACTCTAACTCGAGATTATACAGATAGGCGTTTATAAGAAAATAACTTTCGTAGCCGAAGCAAACACTCGATTAAATTAGCGAGGATTGCAAGTGTAATGACATGCTGCATCTTAGAAGTCAAGAATGGAGTCTTTGTTTTCGTTGAAATCTGATGCGTTAACTTTGTAAGCTGTATTATTAGCTCAAGAATGACAAATCAAGTTGCACTACTACGAGATGTCTCAATAAAAAGGCTGTAAAAGTGGTTGTAAATTTCGTGATTAGGTCGTTGTAGCAAAAATATTTTGTAAGTGACGCTTTTTAGCTGACACATGTGTTAGTATTATACAGAATATTTCAAAATATATCTCGATTTAAAATATTGAACATGTATGCAGTTGCGAAAAAAAAATAACGATCCATCTCTTGTTTTTCGGCTGCTATTAAACAGAAATGTTTGAGAAAGACGTCATCTAAAAGGTACATCGAAATTTGCATAAGGGGTTTTCTACTTATTAAAATTACTTACGACTTTTTAAAAAAATCCAATAGCAACACCCGATTTGTTTCACTTAAAAATATTAAACACTGTCAAAATACCCAAAAATCAATTTGTGTTAACTTGAATGCAATATTTGACTAATAAGCATTCAAAGTTGAACGACTCCGTGATGTTAAAAAAGTTTAAAAATCCTTCTCTTATATCCCCCAACTCCCCACCCCCAAAACCCAAGGAAAGCTAATTCTTTTTTATTTACTTACTGTTCCAAATACAATTCCCTAAATTTTATCTCATTCAAAATCATTTTGCATTTTAATTAAAAAAAACTTGAATGGAAACCCCCATATTTTACATTAGGTTAGGTTAGTTTGAATTATCGTCGCACTAGAGCTTCACGAGGGCAATTATCTTTTACCTTTTACATTAATACACAATAACTGAGTTAAAACTATAAAAGGAATGGAAACCAAAGGGGGGGGGGGGGGGGTGCGTGCGTGACAAGTTGAAAAAAATTTAATACTTATAGAGAGACGCTTCCTGAGCTACTCTTTTATAGATTTTTAAAATTAGCCGGTTCACAACATGTTTTTACTTAAGTCCCAGTCTGCGGACCACCTAATCGCAACCAAAAAATTCTTTATGCGCAAAAACTTTGTTTAATGGCGTATGTTAGAACATTACATGCAAGTTTCATATTTCAAAGTAGTTTTCAAGAAAAGTGAAAAAAAAATCAGTCAAATAATTCATGTAAAGATAATTTTGAACATGAGTGCTCAATCAAGCTCAACTGTATTCAAAGGATTTTAGAAAATAAAATTCTTTCAATTTTTAAATTTCGCAAAAACACATGACAGATCGATAGCATTTTACCTGGCCGCTCCGCCCGTCACCAAAGCCGGTTAATAAAAGTTTAATGAGCATCAAAGGAATGAAGGATCGAAAAAACTTTACTAAACAACTAAACAGAGAAATTTTACATTTTTTTTCAAAAAATACTAAATTCGAATGTAAAAAAAAACTAATTTTAATTTTATTTAAAAAAAAAATCCTGCAAAGTACAACAATGCTAAATAAATAGATTATCATAATAGCTAACCCCATTATGTTCTATGCAGATTCACCGGTTGTGGACAGGAAATTATTTAGGTTTCATCTTTTCAACTCTAAACCGAATGGCGCAACAGCTCATAGAGGGCCAAGGCCTGCTGTGCCCATTTCAGCCTCGGAACGGGGACATATTGGAGTGCAATGTAACCGGTTTCCAGTCAGTTGGCGGGAATCCCCATTGTTGAGTTCCCGGGCTAGCTTGGAGCATTTTATCTATCACTAGAATGATTAAATCTTGTATTTTGAAAATGTGAATACGGGAACAAATAACCCCGGGCATGTGGCATGGTAGAGCGGAGCGGTAAGTTTCATATATGTATATTTTTCAATAAAAAAAATTCCATAAAAATCGGCCTCGTATAAGTAAATGCATAACGCCTTATACTGGATGCTCTTTTTATCTGCACCTCTCGCTTTTTCAACGTCAAACTCTGCATGGAATACCTTATTAAAAAACAAATAAGTAAAATGGAGTGCAATTTTTTTAATATAAAAATACAAAATGCTTTAGATAAAATTTAAAATCCACTTACCTATAATTATTATGCAAATAAAATCCAATTCTTGCAAAATGTATCCAGACAAAACAGTAGTCACGTCATATTCCCACGAGTAAAATATCCTAATAAGGCAAATGCACTATAAGTCACAGAACATTTTCACGAGAAAAATAGAACAAATCTTCAGCAGCAATAAATATCAATTAGCATGCACACTAATTGCTTGAAATCAAACTAAAATAAACTAGGGTGGTGTCCGATTTTCAGCCCATATTTTTATCGAACATTCGCCATTTGGCAGGATGCAAGAATAGGCAGCATAGAACAGAACACCAAATGAAGAGCCTTCGCGAAGACGAAAAAGGATGGTTTCCGCTGTTTCTTTTTTGTTTCGAATATCTATTTCCTCAACAGGGATATTGTCCCGCGCTTCTGCTAGAACAGAACACATCAGCTTCCTGTCGTCGCTTCGTTCAACAGCACCACTGTTTCGTCGAGGATTTTTGTGAAGGAATATAATAACATCACTCTGTTATCTTTCTGTGCTTGAGATAACTAATATTTACTAGTCAAAACATACATTTAATGACGATGTTTCATGAGGTTATTTGGAATTGAATTGGATTTTTTTCTGGAATGTTTGACGAAACGCACGAGCATTCTTTCTATTCTTCGTGTTTTGTGGTGGAAACCTAATATCTGTGATATATACAACTAGCAAATGCCGTCTTTGTGTACGTCAAAACTATACTATGGAGGCATTGTAAATAAACTGTCGTATGTAGAAAAGGGGATATAAAAAAACTCTCTCTCTCTCTCCTTAGCCTTATTATCAGAATAATGTGAAAATATTAAAAAAAAAAATTAAATAAAATGTGCGTATTGTCCGTGAAAAAAGTATTTTACAGGTTAATTTATATATAAAAACTTATCAAATTTCTTGCAATAGCCTTCATAAAATAACCTTAAACGATTAAAGATTTAAACTCCCTACTTAGGAAAAGTCCTTTAAAATAATATATTGACTCCGATTGTCTAAATTTGACGATGAAACCAAATTCAAATTTGGAATATTTTCTATTATTGATTTAAAAAAAAAATTACATTTTTTTAGTATTACTAATCCTATAAATATGCAATTAAAATTTAATTTATCATTCAACTTTTGACCAGCGTCAAGTCTGTTACTAAATAATTACAAAATATTTTTTTAATGAATTATGCATGCCTGTATATTATTGATATAATGAGATATCATACAAACTTAATCATTAAAATGAAACAAATTTATAATTCGACAGAAATATTTAAATTAATTAGAATTCAAATAACTGAAGTTAAAATCCGCAGCCACCATAATCATAAAAGAAAAAAAAACGCTTTTCATTAAAAAAAAATATCGCTCTTTTTCTCCGTGAGCAATCGCCCCTCTAACCCCGATCACACGGACGGCCCTGCGTAACATCTATCAAAGCCTATGCCGCCAATATCTTCATAACGCCAAAACATGCGTCAATGTTTTATGCACATTTGCGCGTAAAAAGTTAAGCCGGCCACTGACGATCGTTCCAAATGGAGTGCCGTGGCGCGAAGTAAGGCGATATTGGAATGACGGAAAGAAGAATCTAAACTGGGGGTCATTCACTATCACTCCACTCCATTCCACCAGTGCCGTTCTGTTATTTAAACTGGAAGTGGTGTGAGTGTCTATGTATCAAAATTACCTATTATAAATAATTTGATTTCATTTTAATGATAGTGTGAAAATCGTGTTCTCGCAAGATGGACGAAGAAGAATTTCTCCTTTTGGCTACAGCTGTATGTTTGTACGCCAAACAAAGAAGACCCAAACGAAAGTGGGTGAAACAGTGGCTTCTCAACAGAAGACAGCACACACACTTGAATTTACTTCAAGAGCTGCGGTTAGAACCATCTGACTGGAGAAATTACTTGCGACTGGATGAAAAGGCCTACTTTCAATTACTTCGTTTGGTCACACCAATGATTAAAAAAAAAAGATACAGTCATGAGACAGTGCATTACTCCCCATGAGAGGCTCGCTGCTACATTACGATTTCTGGCAACTGGGATGAATTTTGAAGAGCTGAAATTCGTCACTGCAATATCACCTCAGAGGTTGGGAGTCATCATTCCTGAAACTTGCCTAGCAATACTAAAGAATTTAAGAGCCTACATGATGGTAAGTTCAATTATTTCCCCCAAATTTGTCATTATTGCATGTGCAATGGTGCACTCTGATTTTAAATGACGTAGGGAAAACAAAAAAGAATCGTTTGGCTAATGATCTCTTTATTGAACATCCGTTGAATAACATATTATTATATATAACATATATTTAACCATATTATATATTAACAAATAACAATAACATATTAATCATTCGTGTTGAATGGTGCTCATGGCCTCATAATATGCCGACATAATAGGATTACTTGACACTGTAACTTCCTCGGATAGAGTAGAAGGGTTTGGGGGAACAGTAGGACGGTGTGAAACATAGTCGGTCAGAATACGAGAAGTCATGTTCAGATTCTGCATCTCACCATAAAATAAAACGTCACCGATGAGTTTTTGGCAAACTGGTGTCATTTCGGGTGGCATGGAACGCAGTTTTTCCGCAACATGATCTCCGAAAGACGAAAACTGTAGTTTCGGGGCGGGTGTTTCAGCTGGTTGATCGATACGTTTGGAAATTTTTTCAAGAACTTGATCGGCTTTGGACCGTGGTCTCTTGAAACCGCCTTGACGTGGAGTAGTCGAACTTGATGAGGCTTGAGACGCGGTATCCGAAGTGTCGTCGTTATCAGTCTGAAAAAAAGCAGAATAAATATATAATTAATGTTCTACTATATGCACCTAACTATTTAAATAATATCATGTAGCTTCCTACTGATGAAAAGATGTTGATATTTTCATTTCAGATCCCAAGGACTCAAGAAGATTGGAAGGCAGTAGCACAGGAATTTGAGGACAAATGGAATTTCCCGAATTGTGTAGGTGCTGTCGACGGCAAACATATTAGAATTACCCCACCTTGTGGAAGTGGATCTACCTTCTGGAATTATAAACATTTTCATAGTATTGTCCTGATGGCGATTGCGAGTGCCAATTATGAGTTTATTTGCTGTGAGGTAGGGACTAATGGTAGAATTTCAGATGGCGGGGCCATAAAGACAACAGAGTTTTATGGCGACCTTATATCAGGAAACTTGAACCTTCCTCCTCCAGAACCAATTAACGGGTCATTGCTTGCCTTTCCGTACGTATTTTTGGGAGATGAAGCTTTTGCTCTACGACCTGATTTCATGAAACCGTTCAATGTGAAAAGTTTAAATGCACGGAGACGCATTTACAATTATAGACTGTCAAGGGCTCGGAGAACAGTAGAGAACGCGTTTGGTATACTCTCAAATCGATTTAGAATTTTACATACTAGCATTAACTTGGATTTACGCAAGATCGAAATAGTGGTGCTCACTTGCTGCATACTTCACAATTTTCTTCGCAGAAACTGTGCATCATATATCTCAGAGGAGGATGTGTCTGATAATTCTAATAACGAAAGAATGTTGACGCCCTTGGAAAATAACAATGGAGGAAATATAAGCAATCAAGCCAAGTTAGTGAGGGAAATGTATGTAGATTACTTTAACGAAGAGGGAGCAGTAGAGTGGCAAAATGAACGTGTCAGTTCATAACATTGATGAAATTTGTACTTTACAGACTATTCTGCTTTTTTCTTTGTAGCGTCATACTGCCTTTCTCTAATGTATAATGTTATTAATCTAGTTAGTAATTTACTTTCGATTTACATCTATGAAAAATTTCATTTTTTATTTACCCATAAGTTAAACATTAAAATTGAAATAAAAAAATATGAAAGTACCTATGTACGTATTTAGCTTTTTGTTCTTACCTCGTCAATTCCAAAAGGCATTTCATCCAGTACAGATCGAATGGATACAGATATTCTTGGAATTTCTTGCTCCTCCAGAAATAACATCTTGTCATAATACCAAAGTTTGGGCACATGAACGTCGTCAGCACCAGTTCCTGACCTTTCAGATGCTCTAACCTGTATAGGGTTAGCAAACGTTGTAATATCTAATGTTACAAGCGACAAAAAAAATCTATTTTACACACAAAAGATTTTTAAAAAATTACTCATTTCAACTCTGAACCTACGACATACTATTCAGTGGTTTCCCATCCCATTTTGGCTTAAAGTTTATCTACTTTGAGGAAAAATAGAGATTATCTAATAATTCACGACTAGCATCAAACAAATAATCTAAAACTTACCTTGTTGAGCTCCTTTCTGAATGAACCTCTCATGGAGTTCAACTTTTTCAAAACTACGTCTTTCGTTGCGGTGGGATCTACAGTTTTGAAAAGATCCACAAGGCTTGACAGGGCGAGGTTTCTTTTCACCTTATTGTGGTAATCTGGGTCACTCGTTTTCCACAAACAGCTATGTTCCTTGTATAAATCAATTACCGAAATTACGAAATCCTTGTTGGAAACACTCATTTTACGGCGAGAAAACGTATATCGAGGAAAGAACCTAAATTTAATTTATCACAGAGCAAAATTTGAGTAGTTACCTGTCCGACAGTCAATCACCAACTGACACAGGAAAGTGCACGGTTTCCCCACTCACGTTCGTTCCATCGCGCCATCTGTCCGTATTTTCGAGTCGCGTTTTCCCATTCACGAGCAGTTGGAGTGATGATGTTTTGGCGCGACGCGATGGCTTTTGGACTGGTTGGATTTCCATCACGCCCCGTCACTCCACTCCAAACCCGACGAGTTTTGCCATTCACGTCAATCCATTTGGCGCGCTACCTCGCCATTTGGCTTGTTGGAACGATCGTCAGTGGCCGGCTTTAGGATTATGGCTGGTAGGTGTTTATTTGTGATTCATGGTCCTATATCAAATACGATTTCTATATTTGGTGCTGTTCTTTGTTTTATCCTTGTTTATTTACGGTGATAAAATGTATTGCGCGGAATCCGTTTTGACGTTTGACCACCAAAAGATAAAAAAAAAGTAAAATCATGACGTTGATCGCAGATGTGTAAAGTGATTTTTGACATTTTTTTTATTAAAAATAAATATATATACTATTAAATGCCAAGTGTGTTCCACTAAGTTTTGTTGTATTTTGTTTCACGTCCGCTGGTAACACTTCAAATAACCTTGATAAAATATATTTCTAATACATTTTAAAGCTAAAAATAGTAAAATTTAAGTTATTTTAATTTGTAAATGCATGCGTAAAATTTTTAGATACTATAGTATCAGCGAAAGGTTTTGTACGTAGAGACTCAGAAGTAAACTTTTGACATACTATTTCAACATAATATTTTAATTAATAAAATATAGAACACGAGAATAAAAATCAATATTCTTGATTTTCATCAAAACAATCCACATTATATGAGATTAATTATGTCTTTATTTTTCGTTAAAATAAATTTATTAAAGAAACGTTTGATTCAGAAAAAAATTAATTTAAATTTAAATTATTATTATTATTATTATTAAAGTGGTAGGAATCGGCTATAGGCCCTTCATAAGAAAAAAAAAAATACATGACTTAGTTATTAGAGATTTTTAGAAAAATTAACTTTTAGCTTTACATGTTTTTTCATGTATTATTACTAAATTCATAAACTTAACACTGTCAGCTGCTTAACATTTGGTATAAAACAAGTAGGTTTGTAACAGAAACTGTCACTTAACTCGCTTCCACATATTTGTGTTTAACAGGAAAAAACGCGCCAAACACAACATTAATTCTATATTTAACATTTACAAGCTAAATTTGGCTAGTTTCATTTATTTTATTTCGAAAATTCAATAATTATTACTTATCGTTTGCAAAAATTAATTTATATTTTAAAGATAAATATGTCATATTCCTCGCTTTTAAATAGAATAAAAAACATTTCATATCACCATACAAGGATTCCGTAGTGAAATATATTTGACGTCATTTCAAACTGATCGATGTTGCAAAAATAAATTTATTTTAATTTATTGTCTAAAAGAATTAAAGTTTCTCGAGCGATTGTTGCGAATGGCAAATGTGATTTAATTCTAATTAAAACAGGGCCTTTAGCTATTTGTAATTCAAACTTTTAAACGCCAAAATTAACTATTTTCATTAATCTTCTTTCTCAGATTTAATAATTAGACTTTATCGTTTGCTAAATTTGTTTGAAGTTCGAAGAATAATGATGTAATCTTTTTTAATAAATATTTTTGTCGCCACAATTTCCCATTTACATTTCTTTCGAAAATTCACTTATTTATAATTTGTTAAATTAATTTACAGTTCAAAAATTTATAATTTGTACAATTGATGCTTTAAAAATAAAAGCGAAACTTAGCATATTTTTTTTATGTTAAGTTAGAATTCTCTATGCATCTTTCTACATACATATATATAGAACCATTAAAAGAACTCTATTGTGATAATACAACAATCCAAACCGAATTATATCACATAAATAAATATTTTTTCAAAGTGTATTTTTATTTTAACAAAAGTTTCTCGTACGTTTAACGAAATGGCAACAGTGAAAATATTGAATAAAAATGGAATTTGCATGTTATTTCAATGTAGATTAAATTTTTAGTTATTTCAATTTTAAATAAGCTTCTAATTTAAATTTTTTAATGAAATTTGGCATGTAGCCTAATCTGATTTTTGCTTCAAAATGACGTATCCCACTTGTCTGTGGGACTTGTGGATGACAACAGTGAAAATATGAATAAAAATAGAATTTGCATGTTATTTCAATGTAGATAAAAAAATTTAGTTATTTAAATTTTAAATAAACTTCTAATTTAAATTTTTTAATGAAATTTGGAATGTAGCCTAATCTGATTTTTTGCTTTAAAATGACGTATCCCACTTGTCTGTGGTACTTGTGGTTCTTTCTGTGAAAGTGGGTGACAGACAGACGGACGGACAGACGGACTGAACGATTATAATACCTTCCACTTTTTACGTTATAAACGTAGTGTGGAAGCTAAAAAGTACAATGGGGAATATTTCTTATGATGTCATACGCTCCGAACTGCGATTTCATTGGTTGTTTTGTTTTCTTTGACATAGTGTTGAAACAAGCCCATTTTACTTTATTCTATAGTATTTAAAGGAAAATTGCGATTGAATAATGTATATTTCGGGCAAGGGATTTCTGGCCCTCAAGAAATGTAAAAAAATAAAAATATAATAAAATATTAATTTCCAACACCCAGAATCTACAATGGGCATATTTCAGGTCTTGAGTGGTAACAAAAACGTTGAATGAAAATTAATTACTTCTACATTTTCGATTGGTGAATCGTACGTGGAAATAGAACACCAATCGAATCATCGATAGATGAAAGCTGGAATTCGTCATCTGAAGCAAGCCAATTCGAAGCTTTAGAACTTACTGGTTTGGATTATTTATTTATTCCTGATGTCCATTTAAACTTTACTAACATCGTTCTTGATTTTTTTTTATAAAAATCTCTTAGAATATGAAACATTAAATTTTAAAGAAATTTTATTTAAATAAAAAGTAAAAAAAAATATTTTTTTAGTTTAGTCTGAGTGGCAGCACAAGTTGTGTTTATCGTCTGATGATCCTGTTTCTTTCCCTGAACTGAACTCCTGATTCCGGACCGGTTTTGCCTCGTTTTCTTTTACTTTTGAAGCTTTAAAACGCCTATGTGACTGTTATTTGTATTTTGTCCATTTAATAAGTGAGTATTTGGAATTAAAGTTGCACTCCAAATTTATATAAACCTAAATTCGATGATACAAATGAGAGGTAAACTTGTTTCGGCATGTAAACAAGAAGATTTTTAGTTTCTTTCGCTAAAATTAAAGGTTCAATTCGTACAATAATTTTTATTTACAATGGTAATATAAAGTAACTTATATAATCAGGTTTTTTGCTGTGATATTTTTAATAGTAACAAAAAACTTATAAACATAGTAAGGTACAAATGATTACATAGATAATCAAAATCGCAAGTTAAAAATTGCTAATCACTAAAATATTTTGTAGCCTTAAGTATTGCTAAGCGATTGAATAATAATGAATATTTTCTGGTATATATAAATTTCTAGTGCTAGGTACTGTATAACATAACATTTATTGTTTGGTGTTGTAATTTTTCGCAACTGTTACGGTGACGGAAAGCACAGTAAACTGAATAGGGTCACTAAAGAAAATGAAGACAAGTAATCATCTATCTTTACTTAAACATTTACTTTTCACTTAGACAATTTATTCCCTTCAATTACTGTTACAAAACGATGGTACTTTATAGCATGCGCATCATCATTGTTTTTTCTCTTCAACACACGCCCTCTGATCACTCAAATCCTTTTGACAGACAAAACACAATCAAATTGTATGTAAAGCATGAACTTAACTCGTAAAGCTGTGAACCAATGCTAAATGCTATGACAAATTCAAATTTCCAGTTTGTAAAATGATAAATGCGTTTTTCGGATGTTAACTCGGGGGTGTTTATAAATAAACTTGGTTACTTGGTATTCCTGTAGCAGAAAGTTTTTAAGCGACTTGCAACAAAAAATTTAGCTCTTGAAATTAATCTGCAGCTTTGCATGGTGCACAAATTGTTGACATTAAAAAAAAAAGTTAATGAATGTGTGAATGCTTATCACAGGCATAACCTCATGCTAAATAGCACTGCTGAGTTACTACCTGTCATTTAGATTCGAATAGTAATTGTAGCAGCATAAAAGTCGAAGTAACTCATCTCCACCTTGAGGATACGTTTAGTCAACTATGGGTTGCCGAGGCTGGGTCTATGTGTTCACATGCAAGAGGTGCCGAGATCAAAACCGAGTATCTCTATATCTCTTTAGTGGTGACATCGGACGTGATTCAATCTATAGACACACTTAGTCAACTTTCACTCAACAAATTCAAAGTCCCGAGCTTCAAAGCAGGCATCAAATTTCTGAGACTTAAAGCAGGCAGCAAAGTCCTGAGATTTACTTCAGGCAGCATCAACTCTCCATATTAATTGTTCCTCCACCGACTCACTAGAAGGGATGTACTGTGGCAGTCCATCACAAGCTCAACCTCAAATAGCAGCCACGCTACATGGCGTTGAATTACTACATTATTACTAGTCATTCAGATTGTAATAGTCATTGTAGTACAAAAGCCGAAGAAATTAATCTTCACCTTGAGAATCCTTTTGGTGGACTATGGGTTGCCGAGGCTGGGGCGCTGGGCTCACATGCAAGAGGTGCTGAGATCAAATCCAGGTCACCTCATACCTCTTCAAATATAGACTTTAAACCAATCAAATTAAATTTTTTCATTTATTACTATTTATTGTCCGTTGAATGACAAAACCACGAATGTGTGAAAATACAAGGAAGGGAAATAGGACACTCTTAATCCTGCTGTTTTCAAAAATCGCCAATCTCTAGAATTTGCACATTCGTGATTTTGTCATTTGACTGACAATATCATCTGTCCTACTTACTAATCTCTTACATTTTCTTTTCCTCAAGGACGCCAAATATCAAGATGGCCGCCACATCAGCCAAATCCAGCAACCCTATGCTCTCTCTCCTGTTCTACAGCATCATGATGGTAACCCTGCCTATTTTTGCCTTCTTTGTTACCCAGTATGGGGTAGAGTCATGGCTCCACGTTACCACATCGAAGAGCTACATCTACGCTACGGCTTGCAGTGTGATAATTATCCACATTATCCTCGGTATTTTTGTGTATAAGGCTTATAAAGACGATAAGGTTGTACCACACCCGGCCGATAAAGAAGATTAAAGTGTTTTGTGGTAATTTCATTATGAGCTGAACAATTGTTTCAGTAAATTTCAGTGCTGAAATTACAGTTGATAGCTTCCTTTGTGTGTATATAAAAAGCTCCCACAAGTGATAATTTAAACAACTTTAAAAGAAATAATATCCGAGGGGTTCTTATATAAATAATGTAGTTTGATTTTTTTTTGTAACTGATGGTAATTATTTAGTAAATTAATTTATCAAACAGACAAATTCTAAATTTTGTATTGAATAATTTGCTATAGTTGACAATAATCTGGATATTAAATTATTTATCAGGCTTTCTTGCATAGGTTACCTTTTTTTTGTCCCAGTTGATACTTGAGAGCATTATTTAGAAGTTTATAATAAATGTCCTGACACCATTTTCTTTTTGTTATACATTATTCAAGAGTTTTAGTTCTATATTCGATAACTTAGTAGAAAAGGGGATGGGAGGGTTTCCACAGACATCACTCAACTCTAGTCTCATAAGGATAAGTTGTGCAAGAAAACCTTGTCAGCGAAATCTTCCTACCAACTTGAATGGACATCGATCCTTTTTCTAAGAAACAGTTTAGATTTTGATAATTTTTTTATAGCACTTTTGTATCGTAATTCTGTTTTGTGTTGCGCCACGAATGTTTGTTATTAGGCTTATGTAGTTGTTGGGAAGGGATTTTAGTATAATCATTCATATTTTTATAATTAGTGAGATAAATTAAGTTGTTATCTTTAAAACCGATAACTTTAATGTTATTTTATAATTTATCTGGATTGTTCTAAACGTTTTATTATTTTCATACATTATATTAGTTCATTAAAAAATAATTTGCAAACTTGTTTTCGATTAAAACTGGACTATATGATTTTAACATTGTAAAAATTTAATATTGCCTTTTGAATGCACTATAAACTAATTGTCAATACACAAAAGGAAATTTAAAATACACTGTCTACTTCCAATAACCTTTAAAATGACTATACCTTTTTACTCAATCCAAACATAGAATTATTTTATTATATATAAGAAACATAATATTTCTTTCAGAATTCCTCAGAATAATTCTGTTTTTTTTTAAAATATACAGTCAAACCTTGTTAAAACAAAAGGACCAAAGGACCTACAAAATGTATCCGAAGGATTTAAACGCCTCTCAGGGAGTGCAAAGAACAAAATTTAGGTCATTATATCAGTAGTTTGGTTTAATTGTGTTTGTATTAACAAAGTTTGACTGTATTATGCATGTTTTAAGTAAAACACCATTTGTTAGGATATTTTCAAATGTATTTAATCCTGTGTTTTTGAAGTTTCAAATTTTATTTGGTCTTAACGCTTAAAAGTTGTTGTTAAACCTAGTTGCTAATTCCTTATTAGTATGTGAATATAGTGTGAAAGTTATTGGTATCCCATTCAACAATATATATTTAAAATAGTCATGCAAAGATATTTGTGCGCTGAGGACTTTTATATATGATTGTAACTTGAAATTTATTTGTGTAACTTAAAATATTCAATTGTTTTTAAACTTTCTGCAAAGTGTTTAGTAATAAGAACATGTATAAGGTATAATTTGTAACACAATTACACTTCAAATTGTGTATTTTAGAAAATTCACAACTTATATATATATATTTGATTAACCATTTTGACACAACATGTTGTATTATAATATTCATTGACATGTTAAGTGCACATTGAGCTAGAAGGGAAACTGGAGTGAAGTGTCAGCGAGCCGAAAACCCACTCGCACTCTTTTGAGCGAACCGGGCAAAAAAGGACTATTTTCCCTACACTTGTATGCAATGCTTGTATGAGTCTCCTCTATCATATTGACTTTGGCTCCTAAATTTATTTTAACATTTTTAGTTCGAAAGAATTAACTTTATTTAACTTTAAATTCCAACTTTTTAAAGAAATAACCATGTGGATCACTAACTAAGAACCAGCGAAGACGAACCCAATAGCGAAATAGGCAAGTTTCTAGGTTTTCTGCCCAGTTCGTTTCTGCTGCAGTGCTGTGTATTCCTCCGCATTTCGTTATTGGACCGGTTCGTTTGCTGCCCTGTTCAGTGAATCACACACCTCACTCCAGTTTTCCTTCTAGCTCACTGACTTTATGGGATTATAGTTATATTTCAAACTGAAAGAGAATTTTTTTTTGGCATTTGACAACTTTTGGTTCGAGAATGGTTGTAAATAATAGATGAAATACTCTACTAGTTATCTGATATATTTTAATACACAGTTAATATAATTTTTTTTAAAGGTTTTGTCTCAATTACAGTCCTAACTTCTAACTCAAACGTAAATAAAACACGCCCATTGAAAACTTAAATCTAATATAACACATTAATTGTTTTGAATTGTTTATTAATATTAAAATATTCTTGTAAAAACTGTGTTTGATTGATGAAAAGGCTTCAGACTTCCTAAAACAGTTTAAAAAAAAAATTATATTTATGGCAAAACTTATATTTTAACTTCTAAATGACTTAGCTTTTTAAATGTTGCTGCTTACAATAATATTTTCAACTTTATTTTCGAATACAAAAGCTTCCCCATTATTTTTTATTTTGAATACAATGAAAAGTATAATCAACCAAACACTTAACGATTGAAACTACTAAGCGGTAACACCTGAAATAACTTCTAGTAAAATTAAATCTGTATATTTCTGGTATTAAAGATTTTGCATGTTTTGTATTTATATGTTGATGACTACTGTACATACATACATTCAAAAAACAAATATATATTCGGACTGTGATTTATCTGTAGAAGATTTTTTTTATATATTTATTTTGGTTTTATTGTGATTAGCAATTTCAGTAGGTGCAAAGGTCAATTTTGCTGTAACTGTTTCGAAAATATTTGGTTAACTTTTTCTCTATGAAAACTAATTGTGACATTTGTAAAAATTCATATTACAGCAAGCTTTAAGAGTTTTTAAAGATATGATTCTTAAAGTTTCTTTATATATATTCATAAAAATAGTACGAGTAAAACTGAACTGATACATCTCAAAAAGTAAAACTCATATATATATTTTGGTAAAACCAAATTACCTTCCATATTAAAATCGATGCAAATTTAAAACAGTTGGAAACTAACAACTGAGTTTTTAATATCCTTATGTTTGAGTTAAAAGCATCTAAAGTTTAAAGCAGAAAGTTAATTATAAGTTGTCTCCATAATTTACTACCTTATTTTAAAATAATTGAATAAAGTTTAACATGGTCCTTAATAAAATTATCTTAAGAAGAAGTCAAATATGTGCTTTTAATTTTTTTAAATTTATAATTTATTAATAAGCAGCTGTTTTCTTAAGTAGCTATTGTTGATTTGCTAGTTGTTATTAAACTTTTGAATTTCTTTATTGTGTACTAAAATTGTTTAAACGCCTAACTTTTTAATAATCCATAGATATTCATTCAATATTTAAAAGATTAAATTGTAGAAAACTCAATCGGTGTGTTAATTTGTGACTGCTGTAGAATAATGTACACTAATTTTAATGCATTCAAAATGTGTTTATGTTGCATCACAATTTCATTTTTCTGTGTATTTCTGTCATTTGCAATGAATAACATGTATTAAACTTACATATATCTTAAAAATTATAGTATTTCCCATTTGTTTTTTTACTTTGCTGTTTCTTTGTATAGTTAAATTTATTAGTGTTTTCATTATTTCTCATAGTTATATTTTAAAATTTTATTGCATATTTTGAATTTTGTTGGCTTTTTTTGTCACTGTGTATCATATGAAGAAATTAACCACAGTGTTAATTATAATTTTCTAAATTCGTACTATGTTTCCACTTTTTTAATTCAAACTTTTTGATGAAATTGTTAATAAATACTTTATATCAGATAAATTTTAGCATGAAAAGAATAAACTTGGTATTTTAATATGCATTTGTAATAAAAAAAAATCTCACTTAAATTATCATTTAGCTTATGATTCTCAATCATATAAATTAATTGATATACTCTCATTGTTATTAAAGATTTTTCATTTAAGCAATAAAAAAGTAATTTCGATTAAGAAAAAGCAAAAGGATTAAATTGCATACATACCAAACTTTAAACCCTCTTGTGAAAATTGAATAATTTTTTTTCTTTGTTAGAAAAAATAAAACATGTATAACTAAACTCTTTTTGGGTATCTTTTTGAATAGGATACAATTACCCAAGTTCTTTCCCTTTAATTAAAGCGCTTGAAACAGTTTTTAAACAGTTTTGTTTTAGTTTGCAGGTCGCTAATTCCATCATGATTACCTCTACCTCAAACAAAAAGAGGGTTGTTGGTTTTATAGCGACTTCATCCCAAACAGATCTTCTATTACATCTTAAATCTATTTTTTGGAAAAAAAAAGTGATGTTTATATGTTTGGATACCTTTAAATTTTTAAAGGTATTATTATTTTTATTTTTAAAGGTATTAAAAAACTTACCTTTAAATAAGTTTACAGGTAGGCAGCATCGTTTTTATGAACAATGTTGCTTCGTTTGTTAAAAATGTTTTCCACTTTTTCATTTTGTGATTGTCGTTACAAGTGTATTTCTGCAATTACCAGAGCTTGCAGTAATATGATAAACTCAAATAAGTACAAAATATTTGAATGCGTAAGAGAAGTTTCTTTTACTTTATGCCGACGAAAGTTTGCATTATTGATTTCTGTGGCGTCTTTTCTTTTTTTAGTTTTTTTAAAAGTTACCTTGTATATCTTATAGATGTATTTTGGTGTAAAAAGTGTAATAAAATGAATGTCTCTGTATGAAGTCTGTGATTTATTTTTTCCACCCCATCTTGTCAAGTTCTTTGTAATGCCATACCAATCAAAAAAATATCCTTAAAAAATTGAGCTATTGATCCCAAGTGGTTAAATCTAAGTTCCTTAAGGGGGCTGGGGAGCCCAGTCGGTTAGGCATTCGCCTAGCATGCGAAAGGTCCCAGGTTCGGGTCCGGGCATCGCCAAAATAACTGCCGACCTATAAACGGCCCGTGCAGCCAAAAATGTCCGACGAATAATACCCCGTGTAGAGGGAGTGCACGTTAAATAAAATACCCTCCAAAGTCCCGACGCTGCGTACGATGTCGCCCTTAACAGTTGCGTTGGGTGCCTATTCAGGTGTCGGCTCGTCACTTGATAGTGGTTCTAAAATACGACGCCCGTCGCCAATAGCCCTCGTGTAGCTCTAGTGCGACGATAATTCAAACTAAACCTAAACTTAAGTTCCTTAAGTAAGTTATCAGTCCTTTGTAATGCCATACCAATCATAAAAATATTTTCCTTAAAAAGAATTAAAATTGAGCTAATGATTGCAACGGATATTAAATATTCCATCCCTGCTCTAAATTGTAACCGTACAATATCTTCAATAATAGCCAGACTACGAACAAAACATTTAAAAGGAATGAAAATCTCAACGGAAGGACAAAGAAGCTTCTCCACAAACTGTCCTGGTGTCCAACTGTCCCCGCAGCATATATTTGGCTGCCCAGCAATTCAAGCCAGGCTCTTCAAGATTGGCTTTGAAGACCCAGAAATTTTAATTATCTCCGAAGATGCAGAAGAAATAGCGAAAGCTGTCTACGACAGCTTCGGATCCCTCTAGTTTTTGCACACAACATGGACACGACAACAACAACATTGCAACGGATTATCTAAGTTCGTTCTACTATCTTCAACCGATGTTTCGAAGTTCGTCAAGACGTGTTCGCACCTTAAAATTTCGGAAGTCAGTTTAAACCCTTAATCGCAATGTAATTATGGGTAGTTTCATGAAAAAAAACGATGTTAAATATTTCTTTTAAAATATTTACATTATCGTAAATAGGAAAAGTAATGTGTAAGGATATTAAAATAATACTTGATGCATGGAATTTCAAATGGCATTGTTTAAATTAATTTAGGTGTATTTATTCTCTTATATTGAATGTTTGGGACTTTTATTATTCATGTATAATATTTTTAGTAGATACTACCCCCCCCCCCCCCCCATTGTTCTGCATTAAATTTAACTTTCACACTACGCTTATAAAGTTTAAGTGCTTTGTAACAATAACTGTCCCCTAGAACTGCTTCTACATAAGATTTATATACCTTAGAAAAATCGCCGAGCACAGTATTTTAGTTGTGATGTAAACTTTTAAAAGCTGAAATTGCATAAATGCAGTTCCCTATTGAGCATAAATATTGTGGAGAAGCGGTCTAAGTGACAGATTGTGTTACAAACCTACTTGTTTAAGTATATTATTTTCAAAAATGTATAATAGTTTGCAAAATTGCAAATGAGACCTATGATCGAATTCTGGCTTTCCTTACTTTGTACCAAGCCTGTATCGGGCTTAACGTATGCTGCTTTGATTGTACATTGAAAAATTCCCCAAAAGGAAAAATTCTCTGAGACCCAATATCCTTGGGCTAGTCGTCACTTGAAATTGTTTCTAAAATACGCGGCTCGTCGCCAATAGCCTTCGTGTAACTCTAAAGCGACGAATATTTAACCGAAACACTTTTGTTTAATTTTAGTGCTGCCATCTATTGCAACTAATTTCAATTTCAAACTATCCCCCAAAAAATACTTAATGCGTTGTAATTGCCAATCGAAGGGCACTTAATATTTTTTTAGATTATCTTTTTGGCTTGGTATGGTTAAATTGTTTTTGAAAGGCGTTGAATAGCTTATCTAGAAAAGCGGATAAGTTGTCACGAGTTCAAATCACAGCGATCTTTCACGAGCACTTTTCAAGTTTAAATCAATTTTAATTCCTATAGTTATTTATTGTTTGACAAGTTTCTTGATTTATGTAAACTCTTCTAATATGCACATTATTATATTCCCATTATTTCTCAACGGTGTATAAAAGCAAGTTGCTTAAACCCAGTTGGGTTGTTCTTTCACGGTCATGTTGTAATGGACAATTTGAACTGTGCTGAAACATGGTTTGTTTGTGGGGAAGAAGACAGTGTTTGACGTAGCTGTGACGTCTTCCTCGGTCCGTTTCAATTCAGACGAATTAGCTACCGGGTGCCTGGTTTGTGAGGTATAAGACAACGTTGCTGTGACGTTACCGTAAGCGTGGCTGTGTGTTCCAGTTGTCTATTTAAGTTACTACTATGAGCTAAAAAACAGTGCATAATTTAAGAAGATGAGAGAAATATTAATTGAAGTTAAACAATTACTCCATGTGGTTATTTTAGTTAGTTTATTAAGAAAAGAACAAATCCATATAATACTTTAGAGATATTTTTATTTTACATAATGTTGACACATCTACAAAACTTCAATTGTCAAGATTGTTTTCATCAACAACAAACTTTTTTCTCATAAGGAATTTTTTTAAATAATATGAACATTTATATAACTCAATAACTTTCGGAAATTTTAGTTTATTTACATTGTGACTAGAACTAAATTACAAAAATTGCATTTTAAGTTATAAATGTATTATGCATTTTTTTTTCAAATCGAATATATTTCCTATAATCGCGAAGAATTATTAATTAAAGAACTTATTTTCAAAATGAAACATTGTCATTTCCTTTAAAATTCTGCTATTTTCTTAAGTAGTAGGTTGGGGCAACTTTTGCAATTAGAGTAAAGTTCTTGCCTTTAAGAGAATGAAATTGTAAAATTAAATGTTTAAAAATAAAAATATCTACTGTGTCTCTCTTTTTTTAAAGACACAGTAATGTTTACTTATTGCCGATAATTGTTAGCTCCTCAAAAATAATTTGTTGTCTACATTATCTGAATTAAAGGTGGTGAAGCAGAGTATGATTTAATTTTAGAATTAGAATATAGAAATTCGGATCAGGAAATTTATTAGATTGTAATCTGAACGTCAAAATTGGTTACGCGCATTGAGCTAGAAGAAACGTGGAGTGAGGTGTGTGATTCACTGAACAGGGCAGCAAACGAGCCGGTTCAATAACGAAACGCGGAGGAATACACGGCACTGCAGCAGAAACGAACCGGGCAGAAAACCTAGAAACTTGCCTATTTCGCTATTGGGTTCGTCTTCGCTGGTTCTTAGTGATCCACAGATGGTTATTTCTTAAAAAAGTTGGAATTTAAAGTTAAAGAAAGTTAATTTCTTTCGAACTAAAAATGTTAAAATACATTTAGGAGCCCAAGTCAATATGATAGAGGAGACTCATACAAGCATTGCATACAAGTGTAGGGAAAATAGTCATTTTCTGTCCTGTTCGCTCAAAAGGGTGTGAGTGGGTTTTCGGCTCGCTGACACCTCACTCCAGTTTCCCTACTAGCTCAATGGTTACGCGAGCTGCCTAGATAGTGCCCCCAAAAAATGGCTCTCAGTTCTGGGGAATATGCCGCGTCTGTAAAAGGCTTGATCAGCCAGAAAAGCGACCCCGTTTGGAAAACAAACTAGCGTTCAGATATTTTTTCGCTTATTTATGTTTCAATAAAGCAGAAAAAAGTTTTGATTGTAATTTACTTTGCATTTACATTCTCCAAATAAAATGTATAACAACAGTAAAATCTGTTTTTGTTTATTTCTGTTTCAAACACAGAATAAACTATTTTGCTTTAAATCTTTATAACAAAAATCTCTAAATATGAATGTTAAGACTGCATTGTGTTTAAAAGAAAATTGAATTTCGTTAGTCACGCTGAAATATTAACCGACACATTCTCAATTCTCAGATGCTTCAGAATTCGGCATTTCTAACCGCCTTAACCTAGGCTTACAAGGAACAGTACCAAGGACAGGACTTATGAACCTTCGCCAAACATCGCCACTCTTCTTCCAAGTCGTTACCGAAATCATCTTCACTCGTCAGTGATTGGTTTGGCATGTTACGTCACAGTCACAGAAAACCAATCACTGACGAGGGAAAATGTTTTCGGTAACGTCTTGGAGAAAGAGTGGCGATGTTTGGCGAAAGTCCTGTCCCTCCGTGGTATATAACTAAAAATATACCTTGCTTAACTCTTTCTAAAGTTTTTACAGCCATGCGTTGTTCACTTGAAAACTGCTTTTTGGTTTTTAAAAATCTCAATTAAGATTTCGATTATTTTAGAAATTCTTATAATTTAATCTGCTCCAAACACTTTCACTATTTGTAGCACTTAATCCTGAAAATTTCATGCTTATTTCTGTCCATATTGAGTTTTGTTCATTTGGTTTATTACCACAAAGTGCCTATGAGTCACTTGCAAAGTTTTAGGTGATTTAACTTTTTACAACATTTTTACTTTTTTGATCATATTCATTGTTGTTTCGAAAGTCAACTAAATTGCTGTTCCAGAAAGTTCAGGAACTACAACTATCCGTTGAAAAGGAAATTGTTCTTATAGCAATTATTTCGAACACTCATTGCACATTATTATCATCATCATCAAGTTTTTCAAAATTTTTCATAACTTGAATACCTCCAGGTATTTTAATTTACGTTCGAAGTCTATTCAATTACTTTCCCGAATTTTTCAGTACTTAAAAACTAAAGTTACATTTTAATTTACTTTGGAAGTTACACCATCATATCTCTATTTTTTTTTACATTGTTCAAATAAATCAAAGTTCATAGGATTTCTGGATTACAACTTATCAGGCATCATAGGTACGGTTATCTGACTGTGGCTTCTATAGTCGCAACATAGCTTTTCATCATTCAATATAGCTGTTCCTCTATGTTTTATGCAGAAAAGTGCTCTATGTTCAAGCTTCATTTAATATTTGAATCACACTAGAAATCCTCAACGACTTTCATTTTGCTGTGTATAGTTTGTTATCGGGAAGTCCAGCTTCAAATATAACCTCAGTCTTGAAAAAGGGGAAACCCTTCTGCGTGTCTAATGTAAGTAAGGATGTTAACTTGGGCTTAAATGATATTTCGTCAGTGGTGAGTATCCGATAATTTCGTTTTCTATAGGAGACTTCAGAAAAATCAAAATTTTCCCGTTTTTATATTCTCCAGAAGTTTTTACACATTCCCCTTTAATCCTATTTTTCGTAATGACAATTTCAATCGTCCCTTGGTTCAAAATTTTCAGTCATCGTAGAGAACACTCTTAACCTTAAGAAGTTATACCCTAGTCTTAAATTACATGCAACCATTTCATCGTCAATAATACATTAATATTTTCAGGCAAAGAAATCCTTATACAGAATTCATCATGCAATAAAGAGGATATCTTGGATTTAATGTTTGTCGTAACCAGTGGATGCCCAAAAGAGATGTCATGCGTCTTTTGTTCGGTGTTGTTGACATTCTTCTCGGCCATTTCATTTACCATTTTGATGTACAATCACAGTAAATCCAGAATCTTTAACCAATGTCCATCAGAATTCGGCTTCAAGTAACTTCTGTCATGATAGAAATTAATCTCTGGCGTTTCATCAATGCAGTAAAGAGAATGTATTGGCATCGATGTCTGTCATCAGACAGTGGATGTCCGAGAAGATGTCACACGTCTTTAATTCTGTGTCCTCGAGATTCATCTTCTCGGCCACTTAATTAGCATTATCATGCATTATAGAAAAATTATTAGCATTACCATGCATTACAGAAAATTATTAGCATTATCATGCACTCCAGAAGCTCTCGCAAAAGCTTCTGGGATAACAAAAAGAATATTATGACTTTTCATCAAACAGTAAAGAAGCTATATCTTGAGCTCAATGTCTGTCATCAGCCAGTGATGTCCGAGAAGATGTCACACGTCTTTTGTTCGGTGTCCACGAAATTCTTTTTGATAATTTTATCAACATTATCATGCATCACAGATAATCCAGAAGCTCTAGCAATAACTTCTGACATCAGAAAAAAAGGAAACAACAGCAACCATGAAATTAAGTGGATATCTTTGGCTCGATGTATGTCATCAACCAGTGGATGTCAGAGAAGATGTTGCTAGTCTTATGTTCAGCGTCCTCATATAAATCACAGCAATTGTCCCGTCCCCAGAAGTATTTAAGTTATTTAAGTCTTAAACATATGTACAATCACTTCATTGTCAATTTTATTAACATTCTCAGGCAAAGGAAATCTTTTAAGGCGTATCATCATGCAGTAACGAAGATATTTTTGGCTCGATGTCTGTCATCAACCAGTGGATGTCCGAGAAGATGTCACACTTCTTTTGCTCGGTGTCTTCGAATTCTCTCTCGGCATCTCGGGTAGACGGACGACAGAGGTTGAGGGTGCACGGAAGTAGCTCTGGCATGACCGAATGGTGGGTGATGAGGGCACTCAGGCTTGAGAACTCCTTGGTGAAGCCCTGTGGGAAAAATATATGTATAATTAACTATATACTTTGTAATTATATAATTATTTTGTAGTCTTTATAATCAAAAAATATGATTCACTCATTATTGACTAATAGTAATACGCGCTTAAGAGTCAATAACAAGTCGTAGTTTTAGCGCTTCCTTACACCGTTCGACGCACTTTTGTGCCAAATAAGTGCCCTCTTCGGCAATAGCACGCGAGTTACCATATGCCATGGTTATATCGTTAGGTTAGGTTGCACGTTTTCGGCTGTCTATTTCTAGCCTCTATGGAGTTTTATGACAAGGCTGTCACGACTGTTTACTTACTAGTGATGTAGTAGAGTTGAGTTGAGTTGAATTATCGTAGCACTAAAGCTACACGAGGGCAATTATTGATGGGAGGGAGTCTCAATTTAGAACCGTAGTCAAGTGACGAGACGACACCTGAGTAGGCAGCCCACTTTAAGGAGCGACATCGTAAGAAGCATCGGAACTTTTGGAGCATATTTAACGTGCACTCCCTACACTCTTAAAACAAACGAGCGGGTTTAACTCAGTCTGAGTTAATTTCCACTCCTTTCCGAAATTTCCACTCCTTTCCGTTAATTTCCACTCCGCCGAAAACGCACTTCCCCCATAGGAG
This sequence comes from Oedothorax gibbosus, assembly GCA_019343175.1. Lineage (NCBI taxonomy): Eukaryota > Metazoa > Arthropoda > Arachnida > Araneae > Linyphiidae > Oedothorax > Oedothorax gibbosus. The sequence goes on from CM033278.1 coordinate 28,596,979, forward strand.
TGGATTTCACTCTTTTTGCGGAGTGGATAAAAGAAATAAAAGAAAACAATCTACGTCCTACACTCTTAAAACGAGCGGTTTTAACTCAGTCTGAGTTAATTTCCACTCCTTTCCGGTGCCGAAAATGCACTTCCCCTATAGGAGAGGATTTCACTCTTTTGTTTTAAGAATGTACACTTGGTGTATTATTCGTGAGACATTTGGCTGCCAGGACCGTTTTATAGGTCGGCAGTTATTTTGGCAATTTCCTGTCCCAAACCTGGAACCTTTGGTTTTCAAGGCAATCGCCTTATCGACTGCGTTCCCCAGTAAAATCCATATATAGAGACACAAGTTTTCTCACCTTGATTTTGTACCCTTTAGCAGTGTGCAGAATGAGGTAGTGTGCTATCCCCGTGGGGTTCTTGGAAGATGGGACTCGCAGCGAGAGGGCGTAGCAGTTAGGTTTTGTGGTGCTGCTTCGCACGATGAACGAGCCTTCCGGTTGCTCGGAGAGCACCTCCAGAGCTATCTCTCTGTTGAAGAGGAAATAATAATTATTTTACATTTTTATTTATTAGACTGCTATACAGAAAAGAAAATTTCCAATTACATAGCAGAGGCAAGACACTAAAATCGAATAAAATATGGACAACAAACATTGAATTAGAATAAAATACAAGCATTAAAATTGAAAAAAATAAAAGCATTAAAATTGAATAAAACACACACCAACAAAGAGTTTATAATGAAGAACTAGAATAGAAAAAAAAGGAATTATAAGGTCAACGATAAAATATCTCTTTTTAATTTCGTAAAGTTGTCAAAAAATAAATCACTGTAGTACATTCATTTTAACTCATCACATAACTCATCACATTTTAGTAACTAAATTTTATTTCGTGAATAATAAAGTAGTTGACTATTTATCTCTCATTTTTTTCGCCAATTCCCTACTAAAAAATTGAAGGGTAAACTACGAAGATGATTAAGGAAAACTAAATTGTAATAAGTGGTAGTTTATTCGTTTAAAGCAATAAGTGAAATGCCTTCCTCAATTTTTAAAAAAAAACCTTCGAAATTTTATCAGTATCAAATTTGTTTCAGATATGCACAATAGATTTCCTAGACAGTGATCCTAGGTTGAAAATCGGAGTTTTGACAAAATGGCATTTGAAGCTAGCAGCAAATTTATATTGAATTTAACTACCATCCTTGCCAATTACAGCCTTATATTATAATATGCATTATATATAGTTTTTTTTTGTATATATATTTCTTTTTGTATTCTGATTTCTATATAGTATATAAAGTTACTTTTCACTCTTGATTTTAAAAAAATAAATAATTCAAAATTAATATTAAATACCGGGGTATTCCTGCTTGAAACCAGGCAACATTTCGAAGTTCTTCTTTCTCCTTTTCGATATCTTCATCAGTTCTAGAAAAAATTACTATACATCTATAACATTTATTAAAACATTTTCATTTGCAACAAGAAATTCTTTAAAGACCTAAAATAGTGTTTATTTACTCTAATACTCGTAGAATTCTTAAATTATTTGCGGACAGTAAGGCAAACAAAAAGTATAAAATATAGGTTTAAATATCTACCATGTTAATACCCCTCCTTTTTATTTTTTAATAATTTCAAATTAAAAGAAATCGAAAGTAGTAAATTTCTAAAGCCAGGTTGCAGTACTGCAGCTTATAAAGCAATTGCTATTTTGGGATCATCATTATGAACATAAGTAAGATACGTATAGTTATAGGTTTCAACAATAGATGGCGCTACGATACACGTTCACGTAATACAATTTCTTGTGATATAAATGAATTTTTAAATATTTCTCGTAAATGTTATTGCAAATTTTTTCTACTAGTTTATTAGCGAGAGTTTCGGGATTTGTATTTAAAGGATGCATATAAATATAACTAGTTATTGAGTTAATAAAAGGCTTAAATAATCAGAAATCCAAGAAAAAAAACCCCTTGATTACTGATATAAATTTAAACTTTTAGAATTCAAACTATTTAGTTGGTGCAACTTAGTGAAATGAAAAGTTCAAAAGTTAAACAAATAGTTAGATAATAGTTTCATAGTGAAATCGTAAATTGTTTTGCGAAAAATTCCCCAGAAATCAAGGATTTCTCATACAAATTTATTATTCCTCATACACTGCACACCACTTAAAATACTTTTTTGAAATATTATTATGTAATGCGTATTAAAACATTAATATCTTAATCTGTAGAAACTTCAAGTTTGACATATTTTATTACCTTTTTTCATTTTCCTAAAACCTTTTCCTAAATTCTTTTTGAAATCCTAAATTCTGCGGTTCAATTCCAATTTTTATTAACATCGTATACAGTATTAATATTTACGCTAGATAATGTCATTGTGGATGTGCAGTTAAAATTATATTGTAGTTGCACAACATTGAGTTATCAACGGGGTGAAGGATCATGCTCTTGCTAAAACTTGGGACTGTATCGCTGTATTTACTGATGTGTAATTATTATTATTAATTGCATTTATTAATGTTCATTAATATCAATTTATTCATCAATATTTTTTGATAAATAAAAAACAACAACATTTTATTATTCTTTATTGTACTCACAAAAAATATCTGATTAATTACTAACTAATTGTCATATTTGCTTTTAATAGTTATTTATGCAACTAGTGTGAAAAGTAAGGCTTTTTTTAAACGAGTTGAATAAATTATTTCACGAGCGAGGTACGAGCGAGTGAAATAAATTCACGAGTTTAAAAAAGGCTATTTTCAACGTGTTGTCATACACTATTTTTTATAATAACGTGCAAAAAAAGAATTTATTAAATTGGAATTTATTGATTGGCTTATTAATTATTTTATTATCACGTTCAAATGATTTGAAGGTGATTATTTCTAATAATGACTATTTTAAAATCACGTGCAAAAAGTATTTCTTAGATTGGCATTGAAAATAAGACGCCAAATAAAGCATCACGTTCAAATAAAGAATTTTCCGCCAATCACAAAGCCGCCGAATAAAATATCACGCTCAAATAAAGAATTTTACACCAATCAGATGCTCTAATATAATTTGTCGCACTAGTGCGTGAAAGTAACTTTGAAACACGATTTTGTTAAAAGCATCACTTTTGCCACGATTATTGATTTGGAAAGGTTAGTTTTTTTTGCACGATATTATAAAAAAGTTATTTAATAACTACCAAATCAACTAAATAAAAAAAATTCTGATTATTAATTATTTAAATCTGTATTTAATTGTCTTCAAGTACACCCCTACCGCCACATTCTTGCCTTTGCAACAGTGGCTCGCAATACAATGTTAATCCCGAGCCCATCAAATGGCCACTGTTCTCACAATTAATGGCGGTCGGCCCATTCATGTCCACGCCAGCAACAGTAATGCCGGCGATTTAACGGAAGCTGCTGCTACAACGCACACACCCTGGACAAAACCGCAGATGCGGAGGAATAGAACGCCCTGTTTGGTGTAGTTTGTTCTTTCTAACACAAACTTCTTGCTAGATTGGTTGACATATATTTTCAGGCTTGTGTGCTTGGTCACAAAGACCCGCTTATAAACCTTCGTCAAGAAGGACGGACACGACATACACACACATACAAGACAGATGCTGCCATCTATCGCTACCTCCACAATTTAGACAAGTCCCTGAAGGGGAGGGAAATAGTCTCCAGGGACCTGTACCCGTGGTAAACTGCGCAATGACCGACCACAGGACTTTCGGACACAACAGATTTAACGAGCACGTACTCCGCATATACTCGGTAGGTCTTCAGTGGTACCGGTACTCGATGGCGGGACCTTCCGATCTCGAGACCGAGACGCTGACCACTAGGTTCCCTACGGCCCAACTAATTACTATTTTACACAGATTTTGGTAACGTAAGGTGCAATGGGCATGTTTCGAGTGGCAAAAGAAATGTTAATCAAAATAAATTGTTTCTCGAGTTTCGATTGGTGAATCCATGTCACATGGGAACAGAAGACCAATCGGAGCAGCGATCACAAGAAAATCAAGAATAAATCTTTAGAAAAATCGTCACCTGAAACAACCCAATAGAGCTGTAAAAGTTATTTGAATTTCTTTTGTCCTATTTCCCGACATCCTCCGCTGCTTTGAAGGCGTTACGTCATCTGTTATTGCTCAATTTCTACCTCCTATTCATAGCTATTTATTTAATGAAATAACTGTAACACATCTGTACGTCAGTTGTAGCTTATGGTATTGTAGACATAGTCGGCACCTGAGCTGGTACCCAAGGAAACTTCGAGCGACATCGCACGCAAAAGCGGCCAGAATTTAGGCCTTTAAATATTTAACGAGATTTTCTGTTCCAGCATATAGGGAACCCCCTGAATCATTGTAGATTTATTTGTATTGCCAATACAAATCCATTTATAGGGTAGTTGGACGAAAAGCTATCTTCTTAAAAATTCGTTCACTCCAACTCCATTAAAATAGATTAATTTGAAACTTATATTAATTTATGCCATTTGTACAAGGGGACAATTTTAAAAGAGGCCTCAAAATGCAATCCGTTACTTCGATTTAACGCCGCTTTTTAAATTGCCACCCTATATAATTCTTCATAATCCCAACCAAACTTTGCTTTAAAAAAATGGTATTTTTATTTTAATATCACGTATCCAATAGTGGTTGAGATAAGAAAATGGCTAAAGTGTGTTAACTTACTTTTCCTGCATAAGATGAAAATTCAAATTTTTAATTAAAAATTTACTTCCTTAATTTAAAAATTATATTTTTGTAGTAGATAATAATAATTTACTCCTCCATGCCTTAAATTTTAAAATTTAGTAAACTTATTAAGTTTTTTAAAATAAAATTATGTTGCTGGAAAATATCACAGTTATGTGACGGGTTTATACATCTGTATCCCTCAGAGGGTTAATCAAATATTTATATAAAGGAAGAAAAACTCTTTCTAACCAAAAGAACAGCAATCGAGAACAACTGCTATCACAAAAGAGCATGGACATCGCAGTCCGGGCCCTCAAATGCTGAGGAATTCTCTCGTGCGGGAACTGTGGAATTTCACGCCGTCCGTTTGCCACTGGTGGTGACATTTGACACAAAGACTCGGATATACATTGTCATAAAACGGCGAAATGTTAAGCAATTCCTCATAATTGAAATAGCCCCATGGGATATTTGAATTAACGTTGTATGCAAGTGGCTCTTAAAATAACTATCCCACTTTGATACATGAGAAAAATCTTCCTGAGAAATATGCAAATGTGAGAAAGTGTAAACTTTTTTTTTCACTGTGTGAGTTTTAAATTTAAAATGTCAAGATAGTAAAGTTTTAAATTAAAAAAAAACAATCTTGTTTCTGCAGTACATGGTTTAAAAAGTTCCATCTGCTTCGGATTTTAAAATTCATATAAATTATCGAGGTAAGATATTTTAAATATGCATTGCAAGATAAAATGACTGTATTTAGACGGGTTTGTACGTTTTATTTCACTCAGGTAGACCATGATATATATTGAGATAATTTTTGCACGAGTGCATTATTTTTTGTAAAGGACGGAAATAAAACAACTTTTTAGAATAAGTAGGAAAAATTGACTGTTGCTTTTTTTTCATTTACGGATAAATACTATTTCATATTTAAAATTGGTAAATGTTTCTAATGGCAATTATTAAAGCATCACCCCTATCATAAAACTGAACTAAAAAGTAACATAATTAATTAAAGCATAAATAAGTAAAACTTGATTAAAAATTTATTTTCTATTTCGCGGGCGCAAATGATAAAGTCGCCAAAAATGTACAACTGCCACCAAACGGAATATTTCCAATGGTAACCTTTAACTGTGTACACTTTGGTACATCAACTCTGCATACTGTGTTTTGTTGCTAAAAGTTCTTTATTTTGATATTTTCATTAGTTACCTTTCGTCTGGCGATGGATTTGGATCTCGCTTGGTATCAGATTGATTTTTACTGAAGTCAGGATAGATACTTTCTGACGTCACATTTCCACCACCTTGCTTCAGATCGAGTTCCTGTAGGATAAAAAGAGTACTCTAACATCAAGTTATGCTAATACGTATATGGACTGCAATAGTTATACTTTGTTATATACCCTTAGTTATACTTTGGAGAATGTGAAATTTGCAAATATACCCTTCAAATGGATGTTAAATTCAATCCAGGGGTGTTAAGGTCATGGAAGTTTTAGATTTTTGATATTTATTGTCAAACGAGAAAAAATATTATAACGCTAAACTAATGTTTAGAACGGTGTCACCTCTGGTTCTGTTCTCACATAAATGAAACTGAAAACATAAAATGTTTAGAAAAAAATAATTAAAAAATCTGTATTCAAGTAGAATTATTAGTGAAAATAAAAACAAAGCAAAACTAGGTTTCGTAAACAGAATAATCAACTGACTAACCAAGTTATAATAAGTTAACAAATCAGTTACACATACTTTCACTTTCTTACTGAACAAACTTACAAACTTACTTCAAAACCCTTTATTTAAAAGAGTTTTGAAATCTTTTAAGTACTAAGTTTACTTGCATCATAACATAATATCTGCATATGTTTTTAATATCTTTTTTAGAAGAAAATATAAATATATAAAATAAGTACTTTTGATAAAATACGTTAGTAATGCTATCAAAGGTCAAATGATTTGAACAAAAAGTATCCAATTTATACAAAACTCTTAAGAGATAACTAGATATATTATTATTTAAATTATTTGAAAAGGTTGTTTTTTATGCTCGTAAGAAGATATGAAATAATAATATGGAAAATATATTCACAAACTTTTCTGAATATATTTCGTCTTTTTCTTGGCCATCTTTTTTCGAAAGTCAACTCTGTTGGACGGTTTTTATGTCTGCTGGGTTATAGGATTCTTTTTCATGTTTGAAAAATCTCCACAAAAAGTTTTAGGAACCTTTTTTTGGATCAAAGTTTTATTCACAAATTTGTATTATTTTAATATTAAAGTATAACTTGTCCAATAAAATATTGTGCTTGAAGTTTTTACACAAAATTTGCGAAATCTGAAAGTTTAAATTTTTTTTAGATACATACGAAATTTTATTAAAGTAAGCATTTGTAGTCAATGTACATTGTACAATGTCTTGGTAAAATTATATCTAAGTAAATCATTATAAGTTTTAAATTCAATAATTATCCTTAAAGACTTATTTACAATCGGCATTTTCCCTTTAAATTGTCCAAATAACTGGAAATGTGCACTCAATGTTTCGTTCATTCTCTGGAAATAGAAATGAAATATTATGAAACAGAGCTTCTAAAATTGCGAAAACACAGGATTATTTCCCTGGTCAGCTTAAAAGCTTATGGACGTACCTAAATATAAACTGTTAGGCAATGAAATCATTGGTAATAATTTTGAAATAAAATATTTCTTTATGTACTATTATTATTAAATTCTAAAAAAAAATCACAGATGCATCTTTATATACCTTAGTAGAAAAAAACACCAATGATGTAAGATCTAACGTAAGTTCTTTTTTGTCAACTAATGGCGGCTAACTAAGGTAACTATTTAAAGGAAGCATTTCTTTTGAAAGCCCGAGAACAACTGTAATTTTTATGTAATATTAACAATAAGTGATTGTTACCTGTTTAGTAGAATCATTCATCTCCGACTTTGTGCATTTCTGGGGAAATTTTTTGTCTGCAGTATCGAAATTGACATAACCGCTCCCAGATTTTTCTCCATTTTTCTTATGCCTGCTTTCTGTTTGCGAATAAAGAGATTTTTCTGTATAGGAAAAAATAATATGTCATACCTTAAATAGGATATAAATATATTTATAAAATCGTATTACTATTGAATCATATTAATGGAAATTATGGCGAGGGTTGAGTTCTTAGTTACATATTTTACATACCTTTAGGGATGAATCGTTACTACCCCACTTGTATCGTATCTGATTATCAATTTCTACGAATCGCAGATTTTGTTATTGAAACATTTTCTTACTAATAAATATTTCTCTATTGATTAAATTAATATAATAAGTTTAAGAAAATTTGCATAATGAAAGTCAAAAAAGTGTTTAGTATCAAATTAATCTTGATGCTAAGTACCTTTGTATCATTTTATATGAGTAGAAGGGATGCGTGTACCTAAGGTTTTTTTTTAAATTTTATTAATTTAAATAGTTTTTTTAAAGTTTTAACTCTAAACAAAACAAAAACCTTACTTGTATTGGCTTTAGTCGGCGTCGATGACCATCCAAAATCCACCGTCTTATCTTCCATTGCTGGTTTGTCCCAGTTAAAACTGTTGATGGCCGTTGGAGAATTATTTTCATCTCCGCTGCTACAGTCGCTGCACGGACTCCAGAGGTTTTCCCGTTCCGGATCCTGGACTTTCCGGATTCCGGAAAGCAGGTTTTCCGGCCTTCTCCGGCCGTCTGCCATGCTGGAATGAGCTTTGCTACTGGACATGGATTGTAGAACTCAACAACGTTGTCGTTTATAGTTGTTGCATCTTGGGAGATCTTGTGCTTTGTAATTAAACTGAGAATACTTTTACCACTTATTGCGAAATCTTACTAACATAGATAACAAAGTATGTCTATCAATGTCATCCTGAATGCTTGCAATATAGAACATCATTGTTTTCCGAATCTTCTGAATGCTTGAGCATAAATTCATAATAGGAAATTGTCATCGATTGTCATACTTGATCAGTTATCAAAAATTACATTAAGCGGTATTGTTTAATGATGATTCTCGTAACTTGTTATTATTTCATAGAATTCATATCATGTGTAATAAATACTGAATATTCCACAAAGTATTGAAGGTTCATTTGTGCTGGTTTATGCATTTATTCACGATTTTAAATCGTCATTGATTGATATTGGTTTATTCTTCTAATTCATCATCGGTTTATTCAAGGAAATTAAGATTTCTGTAATTTTGTTTGGGTTTCCTATAATTGATGTAGGAATTAAATGGGTTCCTTATGAATTTTTTTTTTTTACATATGGTCTTGCAAGTTGGAATGCCGAAGTCGTCCGTTGAATTTCAGAAATAAATATATGAAGCCGTATATAATTTTGAAGTTATTGTTAGGAATATGTTGGACAATTAGTTTTTTGAGACTACATATGAAGACAAATTTTAGAGGATAAATTGAAGTTTTGACTCTGCAAAAACTATTCAAAAGTATATTTTTTTAAAACTTTGCTATAAATTACGAAGGCGAAAATTTTGAAATAAGTATTTTTTCCATATGTTTTATATTTATATGCCAAATAGGAAAGCTATAATTTCGAAGCATAAAAATATTACTAGTTTTTTTATTTAAAAAAAATAATATATTTAATTTTTTTTTGTAAAACTGGGATTGCAACTAGGTTCTGACCAGATATATTCCTTATTTTCTTTTTGTTAAATATAGGACTAGATTGACTAGAATAATTTTCTTGGCTTTAAATTTATTTTATAACATCATTATCTATTTTGACGCATTAGTTATCCAACTATTTGTCAAGTAGAAGATTTATCGACCCCATTTTTAGGATAACATTTTCAATGCTCTTCTTGCGAATGTCCTTTAGCAGGAAAGACTGGCACGTAAGACACCTGTAAAAGAAAATTACAGTAAGTTATTTGGTACATAATGATTGATTGTTATTTACCGTTATGACACATTTGTAAACTAAATATGTTAATAACAAATAATAACCTTTCTTAGCATGCAAAATAATACACAAATTGAGCATAGCAACGCTAATAGAAAAGAAAAAAAAAATCGCGTTCAGGCGAAAGTACTAAAACAAACATTGCTAGTAAAAAACAATGCTGATTTCTGAATGAAGGATTGTACAAAAGAGTAAAATTTTTTTATTAATAGTGAAACAGCTTTAACATAATCACCGATCAGCTAAAAAACAATTATACATAGAACTTCTGCTGTAAAACGTAGAAAAATACCATAAATATCAACATTGATGTAATTTCGTTTGCAGAAAATCAATGGGGCAACGGTATGCTACAGTAATGGAACGATGGAGCAATGTAGTAAGAACCAAATATGCCAAAACCTTTTTTTCAGATAAGAACTCCTCTATCCAAACTCTAATTATATCATTCTGTTCCATTCATTCATCAATTCATACGTTTTTTAACATATAAAAGTGTTGCATTTTTATTCAATAAAAGGGATCTTTTTCTTAATTTTTTTCACTTATTTCCACACATATACTACAAATAATGAAAAGGTATAATTTATTCAGAAAAAAATAATTCATTAAAATTTTGATCTTCGAATGTATTCAGGCCTCAATTGCTTCGGATAATTGGAGTTCTAATCTATTTTGGGCAAACCAATCGAAATTACACCTGCATTCTTTCTTCTTTCAATTTAAAGTTTTGCGCACATGATAAACTCGTTTGACTCATAGTTTATCCATACGAATAGCAATTAATTAAAATATACCCTCTCTTCGGAAAAAAATATTGATGATATAAATTTTGATTTCCAAATGTAATTTGTCCCAATTGTTTAGGATAATTGGAATTTTACTGTATTTTGGGCAAAGCAATCAAAATTGTAACGCACTGCTTTCTTCTTTCTTTCGATAATAATATGGATTTGCTCATTTGATCAACCCAATGGCCAAATGGAACGGCCAAGCCTACAGTGACGTCACTGTTACGTCAACCGTTGTATTATAGCCCTCAAATGAACATTCGTCTAAACTAGAATAGTTACGCCTGTAGTGACGCCACAGTTAAGTTAAGCACTGTCTTCTTTGCCACAAAAAAAAAACATCGTTCCTCCTTGTTTGAATCGTCCATTGTTTCGGATAATTGGAGTTCTACTGTATTTTGCAAACCAATCTAAAATATATCGGCATTATTTCTACTCTTTCTTTCAATTATAATATAGTTTTATGCATTCGATCAACCAGCTTTGACTCAGAATTGAAGAGCTTAGTGGAAAAACGTGCTAAGTGACAAAAAGTTGAAAACGAGAAAATAAGCTTTAAATTATTTCGTTTGCACTCAGATCTGTTGGAAGCGGAACTTGTAAAGCGCAAAAAATTTACTAAACTTAAAGTTTATGAAAAAGGGGAAACTTGTTATCGTTAAAGAAGTTAGTAATACTTTCATTGACACAAAAACCTCATTTTTTTCAAAAATGTAACATAGCACTTTCTTCTTCTAAGCTCTTCAATTCAGACAGTCCACTATACCAGATGTACAGCCAGCATGTGATTTCAATCTCGCAGCTCCCCATCCCTTTTACGACGTTTCATTGTTAGGCAACGAGGGGGCGGGTTAGGAAATTTACCAAATCTTTTGATCATCCAATCCCCCCATCCAAACAACAAAACACTTCAACCCGCAACCACAGATCCACACATGGATTAGACACAAAGAGTTACAGCAAGCAAGTTGTGCTACTGTATGTTGGGTTTGTAGAATACTGTAGGAGAAAGTTGGCAATTCTAAAAATTAACTACTATTAACCGCTCTCATTTATAACTTCACAGATAATTCTTAATAGTGTAGAAGAACGGGTTGAGTGAATAAATTCTGAGCAGTTTTCCAAGAGCAAAGTATTGATTGACTTTGTCATAAGAAATTCATGTATTCGTACATATTTCATCTAGATTCATATTTTCATTCAATTTTAATTCATAATTTTCATTAATTTCATTTCATTATTTTCATTAATTTCATTTCATTATTTTTTTGTTTTTGTAATAAAATATGAATCTTAATAAATATGAATGAATACATGGATTTCTTATAGCGAAGTCAATTAATACTTTGCTTTGGGAAAACTTATCAGAATTTATTCATTCAAACCTTTCTTCTACATTTATATGAATTATTTGTTTTCAACAAGATCAGTAGAGTTATTGTAGGGGCATTAAATTATGCATGTTGAGTGGCAACAGTTCCAACGGTATTGTTTAAATTTTTAGTCTTTCTGTAATTATATTTGTTTTGGACAATACAATTTTTTCTTACCTTACTAAAACAAATGTTGTGTTCAAACTTTTTCAGTAGAAAAAAAAGCTTTTCTCTGTTCGTGAATCCCGTCAAATTGCTGTCTCACAATATCGCATAATTTCTCCGCATAAAACAAAAACCGAAGTCATCTAAACCGAAGTTTTCCTACAACATTGATGTTTTGGTAATGCTTTGCATACTTGAAATTTAATCGAATTAAAATCGATAAAGTTTTATAAATTGCAGGAATTAAAACAAGTTGCACGCAAATAACTCTAAAACAGAAAGCATCAGACAAACTACGAAATGACAGTGAAACCCAAACAACCAATGAAATCGGGGAAGGTAAAAATGAAACTAGAAAGAGTTGAACGTCATCTGAAACAACCCAATTGTTACAAACACGACACCCTTCTTTCTCATCTTTCATCTCCATAACTACCATAGATATCATAGTTAAAGTATTAGATTGGCAGATCACGTGACCTCCAATGCTAACGACGGGACGCGCATGGAGACCATAATAAGAGGGCAAATGGGCCAGTGTTGCCACCACATTAATGAGAAAAATACTATGAAAATATACCGTCTAATTCTAAAATTACAAAAAAATACCATAAAAATACTAGCTGCATTTTGGAATCTTTTTAGTGACTTAAAAAAAAAACGTGAAGCGTGTTTTTAGTATTTTTATGGTATTTTTTTGTATTTTAGAATTAAACGGTATTTTTTCGTAGTATTTTTCTCCTTAATGTGGTGGCAACACTGTCCCATTTGCCCTCATATTCTGGTCTCCATGCACGCCCCGTCATTAGCATTGGAGGTCACGTGATCTGCCAATCTAACACTTTAACTATGATATCTATGATAACTACAGATCTCAACAACGTTCAGTCCCAAGAGGCTCGAGTGTTGATGCATGTTTTAGGTGGAGGGTTGAAGTGCCATTTGCCAGGTGGTGCTTTGTTCTTGAGAGGAGACTGCAAAGTTCCAGAGAGTCAGGAACTAGGGGTTTCTAGGGTTGACTGTAGGGCCTCATTAGTCATAAGAGGCATTGTGGAAAGTCATGGCGTTTGACAATGGTCATTGGTTTAGAGTTGAGGGTGAGGGTTGTAACATTTGTAGAGTCATGGGTTTTAAAGTAAGCTATGTAACATTTGTGGAGTCATGGGTTTGAAAATAATACATGTAACATTTGAATAGTAATTTATTTAAAGTTTATAGTTGTTAAGTTTGCAAAGTTGAAGCATTTTTTTTACCTCTAAAGTTTGTTTTTATCTGTTATTGTTATTCTAAAGAGTAATCTAATAAAAGTGTTATTTGAAGTTTAGTGGACCTTTTTAAATGGCTTTGTTTAAATGGATTTAATTATTATTACTTGGAAAAAAATTGAGAAGTTCAATAGAGGCCGGGGCTAGGATTTCTGCTAGGTTTTCACTAATCATACAAAGGATTTGGTTGGCATTGGATAAATGCATGTCGTTTAACAATAGCGATTGTTTTTAAGTTACGGTTTGTTATGTTTGTTCAGTTTTAAACGAATATGTTCCCTTTTTGTAAATTTTAAACGAATATGTTTGTACAGTTTCAATTCAAACGAATTAGTTTTTCTTTCTTGTAATTTTTAAACGAAACTTTTATTGTGTGAACCAGTCAATATTAGTAAAAATGTTTATTAATCCTTTGCAATTAAAACATAATGTTCTGCACTAACTTAGAACAAACTTTTATTTTCCTGTTTTAAATTCATACTTATTGAATAAAGAAACACACAGTTCTGTTTTCTTTGGCTTTAGCGTACTATCTTTGAACTGATTTTTTCAATGACATTTTGGTTGTTTAAGGTGATAGCTACTTTTGGAGAGAGGGATTTGTAAAACGTTCACATTCTTTGTGAAAATTCCTCCCGAAAAATATACAGAAATACGTGATTACTAAGTTGTCGTACCATTAATCTAAAACTTTAAGGACATTGACGTCTAATGGAGACATTACGAATCTTTGCTCAATTAATAAGATTTTAACATCCAATAGTCAATAAACTAATAGTTATATTCTAGTAAAAAAATCTGTCAAAACAAAACGATTCATTTCCATTCAACAGCCATTAAACATTTCCTTATTCTCACAAACACAACCGAAAATTCCGCCAAAAACAAACAAAAACCCGCCAAAACGGAATTGTTGTTGACGTTTGGCTATCCTTTGTTTTCCTCAAATCACCAAACTAATGATTAGTGGTTTATTTGGAACAAGATCAAGTGCAGGTTTTATTTCAGAAACACGCCTGTAATCGTTGATGTAGCATTGGAGTAGACGGGTTTATGATATCAAAAGAGAGAGAGATGTTTCTGCTTGGATGAATGTTGGTCGCGGTCTGCGGATGTCTCAATCATCATTAGTCGCTTCAATTAGCCACGGTAACTGTGGATGTTAAGTAAGAAAACTCTTTGTTTTATTTCACCATTTCCTAGCCTTTACTAACCTTACAATTCCTTTTACTAACAATACTAACCATATATTGCCTTTACTAACCCCTGGGACGTTACATGATGTCACTTGTAAAACTTTGCTCAAATTTTTAACCTAAAAACTAAAATCATTCGGCGTAAAAATATTTTTAATTGATAAAATTAATTTTTTAAGACTTCATCAACGTTGGAATAGTGTTAAGAACTACAACAAAAATTTCAGAAAATTGTTATTTACTTGTTTTTTTTTTAAATAATTATTTACACATGATGTTGGATGTAACGAAAAGAGGAAGACGAGTTACGTCCGACACCATGAGTAAAATACTTATTTTTTCAAAAAAGCAAATAAATTTTTCAGAAATTAATATTATATTTTTTATAACTCTTGAGGCATGAGTAAATCTTTAAAAATTATTTCGACCAATTAAAAATATTCTTACTCATGGGAAATTTCGATTCAAAAGTGTAAACTTTCAAAACAATTTTGCGTCCGACACCATGGAACAGACTCAGAGTCATGACAATCTTGCCGGTATGGCTGCCGAAGATAACCATAGTATCAACTTTTGGGAACGATGCGAAGGTTGGATAGGTTTGGACTAGAGGGAACTCTTTTGGTACTGAAATGTCTTAAATGGTGGAAGGAAGCTTTCACCAATTAAAAAAAAAAAAACCCTGGTTGTCTTGACGCTGTAAGTATCAGTACGAGTCGATGTTGAGGGAATCTAAGCATTCTCATCAAATATCTCCTTTCATGGAGAAAATTAAGGTGCGTAGATGAAAAAAGGTGCTGAAATAAACCCCAAAAGTATAACATATATTTTAAACAACAGGAATGAATTTCAACTGTTCTTTTCAAAAGATCGCATTTCCCATCCGTTTATGTGATGGTGACGTTTGCAATAGGAAAAGGAATGAAAGTTATGTTGACGTTAAATGTGTATTTTGGCGGGGATAATGTGAGATGGTTGAATCTGATTTTTGTTAAAAATATTTAGTTTAATTTATGTAACTTGGGACGAAGTTTAATCTGAATTATTAAATTGATCCATTTTCGAAGTTTTGGAATCATAATACAGGGTGTCCGTAAAAGAATGTCCGAGTTTTAATGGTATATTACAGGGATTTTATTTTATACTAAATATAACAAATCATACATGATATTGAAGGAAAAATAACCTAGTTTTTCCTATAAGTGCTCAATGTGTGCGCCTTTAGTGATACGGCACACATCCAAACGAAAATGCAATTCTTCCCATACTGTCTGCAGTAAGTCCGGAGTAATGGAAGCAACAGCCTGTGCAATTCCACCTTTCAAGGTTGGTAAATCGTAGGTAGAGGTGGAACGTAGACCCGATTTTTTACGAAGCCCTAAAGGAAGAAATCACAAGGCGTGATGTCAGGTTACAATTTGAAACTAGGACCTTCTTTTACGGACACCCTGTATTTTGCTGCTTGCACGCTGTTTTAGGAAAATTGACAGGAAGAGATTTAGTCTCGTAACATTTAGCGAAAAAGTCATGTTTTGCTTCGTGAGATTGTAGTTAATGGTCATGTTTCACGTCTTGAGTGGTAAAAAGAAATGGCAAATAAAAGTAAATACTTCCTCGAGCCTTAATTGGTGAATCCAGATCACGTGGGAACAGAGGACGATTCGGAGCACCGCTGACAGGAAAAGCAAGAATGATAGCGGGAAGGGATTTTGCTAACTGAAACAACAAAATTCTAGCATAATTTGCCCTGGGGCCGAAATCGTAGACAAAAATTCTTTACTCTGACAAAAAATAGTTCAAAAACTGCACTATATCACTGCACTCTTAAAACAAACGAGCGGTTTTAACTCAGTCTGAGTTAATTTACACTCCTTTACGTGCCGAAAATGCACTTCCCCTATAGGAGTGGATTTCACTCTTTTGTTTTAAGAGTGTATTTTCTTAAAATTAGCACTTTTCCCAAATCATTCTTCTAAAAATGTCAAAAACTGTTTTCCCTCATTGAAGATTTTTTATATATATCGATGATTATTCGATACGGTATTCTCATCCCACGGCAACACATGCTAATCGATTTTACAACTAATTATTTTATTTCTAAAACGCCCTACAAATCAAAAATCCGAAATTCCCTTTTTAAAGATCCTTTTTTTCTTTTCGACAACAGATGGGATTACAGAGATTCTTTTGGAGTCTTACGAAGCGTGAACATTCGGGAACAATGAACAAATAAAAAAAAGGAATTTTTCTGAATTATCTTTAAGATTTTTTAATAAATTTTAAAAGGGAAAAATATTTCCGATTTCTTAGGTGAGTTGAGAAGACAGAGAGGGGTCAGGGCTTTGTTCATTGAAGCCGTTTTTTTTAGAACTGGATTGAATTAATTTTTTTTGTCGAGTGAATAGAATTTAAAATGCTTTAACACGGCCACCAACGTTTTTTTTTGACCCAGTCAGGTGAACTGTACCACACCTTATTAAAATGGACGACCGGAACGGCCACGCCTACGGTGCCTTTACAGCTTTGTTAAACGTTGTCTTCTTCCCCACAAACAAACCATGCTACTTCCCTTCCGAGTCATCTATTACGTAGGCGCTTGAGTATAATGTATAAAATAAGATGGCACTGAAATGAATGCACAAAAAATGATATCGAATTGATAGTTGCAAAAAAGGGCAGTGGGGAGCCTAGTGGTTAAGATCTCGGTCTCGGGATCGGAAGGTCCCGCGATCGAGTCTCGAAACCTCTGAAGACCCACCGAGTATATGCGGAGTACGTGCTCGTTAAATCTGTTGGGTCCGAAAGTCCTGTGGACGGTCATTGCGCAGTTTACCACAGGTACAGGTCCGTGAAGACTATTTCCCTCCTTTCAGGGACATGTCTAAATTGTGGAGGTGGCGATAGATGGCAGCACCTGTCTTGTATGTGTGTGTATGTCGTGTCCGTCCTTCTTGACGAAGGTTTATAAGCGGGTCTTTGTGACCAAGCACACATGCCTAAAAATATATGTCTACCAACCAACCATAGTTGCAAAAAGTTTGACTATATTTCACACATCATTGTTGTATGTGAAAACTTAATTATATAAATTTTTATGCAACTTCTAGCCATAGTTTGAAGCATGTGAAAACTCCGAATGGTTGTTCAACCCCTTGCCATAATCTGCACTCTTAAAACTAACGAGCGGTTTTAACTCAGTCTGAGTTAATTCCCACTCCTTTCCGTGCCGAAAATGCACTTCCCCTATTGGAGTGGATTTCGCTCTTTTTGCGGAGTGGGTAAAAGAAATAAAAGAAAACAATCTACGTCCTACACTCTTAAAACGAGCGGTTTTACTCAATCTGAGTTTATTTCCACTCCTTTCCGGTGCCGAAAATTGCACTTCCCCTATACGAGTGGATTTCACTCTTTTGTTTTAAGAGTGTGGTTCGCTTGTATAAACATTTCACTAAAATTCTGACATGAATAAATCCAAAATCACATTGACAAGATCGATATTGACGTGAAAGTATTAGTGTAATTCTCGGTATCCTGTTCATGATTATCCTTAAAAAGCAATAAAAACTCTATTACCTCCAAAACATTATAATTTATTTATTATACCCATTCGTGGTCACCCTTACCTGTAGACTATTAATAAATTTATACCTTAACACGCACAAAACAAGCCCTACCTTCGCCCCACCGGTCAATTCGTGTCGAAAAAACACGTGTTTC
Source organism: Oedothorax gibbosus (assembly GCA_019343175.1). Lineage (NCBI taxonomy): Eukaryota > Metazoa > Arthropoda > Arachnida > Araneae > Linyphiidae > Oedothorax > Oedothorax gibbosus. The sequence goes on from CM033278.1 coordinate 28,615,183, forward strand.
CGCAGGTGTTGGAGGCTATCAAATATTGATTGACGTCATTCCTTGATTAAGCCACGCCCCGAATTGCCAGATGTGGGGATCCAAAGTGACCGGACTCTTTTTATGTTTCGGACGGAGATTCTTTTGTGCGGCAATATTTTTTTAATAGGAGGTTCGAATAAAGTATTTATATGTACAAGTTAGGAGGGCGAATGTTTTCTCATGCCACAAATAGTATTATACTTTCTATAACAAACAAGAAACTTTATACAACTCTGACAATAAAAGTCAAATACAAGAAATACAGCAATTTACCCCCTAGCACGCACATGCATGCCCAACTATTTAGTAAAAACATGTTGACCATAAGATTCAATACTTTTTTTGTTGTTGCAATTTTCGATGATTGCTAGTTTTTATGGATTGAATTTTTTTGACGTATCACATTTATTTGTAGCATTTGTAGTTTTGGAAGTGAAAGTGGGTGGCGGACAGACGAATAGACGGACGGACATTTCAGCTTTTATAAAAGTACGTTAATACGTTATAAGAGTACTGGAGAAGATAACAAAATACAAATAAACCATATATCATAGTACAGTTAATATACTAAAAATATTTTTTTGAACTCAACATAAAAAAAATTATTAATGGCTTGTTTCAGGAGACGTATATCCTTCCAGCTTTCGTCCTTGTCTTCTTTAGATCGGAGCTCCAATTGGTGCTCTGTTCATACGTGACATTCATTCGCCAATCGAGGCTCGAAAAAGAATCAATGCCATTCTCTCATTTCTGTTGCCACTCACGACTTAAACATGCCCACTACAGTCATTAATTTAGGTCATAAGTATACCAATACAATAACGAGTTTAACGGTTATAACGAACATTTTCAATCATTTTTAATCCTCTTTTGACATAAATATGTAACAAAACAAATACCATTACATTAATTTTATCATCCCAACTTAAACATGTCCCATCGACAAAAGACGACACTAATTTGTTTTATTGGCACACTTGGTACAATTCATCAAAAAGCCGTTTTCCTTATGCCGAGCGGAGCGTGAAATAAGGCATCCATTAGCTTTTGAAATCAAGAGAAGGAATGAATATCGTCTTCCAAATGACGCCAGAATCAATATTATGACAGCGATATTCAAAAACGACCACTTAATCATGTCACCAGAGAATCGGTGGGGGTAAGAGGAAGATTTGGGCACCCAAACTTTATTGCTATGTGAAGATATTAGTTAATTCAAAAGTAGGCCCAAATATAACGGCGAGTGAATGATTTGGCGCCGTTTTTAAGAGATTTTTGTTTTAAATTACCTAATCTAAGGTAAGGTTAAAATTTTTGTAATTTTCATAATTTTTCCCAAATCCAACAAAAAATGTGAGAAACTCTTTTTTATTAATTTTTTTTGTTTCAATTATCTAATACTAGCAAATTTATACCCGTTCTTCGCACGGAATAAAAAAATATCAAATAGATTCCAAATATGTGTACCATATACCCTGTTATAGGATCATAAACTTATTATTGTTTCCACTTGTTATAAATTATAAAATCCCGTTTCATTGCCTTAAAATTCCAAAATAAAAAATACGCTATAAAATGCACTCATAAATGTCATCACAATTCCCTCATAAATACATAAAACCTTTTAGCTCATTTGGCGCGTTTTGGGAAATAATTTGGCGAGAAAATAGATATAGCTACCCACACCCATTATACAGCTCTAACACAATGACCTTCGAACAACCGACCTGCTTATAAATTATTTATAAAAGAAATCGCCTATTTAACGAATTTTAGTTAATAATTTGGCGAGTTTGGCAACGTATTTGGCAAAAAAAATAAAGACATAAAACACTAATAGCTCTAGTGCGATGGCCTTTATTAACCATCATAGTTCAGTAATAGCTTAACTATACATTTATTGCTTAAATATGCATACATAGTCAACAGAAAAATCAATGAAAAAATCATCAAATAAACCCACAATAAAATCCAGGAATGAAGACTGGCGGAATTACGTCACTTGAAACATGTCAATTATTTTTCAAATAATGAATTTAGTTTCTGAAAGTAATGGCAAAAGAATAAAATAAAAATTTTAATTTTAAATGTTTTCGTTAAAAGTTTTATTTAATTTTTTCAGCCGATGGCATCAGGAAAGAGAAAAAATGATCGGATTTGAGCGAAAGTGGTGTATTTTTTTCAGAAAATTCGAATTTTTCTAAAAATGGAACAAATATGAAAAAACTAAGCCTCAGGTGCACACGTCGGTATTAAAGGGAATCTATTTTAAAAATTTCGAATTTCTGAGGGCAGTATAAGTAGGTCTTTTACGATCAGAATACAAACAGACACACAGACAGACTCTTTCTTTTATTATTATAGATGAAATCTAAGGTAATGGAAGTTTTGCAATGGGGTTGAAGTACGAAATCAACCACGGCCAACTTCAATAACAAGGCCAGAGAAGCTTTCCCAAACATGAGCGTAGACGGAAATTTTGACGTCACTGTTCTGAGTGCCGAAGATCGAGAAACTAGTTCGGACGCATTCGGAACCCTAAAAATGTGGTCAGCCGTGAACGAGTTGTTCCGAACAGGTTTCGAGACAGGTTGTCTTCATCTTCGGAACAACGTCACTCGAAACTATGACGTCAAAATTTCCGTCCCCGAGCTTGTTTGGGAGAGCTTCTTTGGCCTTAGTAGTTGAGCAGGCCGTGAATCAACGCAATTTAACGTGATTTACGAACAGAAAAAAGCTTTAGTTCGACGGAAAGAAAAGTTTGTACACAACATTGGTGAGACAGAAAGAGACACAGAAAACTTTCACGAGTACCAAAACAAATATAATTCCAGAAGGATCAAAAATGAAAATAACACCATAGGAGCTGTTTCCACTCAAGACGTGAAACATACCCATTACGATTATTTTGAGTTTTAATCAACACTTATTGAACAATAAAATGACTCCTTTAAGTGGTCTTGGCTTTTTTCGCCTTTCTTTCGAATTAGGCGGCATTGCCAATTGGCTTCACTTAAAATCGTGCCAAACATCTTCACCTTCCTCTAAACTCCATGCAAGAGAACACAGCGTAAGGAAATGAGCAACAAAAGAACTTTTAATGAATGCAGCGTCTACTGTATCATCTCTTTTGTAGAATATTGCAGACATAATAATTTAGTGTTTTCACCATGCTGTTATTGAATAATAGGAAAATATTTTTTTAGTTTAGTGTTTTACTCCTTTGTGAGTAGATTTTTTCAGTGTTTTTTTTCTTTTTCAAAGTGTAAATTAGTTTTTCACTTAGTGTGACTTTCAGTCACGAAATGAGGATTTTTGGAATTTATTTTCTTTTGAAAAGGAGGCAGTAGAATGATTCAATTAATCGAAGTTGTATTTTGAAATGTACTGCAGACCTTTAAAAAAAAAAAAGGTTTTGATAATGCTCTCAAAAATGTTGAGATTAACAAAATTTTTTTTACCAATAGGGAATTTTATTTACAGAAATTTAAGTCTACAAAATGAATTAAAATGATCAAACAGGTTAGTAAGATTTATATTTATGAGATTAACAATTTTTTTTACCAATTGGGAATTTTATTTACAGAAATTTAATTCTACAAAATGAATTAAAATGATCAAACCGGTTAGTAAGATTTATATTTATGAGATTAACAAAATTTTTTTACCAATTGGGAATTTTATTTACAGAAATTTAATTCTACAAAATGAATTAAAATTATCAAACAGGTTAGTAAGATATATATTAAGGATGTAGTGCTACATAATATAAAAAGTAAATTTGAAATAAAAATGAAAATTTTGAATTTTTATAATGGTAGATCGATTGCAATCACAACCGAATATTGCTCTTTATTGTTATCTCTGGCAGTTAGTCAAATAGTAATTTATACTAAATAGAAAGCACTAATTACGCAAAGTTTCCTCCTTGTTGAAAGGCCAACGTTTGCCAATGTCATAAACTTGGCGAATGCACCGAAGGTAACTATTGGCCTAGAGGACATTTACTTGGTACTAAATGCCTCTGGTGCTGAAAGCGGAAAATACGACTTGTTTTGATTCTTTATATTAATAGTACAAGTCATATTGGGAAAAACTACGTTTCTTTAATTTGGATACCTTACAACTGTTCTCCCTATTGACCCAAATAACTCTAAAATCTTTCTTTTAAGACAAAGATCCTAGCAGTTAAAATGCAGATGATTCACTCCAGAACATTAACTTTATTGAAAAGGATCGCATAAAAGTTAGCTTCGGTAGTTGGCCGATACGCGCCGCTGCCGGCTCTTTGTGTCCCAGAGTTTCCGACCGTTGCCACAACACAATAGCTTATTTTTCGGACAGAATTTCGAAACAAAGAACTCTGTGGTTTCTACAGAAAAGAACGGGGGAAATTTATGCATGTTAAAAGGAAACAGAGACAAGTTTGTCTTTTGATAAATGTTTAGGCAAGTGAATTAATTATGTGTTTATCTAAGCAAAATTATTGTGATTCTGTGGAGTGAAACTCGTGATTTTTCTTTCTTTGTTTTTTTTTCCACATACTAAAACAATAAAAAGAAGTTAATAAAAAGGTAATTAATATTAACTACCGTCAAAACGGGCAACGTTTGGTGAAAACATTGTTTCTAATAACTCCGGACCATAAATACACTTATTTTGTAATACAATGGGCATGTTTCATGCCTTGAGTGGCAACTGTTCTACAGGAATGAAAATGAGTTCTCAATTGGTTAATTAATGTATAAGGTTTATTATACCGTGCCAATCTCCAAACTACCAATGAAATTAAGGAATGATTTACGTCACGTGAAACAAGCCAATTAAACACACGTATCCAATACTAGCCATCACGATATGCTAATTACTTAGAGGAGACGGTTTAGTATTGGAGTGACATGCAACAGGTAGCGGGTTCAATTCCCCCAGTCGGCACATATCTATCTTTAGATCAAAACTTCCTCTCTCAGGTACCTTAAATGTGTGTTCTCATTCATGATTCAATTGCTAGGTTGAGTAGTTGATAATATACCATATTGACACAATGCTCCAATAAATACACTAGATGTAAGATAGTCGATAATGATGAAGATTCCTATTCCGATATCCTCATAATCGATTGAGTATAGTATCTGAGATGTTCATTTCCGAATGACAAAGCATATCGATATCGGAAGTGATATTTCCTGAGAAGGGTCAATGTATGTCAATAATGCTATCAAAGGACTGAAATATGTGCCAAATATAGCTTAAGTAAATGAGCTGCAGTAGCTAAGGATTTGTCTTTAGTTGATTAACTACTGTTTAATGGTACTACTTTTGTGAAAATATTACTTCGGTGAATTTTTTTTTTTACTTAAATCTATTATACTTAAATTTTGGCCTAAAAATATTAAATTGACTCATTGTTTAAAGAGTTTGTAGTAAAAAAATTCAATCTGATCACTTATTGGTGCGTTATCAAAGATCCATATAGACGAAACTTCGAATCGAAAAATTATTGCTATAATCTGTCTAATATTCGTTATTTTCAACATATGCATATCCACAAATATCCAACGAACCAAAGATTCACCGTTTGTCAACGACTGGTACACGTTGGTTATCAAATGGTTCATTGACTTAGCTTATATGACCATTGTTACAACTTTCTCTAAATAAAATCGAATGACTATCCAAAACCACAATGGGAATGTTTCAGATAGCTCTTGTTTACATTTGTATCCGTACTAGATTTCATTGGTATCTTCGGTTTCACTCTCAAAATGACCGATATAGATGAAAAGAATTTTTTTTATGCAAGCTTTCGTTAACAATTGTTTTGAACAGCCAGGAGCACAGCAAGATGTTGGTATTTAAAAAATGTATTAAGTAAAATAATCTTCGAAAACTCATTTTCGAAAACCAAAACATAAGTAATTCCAAGCAACAAATGACAAAAAACCGTTGGAGCTGTTGCCATCCACGACGTGAAACAATCCCAATATTTTTGAAAATCATGCACGTAATTCAAAATAAATATAATTACATGTCTCTAAAGTACCAAAACAATTACAGATATGCTTTAAAATTGCACGAATTGAACTTTAAATGTATTAAATGTTTAGAAAAGACATATAAAATTGATAAGTTAATGATATTAAGCTTCAAAAATATTATGACTAAATTAAAATAAAGAATTCTATACACAAAGGCCAAAACTTCAAAAGCATATATTTATAGCTTTATTTTTAATTAAAATTTAATGACTGATAATAATTGTGCTACTAGTCCCATGATAATTAGCGATACCGTTTTAATTACAGAATTCCACTTTGCGAGAAATACGTTATATTAATATTTGAATATTTATGACTTATCCAAAAATATTTTAATTGACTACTTAATTGGTGAGTTTCGACTCTCTGATTAGTTTAAATTAATAACTTAATAAAATGGGGATGTCAACTTTTTAATTGGTTAGTGAGGGATTTTGCTGAGACTGTTTGAATTAAGACTAATGAAAATCGATGAATTTAAATTCCTTGCTAGATTAATTGCTATATTTTAAGTGGTAATTCCAGTTTCTAATTTAGTTAGATATTAATTATGATTAATTCAGGAGGAGCATATGAAGTTTAACTTTTCCATTCCATTTTATTACAGAAAAATAAATCACTTGAATATTTAATCTTGACTGTTATATCGTTTAAGTTAAACACTTGCTTTGATCCTCAATCGCTAGATCTTAAAATTTCGAACATTTTAGTATTTCCAACGCGAAAAGTCTTATTCCTTACACGTTGGTCATTTTCAGGCCCGTGCCGTCGTCGTCACTTGACCATGTTTCCTAACCCCGATACATTGTTCACTTTTCTTTTTCCCTTGCCAATAATTTAGTGAGACCTTTTTAAACTCGCCCCTCCCCAAACAAGAAATTAAAATTGTATATTTATGACCATTGTTACAACTTTCTCTAAATAAAATTGAATGACTATCCGAAACCACAATGGGAATGTTTCAGATGATGTACTTCTCTTGTTTACATTTGTATCCGTACTGGATTTCATTGGTATCTTCGGTTTCACTCTCAAAATGACCGATATAGATGAAAATAATTTTTTTCTATGCAAGCTTTCTTTAACAAATGTTTTGAACAGCCAAGAGCACAGCAGGATGTTGGTATTTAAAAAATGTATTAAGTAAAATAATATTCGAAAACTCATTTTCTAAAACCAAAACATAAGTAATTCCAAGCAACAAATGACAACAAACCGTTGGAGCTGTTGCCATCCACAACGTGAAACAACCCCATTGTTTTTGAAAATCATGCACGTAATTATAAATAAATATAATTACATGTCTCTGCAATGTTGCACTGAAACCTTGTTTTTCTGTTAGGCAATGAATGTAAAGGCAAAAGAAGTTTTACAGGGCAGAGTATGCATATAGAGGAGAAAAAAACAAATTTCTCACATTGTATGTTCGGGTTTGGAAAAAATAATGAAATATGTTAATGATAAAAAAATGCTAATTGAAACACTTGCATTTAGTTTTGCGTTGATTTTTTATCAATTTTTTTAATCGTGTAGAGGAATATACACTCTTAAAACAAAAGAGTGAAATTCACTCCTATAGGAGAAGTGCATTTTCGGCACCGGAAAGGAGTGGAAATTAACTCAGACTGTGTTAAAACCGCTCGTTTTAAGAGTGTAGGACGCAGATTGTTTTCTTTTATTTCTTTTAACCACTCCAAAAAGAGTGAAATTCACTCCTATAGGAGAAGTGCATTTTCGGCACCGGAAACGAGTGGAAATTAACTCAGACTGTGTTAAAACCGCTCGTTTTAAGAGTGTAGAACGCAGATTGTTTTCTTTTATTTCTTTTAACCACTCCAAAAAGAGTGAAATTCACTCCTATAGGAGAAGTGCATTTTCGGCAAGGAAAGGAGTTAAAACAGCTCGTTTGTTTTAAGAGTGTAATTGTACGATAATAATGACGTTCAGTTTATCACTTTATGCTTAAACTGAAAAGTTCCACTCATAAAATATAATCAGATTGTTTGATATTTACTTTTAAGGTGGACTCAAATTTTTTACATTAACGTCAAATTGTGACAGATTTTTTTAGTACTAAATAAGGACTCAAATTTTTTACATTAACGTCAAATTTGTGACAGATTTTTTTTTAGTACTTTAGAAGTGTTTCAGAGACAGCCATTAAATAAACATTTTAATACGTTTATGACATTTAAATGTGATATTTCCAAAATAATAATAAAAGAATCTCTTTCACACACTCGCCTACAAAGTTTACATACGAGTTCTATAGACCACGGTTTCTGTTGTTGTCATGGTTATATTTTGAAGTTGTTTTATATAGCCAGGCAAAGGTACAACAAGCTATTTAAGTAGCCGAAAATCTTTTGCAGTTTTTAAATTTTTTTAAGCAATTAAAAAAAGTACCGAAGAACACGTGAAAGCTCAATTATTTTATATTTAATGACTTGAATTTAATGCCTTGAAAAGAAATTTAAGAAAGGAATTAGTGATAAAATTCAGCAGAATGTTTTTGATGCTTTAATGGAAAGATCAAACATTAAAACATCAAACTGAACAAAATAAATTTTATCGAACATTTTAAAAAGTTCACTTGTAATTTTTCCCTAATCATACCTTCGTTTTTAGAGTTTAAAATTTTCAAAAGAAGCATTTTATGTCACTTAGCTTATCATGGAATATACGAGCAAAACTGACAAATTTTTGGCAGCAATAAAAAAAAAAAAAACCTCAGTTATTCAATTAAAAGCAGAGAAAATATTTGCCTAGAAAATTATCAGTTCTGCTACCGATTTAGGAGCATAAAAACCCAAAGAATATACAATGTCAAAAATTAATGAAAACACAAATCTTATAAGCTAATGGCGGAAACTAGACTATTTAAAAAAAATCTAAAGCTAATAGCCATATCAGCCACATCTTTCTTTCTACAACTAAAAAACCTCTTCAATTATTAAGATTAGATTCTTATAAAAGCAAAAGAATAAAAAAAAAGTTCCGAAAAAGAAAATCGGTAATTCGATTTTACGAAGACAGAAAAGGACAAAAATTTGATAATACGTTCCAAGCACGGCAATTGGATGAGATTAAGAGTTTTTCTTTTTATTTTTTTCTTTATGTAATTTTTTTCTTTTTTCTTATTTTTTCTTTTATGTAAGAAGTACGATTGGAAAGGCTTTATTAGCGTTATGAAGAAAAGTGTTCTAAATAGCTACATCTCGACTGCATTACAGTGAGGGAAATTATTTAGCAGACGACAAAATTCGGGATCATTAGAAGCTGCTGTCGTTAGCGAGTTCGCAGTCGAGAATTCGATATTTTTTTGTTAATGTTCTTCTTCGAATATTATCGATTTTGGTGACAATGTGATTCCAATTTTCTTTAATTTTCTGATGTAATGACACGGCAGAAGAAGATTACGGAAATAAAATAAAAAAGTTCAGTTTTTTTTCACGTAAGTCATGTAAATTGAGGCAACTTTGGCCATTGAGAAATACATTGGCTGAAGTACAAAACCATACAACTAAATGCGGATTTTTTTATTACTTAAAAGTCAAGTTTAAAATTTTTATAAGTAAATTTAGTGACGAGTTATTAGCGAACAAAGTAGTTGGTTTTAATTATCAAAGTTACCCTGATGAAAGAAACGAAATTGGCATGTTTAATGACTTAAGTGGCAACAGTTCCACTGGAATGAAAATAAGGTCCAGATTGGTCAATGTAGTGAGCGAAGCTTACTACGCCATACCATTAATCCCCGAAACCACAAATGAAATCCAGGAATTAAAACAGGACAGGAATGATTTACGTCGTGTGAAACAGGTATTGCTACAAAATCAAGCTATGTTCTTTGTGCTATTTAGTAGCTAAATTATTTCACTCAAATATCTACAACAGATAAAATATCCATCAAATATTGTAGCCAACTAATTGAAATATCCATGCCCAGTCTTTGGCGAAAGTGGCGACCGCCAAGTAGCCACAAATAGTGGAAAAAAAACCCCACCAAATTAACGAGCTCTCTCATCAAGTTCAAGTAACATGGTGTTGACGAAGCGAACGAAGAGGAATAGCTCTCGATGTGTTTTTAACCCGCGAAAACCCTCGCAGGGTAAAAAGTTCTTTCTTCAGACGATTTTCTTGATAGGTTGAGTTGAGTTGTTTCTTTTCTTCTTATTTTTCACTTGTCTTTTAACCGATTGCTTTTTTTCCTCTAGAAAAGGATTATGTCTGGTGGCTGGATTTAAAGTACTTAGTTCACTTTGAAATTGGGGATTATGGTTTGGTGACGATGTTTAGTGTCCACAAAAAAGGTCAAATTGTGGAGTTTAAAGAAATATAAATATTCTTAGCAAAAAAAAAAAGTTAAGCCGCATGGAATCAGCCCATTTCATATCAAAGTCCGAACAAGTTACATTACGCACTCTTAATGAGATTTCTAAACGAGAGAGAAATCTCCATTTATTCCTTCATAATTAGTAATTATTTAATCTCTCCACACAGAAAAGTGTTCACGACTCACTGACTCACGTAACAACTCACAGCCAAAGTTTTGGAGATACAGATATCATATTCTAGGAGTTTATTCCTTTTGTACCGATGGTGTCATTTAAGAAGTGATTCTTAGCCCCTCAAAGGGGGAAGAGAATGGGAAAAAAATAAGCCTTAAACAAAATCAAGATACAATAAACGTGGAAAACAGAGTAAAATGCAACAAAATCAAACTCCCGCAGACTCTAATGTGGTGACAAGTGAGCAAAAATTGTTTTTTGTACCATCTCAATAGTAAAACCAAGTACAACAAAGATCTAACTTCCGAAGACAAAGTTGTCAAGAATTTTTTTTCCTTTGATGTTAATATATTTCCCTCAATTCGTGTTTTGGTTTGTTTTGATAATAAAGGTTATTAATAATGAGCTGGTTCTATATTTAAGCTGTCACAATAGTCAACAATCTAAAGGCAACGAAGTCCTACTGTCATATGAAGAATGTCGTGATTAAGCGTCTCAACGTCTTGATGACACACAGCAATTGCAACTCTTATCGATTGCATTGAAAAACTTCTTTCTTTAGAATTATGTTTTATTTTGTGTAATAATAAAGGTTATTATTAACCAGCCTTATTTAAATCCAAATTGTCACAATAGTCTACAAAGTTCCAAAGACACTGTCACATGAAGAACGTAGTGATTAAGCGTCTCAACGTCTTGATGTCTCCACACACGGGCGGTCAAGAGATAAGTCCTTTTATCACCTTCGCCCCACAAAAGTGATAAACTGCCCCCTGTCCCAACTTATCAGTCCCCGTCACGGTTACCGCGTAACGGGGTCACCGGGATCCCTTAAGGGGGAGAGGGGGCATGTGAATTATGACACTCGGGGGGGTGAATCGATGAAATGGTAAACGAAAGTTGGTTGGTTAGAAGAGAATATTTTGATGGGTAAAGTTTGACTGAGGAGGGCTGGTCATAGAAAAAATAATATAAAATTTAAGGTAACAGGGAACAAAACGACCACTCAAAATATCGAATTTTCATTTCAACTATAGTAACTGAATAGTGCCTTTACGAAAAAACTTCTATGATGCATATTTGAATATGGGGCTGGAGTTTGCAAATTTGGTAGTTAATTTCAATATAACTTTGTTGCCAGCTTTAAATGTCATTATTTCAAAACACCAATTTTACAGTTTTCTCTATTTCTATTTTACTAGAAGGGTTGAAATTTTCTGTGATGTCGTATACATTTCTATTTAACACAGTGAACCAAAAATATATTAAGTGAGTAAAAATAAGACGATTTTTCTAATTTAAGAAATGCGCAAAATTTCTATTTATGTTAATAACTTAAAATTATGAATGTTTTATCGTCAAATTTGAGGTTCATTGCTTTAAATAGACTTTGTTTACTTCTATAAAAAATTATTTTTAGATACTCGCAATAGTTGTGCTGGAAAGTGTACCTAAATGCTAAAAATCGATGTTTTAAAATAATGACGTATGAAGCTGGAAACAAAGTTATATTGAAATTAACTACCAAATTTGCGAACTTCAACACCGCATTCAGGTGCGTATTATATAAAAATTTTCGTAAATATTAATTTCAGTGATTGAAAGTTAAAATGAAAATTTGATATTTTGAAGCTCCGATATGTTCCCTGTCCCCTTAAAAAATATCAAGAACTGCTTATTAAATGATATCTATATTTCTTTAATGGATAATTCCATCTAACTTAAGATATTTGTAGTATAAGTTGCAAGTGAATTATGACACCCGGGGGTACATCGATGAAATGGTAAACGAAAGTTGGTTGGTTAGAACAGAATATTTTGATGAGTAAAGTTGGACCCTGCATGGACAGTCGAGAAAAAATAATATTAAACATTAAACAAAAATATATCGAAATACTCATTAAACGAAATCGATTTCTTAAATGGCTAATTCCATGTAACTGAAGATATTTGTAGCATAAGTCACAAGTTAAAAAGGCATTTTAAAATTGAAAAGAAAAATTAAGTTAAATAAAACATGTTACAATATTTTGTTGCACAGTAAGTGTAGATACATTATTGAGCTATTTTTTCATTTAATGTTGAAAGTTGTAGTATTATTCACTTTTTAACACACGAGACTTACACTATTGACATAGTAATTCTGAATGAAATTAGCCGAATTTGCATTAAATAGGTTGCAGTTAACTCGGGGAAAGGTACTTTTGTACAGGGACTCTAATTAAACATGTAAAAAGTGAATAAATAATTTTTTTATTTATTAAAGACAGTATTTTAATAAATATTTTTTGTAATTTAACATTATAAATAAATTAAAATGCGTAGCACATAAAAAGTAACGTGTATTAGAAATATATTATAGTTCCTTTATAAAGCAATTTTTTTACCATGCGAAAAATCCCACTCATTCATATCATTAGTCATATGTGAAGTCAACGCTTTGTAGAAAGCAATGTGCTTAAGTTACTTTTAAGCACACAAGTGGTAACATAAAAGCTCACATCGAGCTAGTGAAAAATTACATTTTCAAACTTTTTTTGAAAATATAAAATAACGTTAATATCATGTATGCAATGTAAAAATATTTTGAGAACGTGATTATAAAAAAATATGAAACTAAATCTCGTGCGTAAAATCTTAACTTTTTGAAATATGGGGAAATTATTTGACTCACTTCGTACCTTGCGTGTCAAATAAACATTATTCCGATCGTTTTAAAAAGCTTCACTTTTAAGTACTTGTTGCATAAATAACTATTGTGGTAAGGAGATTTAGATAAAGGGTTTATTTTCCCAAATACAATAAGGTTTCCTTAGGTTAGTTAAAAGATTTCGTGCCCTGCAACAAAAGTTTGTTTATACAGAAAAAAAAACTGTCAGCTGGTGTGGCAGAAAAATTCTGTAAAATGTAGAGAAATAATCTGTTTTATACTAATAATTTGTAAATTTGTCGGAAAATCCATTTTTTTAGCAAACACATTATAAAGAAAAAAACGAAACTGTACCTCCTCTCAGTGGATACTAACCCCAATACTATCGAAGATTAATAAAGTGTCTATTCCGGATTCAAACCATGGACCTTTTGAACTTCAGTCCAACGCTCCCCCAACTAAGCTGGCTCACCACGCGAAGATTCCACAATCAGTTGAAATACCGCTTCGGTTGCGGTCTAATACATTTTACGCGATTAAAAACACACAAAATAATGTTTTTACTTAAAACAATAAAAAGAATTAAAACTGTTTCTGTAAATTACCAATTTTTTTTACAGTGCGGTTTCCTACACAAAGGGAGACTTTGAACAGGAGATATATACACTGCTCACAAAACAATTAGGGGAAAACCCTAATTGTTTCCTTTGCACCGTTACCCTTTTGCACCTTTTGCACTGTTTCCTTTGTAATTAGGGGAGCACCTAATTGAAGCCTTTCAGTTCCAACTTCTTATTTTTTATTATAAAAATCTAAAATTTGTGAAATAGATTCATTATGCATCCAGAAAGAAATGAAAAAAAAAACAGGGGGAAAAAATCTTAATTTTTTAACTAAAATTTAAGGGGAAAAAATTGGAATCATAACTTTTGAATAAATTATAACAATAATTTTTTCAAAAAATTAATTGTAAAAAGAAAGTAAAATAAAATTTTAAACATCTAAGAATGAAAACGTGAAGAATTTAGGATAAATTTATTTCATAAATTTTTTTGGGAGTGAATTTTATTTTACCATGCTTTTCATATTTTCATTGAATTAAAACAAACATTATTTAATTCTTAAAAAAGGCACGATTCTTACATCTAACGATAAATAAGTGTGAGCTCAACTTAGTGAGAAATAAATTGGAAGCTGATGATACCAAAAGGAATCATTTGGGGTGAAAGGGTTTAAGCCATGTATTCCCCTAATTGTTTTGAGCAGTGTACATTTGTCAAACTTCTTATTTTAGGTGGAACAAAGTAGGAGCGAAATGACAGTATATATATAGATCATAATTCTTAAGCAGCATAAGAGGGAAATAAATTTTCAAAAGAAATGGATTATGAAAAAAAAAATTGGAAATTATAATGATCAGTCCAAGATGTTTGATAAAGAAAGCCAAAAGTTAAAAAAAAATATAATTAAAGAACGGACGAAAACTAGAGTTTTTGAATCAAATGTGGTCAAAATGTCAATAAGAAATACATGTATTTTTTAAAATATAAATTCAATAAAATACATTTTAAGGTTATTTCAATTAATACACACAGTACTTTCTTATAAATGAGAAGCATTCACTGCCGAATTTATATGCAATTTCTATTCGAACCTTCTCATAAAGAATCTCAGTTCTTCATTTTCTCTGAAAAGAACTCGATATTGAAACTTTTTTCCCCCGAAAAGTTCTGCAAACACCAATTCCGGCCGAAGTGGCATTCAAATCAGCTCATTTCAATTCAAACTCAAATAAAAGAAACTGCCCCCCTTTTCTTCAGGATTAACGGCTCATCCGCTAGCGATATTTCCACGCTGCAACGGAAGAAGCAAACAAACAACTCAACTCGACTTTGAAAGATGGCGTCATACTTTTAAAAGTGTAATTGCTAATCCCATCCCAGTGTACTTGTCAACGAAATTCATTCCTTTATACCTGAAAGTAACCGTAAATGAATTCGAAATACAAGGCCCATTTTAAACTGAGGAATGGTTTGAAATATTGTCAAAATATTGATAATAATTTAGAAACTCATACGCAAATACTTTTTAGATAAATATATATTTCAAACAATTATATATTTAAAAGTATGATTTTCAAAGAATTTTGAAAAAAAAAAAAAACTTTTAACATTTCCTGAGGGGCACGTCAATTTAGTGGAATTTTAGAGGTAAAAATAAGCATTTTGCGTGCGTTATGAATAAAGAAACAAGTTTTGTCAGTTTTTGTAATGAATTGTCCATTTTAATGTTTGTTTTAATACAAAATGTCGTATACAACTCTTTTGAAACCCTTTTTGCAAAGACCTCCGAAATCAGCTTGACCTTCTTCCTACGTGATTTTTTTTGTTTAAGTAATAAACTAACTTCTTTATACTTTTTTTTTGTATCCCTTCCAATTTGCAAGAACACTTTTTAGTAGTTTCTTCTAGCAAGTAGTTTCTTTATGGGGTTGTTTCACGGAGGATCTGGCAATAGCTCTGCGGTTTTGTTTTCATGTCTCTCAAATTACTTTTGTTGATATTCGAAATTGAGTTTTCTAACAATAAGTTATTTTAGTTGTTATTTTTTTAAAATTACTACTTCTTGCTGTGTTGTTGGTTGTTTTAATCATTTATCAAGGAAAACTTGCATTGAAATAAGTTGGAATTTAAAAAAATTAACAACTAAAATATTCTCTTCGAAAACTTACTCCCGAATACCAAAACAAGAGTAATTCGAGAGACATGAAAACAAAACCGCAGAGCTATTGCAAGATCCTCCGTGAAACAACCCCATTCTTCTTTTTTTTTTGAAATGTAATTTACTTTATTATAAAACTATGTTTTTTCTTAATTTATTAATGATTTGTTCAGTACAAAGGACGCCGAGAATTTTATTTCTTTTAAAAACCAAGACAAATTGAAGTAATAAATAAATTGGATTAAAACAAGACTATATCTTCTAATACTATTTCCACAAAATTTTGAGATAAAAAAAATATAGTTCTCTTATTGGACTGTTTAGTGGGATTAAATTTATACCCTCAAGTTAAGTTAAAGGAAATGGAACTAAAAAAAATCGGTTCTCAAAAAGAGCTGTCACATGACATGAGGAAGAAAAAGAACGCAGTTAGAACACTTCCTGCCCTTCAAACTTTATCCATTCGAGTTTATTGATGTTAAAGGGGTGAAAAATACTTCTTTTTTAAAAACCTATTCATGGTAGAATTTAATAGAAGCGAAGTAAAAGAAGACGAAAACGAGCATACGTGCTCGAATTTAGTGTGTTCTTTTTTTTAGTAGAATCTGCACACGCGAAAAGTTTGAAGAAAATGACGTGTCTAAAATGTGTTCTTTTAGAATTTCGCGCGAAATATAAAAATATGAATGGTGGAAGTTGTGTGCGATTTTTTAAAGGAATATTTTATATTTCTAATCTTATTTGGGGGTAAGAAATGGTCTACAGGATTTTCCCCATTTGGTAGCTTAAAAAAAACTTATTTGCTGTAGACTTCTTTTTAAGGGCTTTGTCACTTTTTCAGAATACAAAATATGATCAAAGAAATAAAACGCCTTTTTCTGATTTCGTATACATGCGAATTTCCATATATTTTCTCTTATATTTTTTATCGATAAAAAAAGATTCAATGAAGGTATATAATATAATATTTCATTAACACCATTTCAAATATTTGAATTATTATTTATACGATCGCTTTCCAAAGCTGTATTAGTTTAGTAACTTACCTTTCAACACTAAATTTAAAAATTCTATTTGAAAATTTTAAACTCGTTTTGAAAGTTAACTCAATTGAATTTTCCTGTTTTGTTAGCCGAAGCGAATTTCGTTTTGTACTAATGAAATACTGTTTGTAATAAATGGAGATTGATGAATAAATATTGAATGAAATTATCTGTCGGAAATGTTTTAGAGCTGGTAATGATATTTTTTTTTGAATTTACTGTCTTTCTGTGAGTTATTAAAAATAAATGTCTGGCGCGTATCATGCAAATATACACTGTTAAAAATTTTAAGCCTGGTTTCACCATGATATTGGTTCCTAGTAGCTGCAACGGCTGTGTGGTGAAATGTTTCACCTTTTTTTCGGTGTTTGGTCGAACCATTTTTCTAGATTTTGAACCAAAAACCTGAGAAATGGTTCAACCGAATACCAAAAATATGGTTTAACGTTTCACCACACAGCCGTTGCAGCTACTAGGAACCATATTTTTGGTGAAACAAAGTGCCTAATTTTTAACAGTGTACAGTGTGATTTAAAAGAAGCGATACCCGCTAACTATTTCATGGTATGTGGTTGCTTCACGTCGTGAATGGCAACAGCTCAAGCGGTCTTGTTTTAATTTTTTGTCTGGAATTACTTTAAATTTTGGTGTTCTTGAAAGTGAGTTTTCCCAGAATATTTTACTCTTAAATTTTTTAAATGCCAACTTCTTGCTGTGCTGATGGCTGTTCAAATCATTTGTTAAATAAAGTTTGCATAGAAAGAAAAATATATTTTCAACTATGACAGTCATTCTGAGAATGAAACCGAAACAACCAATGAAATCGCAGGGCATGGAAAAATGAAAACAAGAGCGTTACATCATCTGAAACAATCCTATTAAGTGGTTATAGTTTCTTTTGGAACACATTGTATGAGTCATTTCAGAAATTAATATATTTTCCCTTAATTCCCTATTATAAACTAAATACCCTATACCTCACCATACCCCACCTTTCATTGCAGCTGTTTTATTTAATTTATGTGAATTCCAGAAAAAGTAATATCAGAACTTGCAAATTATGACAAAAATGGCTTGTTTTAAAATGCAAAAAACAACAACATTTCAACGTATAAGCAAGCGTCTGCGAATGCCCATTGTTTGTAGAGATTTGAATGTTATTTTTTACAGCAATTTCATGTATCTGAAAGTATGATACAGTTGACTAGTGTCAAACTGTAAAATGCAAGTAACCTGACTGCATTAAAAATATACTTTGATGTACAGTCCCTGGACAAATTATTAGACGCACTGTATTTTTTTTTTAGTAATGATGAAAACATACCAAAGAATGCCATATCATTAAAAAAGATGTGTATAACAGATATAGTATTTTCTATTCAATAGCTTAAGTTAGACACAAAATGTCCTTCTAAAGGTATTTTGTTCATCACTGATTGATACATGAAATCTTGCAGTGCGTCTAATAATTTGTCCAGGAACTGTATGTATATGAACGAATAAATAGGAATAGTTTTAATTTTATTGAAAAAATGTAATAATCCGTTTAGTTTTTTCGCGTTAAACCAATAAAAATAGCAAGAATAAAACTATTGATTACATTAAATGACAGAAATGTTCTTACCTATTTTTTGACCTCAGTAACTTTTGTTCAACACTTTTAACCAAACATTCATCTAAACAAAAAATATATTATTCAGTAAACTCTAATTACAAATTCATTCAAATGAATAACTTCATAACATCAGATTACCACAATTACACTTTTAACTACACTAAAAGTAATACTTCGACATACCTTAACACTCATTCAGAAACTGCTGCCGGCTTGTTAACTATACCATCGCTTTTAAATCAATTGTTACGCTAGCAAAGGGTTTCTTATCCAGTTAAACTATAATGACCAACACACACATTGCTTGTTTAACATTGGAAACTTAACGATTGCAGATAGCACTGCAGAATCACTAAAGATAACGCTAATGGCTGAATGAATAATTCCCGAAAACTACCAGGAAATTATTGGACATAAAAATATTGTTTTTTGTTCGATAATTATGTGCTTTGCCAGTGATTAATAAGTTACAAGGCACGGAATATGCAAAAGGAAGCGTTCAGTTGCGATAAAGTTTACCTCAGTAAATCGGAAAAGACCAGCGTCGTTAAGGTATAGAAGGTATTTTTGGGTCACCAAATTCAAAGTTCGTTGAAAGTGCCAAAAGTGTTAAACTGTCGCCGAAATGTAAGAGGGATGTTAGTCCCATAAGGTGTATACATTATTTTAGAAATTAATAATTCCGAAAACTACTGGAAATTATTGGACATAAAAATATTGTTTTTTTGTTCGATAATTATGTGCTTTGCAAGTGATTAATAAGTTACAAGGCATGGAATATGCAAAAGGAAGCGTTCAGTTGGGATAAAGTTTACCTCAGTAAATCGGAAGAGACCAGCGTCGTTAAGGTGTAGAAGATATTTTTGGGTCACCAAATTCAAAGTTCGTTGAAAGTGCCAAAAGTGTTAAACTGTCGCCGAAATGTAAGAGGGATGTTAGTCCCGTAAGCTGTATACATTGTTTTAGAAATTACCATGTCTTTCCAAAAATTGCTTTACAATTCAAGCACTTTTTCGCCAGATATGAAAATGGTAACAACAACACAGTTAGAAGAAAAATATCTCGAGGTTATTCAATTGTTCATTTTTAAAGTTTTAAAATATAGAAGTCGCTTTTCTATAAACTAAGTATATTTTAAAACCTAAATAAATTAAATAACCCTATTCCTATAATTTTTTTCCTTCGGTTTGATGTTATTGATTATTTTATACCCGTTGAAAAAAATCCTGAAATTATAAAGCAAAACTTTGTCAGACATTGTTATTAAAATAATAATGCACTAGGTGTTTGGGACTGATCATCTCTAGTAAATGTTAACTGAAATATGAACGAATGTGACCCTTTAGTGAAGGTTGAGAACTGACATCTAACATCGAATTTTTCATTCAGTTCATTCATTAAGAAAATATACGAAATAATCTAAAAATTTATTTAGTAAATATAACTCCTTTCTTCTGTTAAAATAGTAGTGTCTTATTTCAGGTTTTGGCTAAATCTAAATTGTTTTTGTTCAATAGCGGTTTTTACTATGGTTTGTAACGCAATACGTGTTACAATAATTTTTTTATAATTGCGTGAAAAAAATCCGATTTTTACACGATAATTTTAATATCAGACGCGTGCGAAAAGTTATACTTTTTAGAAACAGTGATAAAAAATTACTTTTTTTCACCCAAAAGCAGTGAAAAAAAGTACTTTTTTTCACTCTTTTATAAGATGCCAACATTTCAAGTAAAACTTTTATTTCCTAACATTGATGTTTATAGTGACTTGCAAAACTACTGCTTGATTTTATATGTATGTTTGGCACGTAGTTGCAATGTGACTTACATTGATAATTAAGTAAGTTTGCACTCTGGGTTAAAGGGTATGTTGTATGGAAACTCGATGCTGCTTTCGTGGAAAAACGTAGTGAATTATTTTGAACCAATGAGATTTGATTTTTTCACGTAATTGTAAAAAATAGTGTATGAAACGCGTGTGAAAGTAAACTTTTAAAAACAGTGTCATTATTAATCATTATTAATTATTAGTCATTATTAAATAAAATCCACTAGTTTTAAAAAGTGTTACTTTTCACACTTGTTGCATAATGGTTATTTATGCAACAAGTGTGAAAAGTGACACTTTTAAAAAGTATAACTTTTCGCACGCGTCTGATATTAAAATTAGAATGTAAAAATCGGATTTTTTTCACGCAATTATAAATAACTATTTTATAATTGCGTGAAAAAAATCCGATTTTTACACGATAATTTTAATATCAGACGCGTGCGAAAAGTTATACTTTTTAGAAACAGTGATAAAAAATTACTTTTTTTCACCCAAAAGCAGTGAAAAAAAGTACTTTTTTTCACTCTTTTTATAAGATGCCAACATTTAAAGTAAAACTTTTATTTCGTAACATTGATGTTAATAGTGACATTGCAACCACTGTTGTTATTGATGCATATGTTTGGCACGCTAGTTGCATTGGGACTACTATTGTTATTAATGTAAATGTTTGGCACTCTAGGTTAAAGGGTCTGTTGTATGGAAAACTCGATGCTGCTTTCGTTGTGAAAACGGTAGTTGAATGTTCTGATCTGGAAAGTTTATTAGCCAGTGCCATTTTACTTGCCAGAGAATATTCTATGTATCCCTCGGCGACGGAAGACGATTTCCACCCTCCGTGTCTTTTTAAGCTTGTTTTTGTTATACAGTCCTGCACAAAAGTTTAGACACAGAAGCAATTCATGAAAATATCGATAGTATTCATTAATTCCCACTAAATTCTTTTTAATATATATTGTTAAACTCGTAAGAAAAAAGGGTAACAAAAAGAAATTCAGAAAAAATTAAATAAAATTGTCTAACATCAACAAGTCGAAATTTTCAAAATTGCCATGCCTCAAAAGTATAGACACAAATGTAATGTTTATGCAAATTATTGAACGGAAGTGACTGTGTTATCAAAGGGGAGTGTCTCAAAGCTGTTATAAAGGGATTGGAATATTTTTTACTGCTTATAATGATGCCTAAGTCAAAGCAATTTTCATTTGCCGAGATTATAAGAATTTGGAAATTAAAAAGCCGAGGTAAATCAGTTTCTGATATTTCACTTGAACTGAACCGATACAAAAGATGTATTTATATAGTTTTAGGCACGTGGTGATGTATAACAGGCAAAAGCAAGGTCTGGAAGAACCAGGGCGACCAGCAAACGAGATGAAAGGCAAATTAGGAAACTTGCTTCAAACAGACATTGCTCTGCAAACCAGATTAAAACTGAAATTGCCAGCAAGGTTTCCCGAGAAACTATACGTAGAAGAATTGTGGCATGTGGATTTAAAACAAAATCTAAACTTAAACGTAAGCCGCGGTTGCAGTCTCATCACAAAGACGCAAGACTAAATGGGCACAGAAGCACACGTCATATAGGGATAAATGGCTAGAAGTAATCATCAAAAAATCTTTAGTGATGGAAAAAAAATGGAACCTGGATGGCTCCAACAGGTTTTCTTACTACTGGCATGATCTTCGTAAAGGTCCTGTGACTTAGTTTAGCCGAAGTCAAGGCGGTGGGTCAGTGATGGTTTGGGGAGGATTTTCTGTAAACGACCAGACTTCTTCAGCGTTTACAAAGGGGAAGCAAAACTCTGAAAAATACCAGGAAACCCTCGAGAGTAATTTGTAAATGTTGGGGGAGTTTTTATGTGGGCCTAACTGGAAATTTCAACAAGACAACGCCTCTATAAACACATCCAGCTCAACGAAAGATTGGTTTCGAGCCAAAAAAAATCACGGTTCTCGATTGGCTTACATATGGCCCCAACTATTATTCTATAGAAATTGTATGGGAATTCTTACAAAAGTTGTATATGCCAATGGAAAGCAGTATACCAAAGTTTCTTAACTTAAAGAAGCTATTGAAACAGCGTGGTACGATATCAAGCCTGCAACCCTGAAAAAGCTTTGTGCTTTCAATGAAAAAACGTTTTTTGGAATTGATAAAAAACGAGGAAGCTTTATCAACTATTAAAACTTTTCATGTGTTTCCAAAAATTAAAAAAAATTTATTGTGCCTAAACTTATGTGCAACGGATTTTTGTCATTTTTTCTATCTTTACGGCTACTTTGCCATATATTTCTTTTTTCATTTTCTAAATTTATCTATTTGAAATTTTTTAGATGTGCCATGTTTAGTGCAAAATACTATTATCCCTCTGAGGAAGACTAATTTCACCCTCCTGTTTTTTAAACTTTTTTGCGTATGATCATCCCCATAATCAATTAAAAGGGTTGCAGATGATCTTCGAAAACAATGGTCGGTGTAGCAGTGAGGATTTTCTAAATTAAGAAAATATACTATTTCTTTTGGGATTTTTCCAATCGTATTAATTCCTATTGGTTTAATGGTGCATTTCTCTTTTCTGTAGCCAACAAAAAACCTTTTGTGGGCGGTTGCAGGCTTTCGATGGGAAGCGTATTTCTTGCAAATGCCATCTGTGTTTATGTTTCCTATATTTCCGTGAATCACAAAACTTCTTGGAGTACCAGTTTTAGTAGCATTTAAGTGTAAAATCCATAGATTTTCTTGATCTTCTATATTGTCAACTTCCATTTTACATAAATCATCTCTTCTACTAGAGCCAAATATTCCGAAAATTGCGACAACTTTCTGCAAATTCGTATCAGTATCCATGTTCAAATGTTTAATTTTAAACTAAAAACTAAGTTTGTCTTTTGTAGTTCCAGATATTTATCGATGCCTATCTTCTTTACGTAAAAAAATTAGCACGTGAATTATTTTTCAACCAATGAGATTTGATTTTTTTCACGTAATTATAAAAAATAGTGTATGAAACACGTGCGAAAAGTAAACTTTTTAAAACACGTGTCATTATTTCACTCGCTCGTGAAATAAAATCCACTAGTTTTAAAAAAGTGATACTTTTCACACTAGTTGTATAAATAACTATTTAAAAACTATTCAGTTGATTAATTAAAAACTATTTCATAGATTAAGGATAATTTATTTTCCTTAGCTTCAAATGCTAACGATGTTCTATTGTAGCCTCCAAGAGGAGCTAAAAACATTCTCACATACGTCTAGTACTTTTGGACCGGGGTCAAGTGAGACAACTGAGCCGGTACCCAATTGAACTCGTAGAGACATATATCGTACTACATAGCAGTCGCGACTTTAAACTTCACAGATTGTTAAGAACGATGTCCTAGTGTATTGGGAATTCTGTGAATACACTCTTAACAAACGAGCGATTTACTCAGTCTGAGTAATTTCCACTCCTTCCGTGCCGAAAATGCACTTCTCCTATAAGAGTGAATTTCACTCTTTTTCGGAGTGGGTAAAGAATAAAAGAAAACAATCTGCGTCCTCACTTTAAAACGGCGTTTAACTCAGTCTGAGTTAATTTCTACTCCTTTCCGGTGCGAAAAGCACTTCTCTATGGAGTGAATTTCATCTTGTTTTAAGAGTGTAATGTCATTTAAATTTTATTACCTGCACTAATTCTTTTATAGGCTGACTAACGCGATTCGAACTTAGAATGTCTAAAAAATATAACTTAAACTGCTAAATCGAAATTAGAAATGTACCCATTCGGCATTCGGCCTCTTGGACGCATAATTAACGATATAGGATATCCGTGGATTAGAAAAGTTCTAAACTTCGAATTTACTCCTATTTCAAACAAAATTCTATTCGAAAAGACGTGTATTTGTTTGGAGCATAGTTTTCAGTTTTCCACCAAATGGCTAAACTTTGGTTCGTTCTAAAGAATAGTTCTCTAACAATTAGCATTTGAAGTTCTTTAAAAACAGCGAAACCTGTTAATGGTTTTAAGAGTTGTGAAAGCGATTTTGGGCATGGATACTTGTTTTATCAGTTTGGTTCACAAAATAACCCGCAGTAATTTGTATTAGATTAATATTATTTAATTTATATGCACTCATCATTGTAGAATTTTTTAAGCTTTGGTTTGAATTTTGGTGAACAAATGTGCAGTTTATTCAAATTTGTTTTTAATAACAGGTTTTTTGCTTAAATTAAACATTAAATGGTAATGTGTTAAAAACACATGGTAAATTCGCCTTAATTAAAATTTCAAAAAAATGGAAAAGCTATCAGAGAATGACATGAAAATAAAATTCTAGAGGAAACACCATTTATATAATGAAATTTTATTTCTTTTAACAATTATTTCCCATCGAAAGGTGAAATATCAAAGTCGAAACTCAAAATCGAAGATGCTCCCATAATTTTTGTTGAATCACTGGAAAGGATAGTTTTGTAGCTAATTCTTCTAAAAATTATCCCAAACTTTTCCTCTTTGCCAGGGTAAGTGAATATAAAAAGACCGTCTTTACCTTCAAATAGCTTACCCGGGAGTTCATCGCTTTCTATTTCAGAAATCTATTCCAACGTAATAAAGAATAGTTTGCTTTCTAGCAAATTTTACCAACATTAAATCATTTATCTTCACCAAGCTCTGTTCAGATGTAATTAATGAAATTGCAGGTGAAAAGATATGTCATCAATAATGTTACTTGAACTTTCACTTATTATACAACGAAAAAAGTTCAAAAAGTTTAAAATCAAAGTTTAAAAAAGTTTAAAATCAAAGTTTAAAAAAGTTTTTGGCAACTTGACTGAATAAGATATTATTTTTTCATAAGAGATTTATATAGATTCTTCAAGAGAAGCATACACAGCTAGGTTTATTCGTGTGACATTTGACCCCACAGTTTCTGTCCCATTAGACCCCACAGTGTTATTGTTTATAAATGATCCAACACAGAACCCCGTGTATTTCACCACAGTATTTGACACATAATATTTTATATCTGTGATATGTCTTCTACCTAAAACTATAGTTTAATTCATGAAAAGTTTTTATTTAATACTTTTTTTAAAAGTGTAAAAAACGATACACTTTTAACTTACTTTGGATTTTCCAAAACAACAATTCTTCTCTCCACTTCAACACATGCTTTTAATGGCTAATCTTTGGTTGTTAAAATGTGAAGTCTAACCGTTAAAATGTTTTAATGTAGAAATATTTGTAAAAAAGTATATTTTTCTCCTCTTTTTGCCCCTTGTCCCATTAGCCCCCACTCTCCCTAATCTTACAGCTATTTTCAGTAAATTTGTATCGCTATAAACTTTCATTTTATTTGACTACATTTCACTAAATTTATATCATTATACTTAATTTGTATCACTAAACTTATTTTCCTGAATTTGCATCATTGAACTTTATTTTTCATTGGAGCTTGTATGAAGAACACGTTGAAGAATAACAAGAAGCAGAGGTTAAAAATGATCTGTTCATTTCTTTTATATCTCTTCAGGAACTCTTGGATTAAGCTGCAATTAGTTCTTGGTCTGGAGTTGGGTGACTTTTTAAAGCGATAAATCAACCACCGAGTTGAGTTGTTCTGTGCTGATGGATTGATTTTTAAATTTGTTCGGTTGTTCCTTCGATTCTTGTTATACTTGGATTCTCGGAGTGATTTTAAAGATATTAATTGTAGTTAAGAAAGTCCATTTTAAGTATTCATTAACACTTGTTTTAATCCAGCAATTATTAATAAAATGAAAAAAAAAGACGAGAACTAAACGTTCTAAGTTTA
This sequence comes from Oedothorax gibbosus, assembly GCA_019343175.1. Classification (NCBI taxonomy): domain Eukaryota; kingdom Metazoa; phylum Arthropoda; class Arachnida; order Araneae; family Linyphiidae; genus Oedothorax; species Oedothorax gibbosus. The sequence goes on from CM033278.1 coordinate 28,641,417, forward strand.
ATGAAAATAAGACAAACTTATTAGCAAAATAATTTACACACTTCGAATAAACTGTACATTAGTATGAGATTATATAAATTCTCAGTAATATCTTCAAAATCGTTAAAAAAATTAAATATTGTGTTCGTCATGTTAAGTTATTGTTTCTATCATTACGAAATATACAAACTTTTGAAAACTTTTAAACATATTCTTGTAAAGATTGTTGGTTTTTTGGAAATGTAAATATTATGTAATCTAAAATGTTTATGCATCTAAATAGTGTTAGTGTACTGATTATAACTATTATTTGTATAATTGTGGAAATTAAAAACGATTTTTTCAATCAAACGTGGGAATGTTTTTATTTTGACAACATTGTTATTTTTGATTTTCTCTTGAAATTAGTGAAGAATGACTGTTTTACTAACATTAAATTTTTTTGGGGAATTTATAAAAAGAAAATCACATAATATTTTGCGCAAGAAAAAATACGATAAAATAATGGTGAAGTTTAAAAATTAATAAAAAAATATAAACTTTTAAAAATAAAAAATAACAATAACTAAAATATACAAAAAAAATTTAAACTTGTTTTGTCCCTGAATGACTTAGAATTATAAAAAGATTTTTCTGCTAATTAGCTTACTAGAGCATTCCATTATCATAAGGTTAAAAAAAAATAATGATACATGAAACAAAAAAATCCTCAAACAAAAAGCTTAATTTTACTTTGAAGATAAATGGCTGATTTCACATAAGTGAATAATGTGTGTCTCTTGGGGTTATGTCTCTTGGGGGTAATTTTTGAGCAAAATGCTTATTCTATAATTTATTTCTATATTTTTTTAAATGTATTTTCAAGAAAAATCTTGAGATATTGCTTAAAGATAATTTTCAATATTCAAAATATCACTTCTGTCCTTTGCCTCCACACCATGCACTTATCTTCTGGAACAGTTTTAAGTGCAATTACAATTATTTTTTTACAAATTTTACAACTCAAAATAAAAACTTATAATTTAGTTTATAAAATAAACAAGTTTTTTTTATAAAATAACAAGAATTTTTTTATAATTATCCTGTATCAGAAGTCTTTTACCCTAGTTTTCTGTTAAAATATGCCCTCTTGTATGAAACTGGTCATATGACCTGTTTAATACAACGCTTACAGTAGCATTTTTTGCTTAGGAAAACATTTACAATATGAACAACTGCAGTTTTATTCTTACTTTGGAATTCAAAATGAATTATAAGATGTAAAATGACTAGAAATATAAGAATATATTTCTATCATTACTGTTGATCGTTTAATTTTTTTTATGATTATTAATAGTCATTTTTGATTTAGACTCATATAACATATTTTTGCACAATTCAAAATATGCTTTTGCAGATTTTGTAAGTCGATCTAATAAATATTGTGTATAGAAGGGTATTTGTTATTTTTATCACTACTCTAAATTTTTTTTTATAGGGACCATTAGTGGAAGCAAATCTTGTTAAACGTTCATGATAAAATGCTGTACATTATTTTAAACATGCTACTATAATTATATTTGTCCATTTTTTTGAAAAATTTACTTTCATTTTTCACTAAATCGCAGACTAAATTTAAACTTTTTGTATGACCAACCACATGTATTTTTTGCAAGAGTTTTAAAAGAACATTACTTTTAGTTACTGAAAAAGATAAACATCTTAAAAACAATATTTAGAAAGAAAGATTTCGAAACAAATTGGTATTTTTTTGTTTGTGTTTTGTGCTTTATTACATGTTTTTCTTTCAGAACTAGTTTATTTTCAAACGAAAACATTCTATTAAAAAAGATTATGAGTTCCAAAATAGCATATCTCTATATTTTACTCTACAAGCTTATGATGTAAGATGATTTCGTTAGTATGAAAAAGATTTTGTTGTTTTATAAAATAACATCGTAAAATGTTCTGTGGAAATATTGGTCTAGTTTAACTTTTTAAAACATATATTATGACTATAGTTAGACTGTTTGTTAGTGTAGTTCTTTTACTGTAAGAGTAATCTATTGTGGCCGATTATAGTACTAACCAATCTTTTAACTTGGTTCGATAACTTTTGTGCTTTAATTTTTTTATATTATTTTTTTTATCCTGTTTTCATTAGTTTTTTTGTTGAATGCTTATATAAGCGAATAAACGTTTCAAAGCGAAGAAAATTTCACCGCCTTTTCTAAAAGCGTGGTTTTGGTAGCAGCTGGTTACTTGCTATCAGGCAGAAAACTTCAACAACAAAAAAAAATCACAGCCATCAATTTAGGAAAATCGCCATTTAGAAGCCAGCGCCGATGTTGTCTATCATCGAACGAATAAGAATAATAATAAAAAACTTCTTTCCGAAACATCGGTTTTAAAAGTTTTTGAAAATGTCAAATTATTATCGGGCATAAAACCGGAGAAGGGAAGAAATCAGCATTAAAAAGTAATCATCTCACTCTTGAATGTTCGAATTCTTTTTGTGCAAAAAAATGGAACACTTTTCGGTCTGCATTTTGATGAATTTTTCATTGCTCGGAATCGAATGTTCCAGTGTTGTTCCTAAAAAGAGTTCTAAACTGAATGGGGGTGAGATGTGTTCCGAACCATCTAAAACGAATTAGAGATTCGGTGACAAATAGAAATGGCGGGAAGAAAAGTCTTTCTGTTTATTGTGTCTGGGGTTTTGAGTATGGCGCTAAAGTTTCTAGGGACAAATCACTTTTATATTGAAGAAATTTTTACGTATGAGGTGTGCTTTTCGCATTTGATTAGATTTCTGGACGCGTGACGTAAGGAAATTTAAAATTGTGCCTCAAAGCTATATCGCGTTTCATTAACTCTTAACGGCGCGCTGAGTCTGACTGTCAAATAAAACAAGTGCTGATTACCTTACTAATTTCCAAAAGGTCTCCAAACCTGTACCTTACAATTAATAATTTTTTGTAATTATTATTTAAAGATTATCTTTATTTTTTCGTGTGTTGAATTGTTCATATTTTATTAAATTACTGCCTGATCTGTAATATTTTTTTTAGTATATATATAATTAGAGAAACCGACAGGGATATATGGTAATTTAATTTTTTTATGTACATCTTGGAGAGTCACTTTTGAGCGTGTGGTTGAATTGAGAGTATCTTCAGAAGTGACGTAGTAAGGAATGACATATTCATCCAATTGGCCAATTAGGTTCATGTATGTATGTATGATGAGAAAAGGTGAAAAGGTGTTGGAAAGATATTTGCTGAGATAAGCTGAAAGACCAATTGTCGCATTTAGGATGTTAAGGAATTTTTTTAAGTTAAAAAAGTGATTTATTAAACAAAAATTTTATCAACAAAGCCATTTACTTAAAGGGACTATTATACAACACACTTCAAACATCTTTTTAAAAACAAAAGCTCCAGCTTAAATCTTGATATCCCAACTCTATCATTCCACTAAAATTAATAACAGGGGAAAAATGAAACTTCACTCATGGAGTTTGACTTCTGGGCATTTAGAAATACAACAGAAACACCAAAAACTATATAAAAAACTGAAAAATCCAGAAAAAGAATAAAAAAATGTCCCGCAGAAACAAAAAGTTTAACAGAATCTAAGATTCGGAAAGTTTTTTTTTCTGACTCCTTTTGATCTCTACTTTTGTGTTGCCAGATACAGAAGTCTTAAACAGCTGAATTCTACCCGGGGGTGATGTACGACTTTCTGATCTGCGAAGGGAAGAGGCCAGAGGGAAGTGAAGTCACTGCCACCCTGGTGTATCCTTTAAATGTCTGTTGCTGTCGACAATTTTCTTTGAAATGGCACTTTATCGTCTACTTGGCGAGTAATATGAACGTAGTTTGGAGTTTCTTAAAATTTTTGATAGAAAAAAAATCCATGAGTTGGCAAAAATTTAAATCTAGTTTCTAGTTTTTCTAAAATGGAATTCGTATTTAAAGGACGAAAAACATCCAATTGTTATCATTACTTTCTGGGAAAATAAATTGTTGGCAAAAATTAAACACATTTTCTAAAAGATTTTAAGGATCGAATCATTTTATCAACTTCTAAAATAAATGTTGAAAATTTAAACAGTCATTTTCGGACGAAAGGACGGAAAAACATCCCAATTGTTATCATTACTTTCTTAAATTGTGGCAAGATTTATCTTTTTTTTTTTAAAGATCGAAAAGAGAAAAACATCCAATTGTAATCTTTCGGGAAAATGAAAAATAGACTTTTAAGAAGGGCATTGATTCATTATAACCTCTAGAAATATTTAATTATATATCGAGTTTATCTATTGTTGAATCAATTCTCATAATTAATCTATTGCATAGGTAGAATGCATTAAGATTGCCATTTTGAAATTACTATTATTGAAGGAGCTGGGGATTCCGTCGGTGCTGACTTTGCATACGAAAAGTATGTATATAACAGAAACTGTAACTTAGAACTGCTTCCACACAAAATTCACGTGTCTAAGAATATGCGTCAAGCATATCATTTAATTTAATATTAAACTTTTATTCGTCAAGATTAAACAAACTATTTCTTTTCGGTCATTTTAAATTTGAAAATTCAATAATTATTACTTATTGTTCTCAAAATTTAGTTGTTTTTCGAAGAACAAATCTCTAATATTGTTCAAGCTTAAAAATAATCACACTCATTATAAAAATGGGTGACTGACAGACAGTCAGACATAGTCTTTAGAAAAGTTACCACTTTTTACGTTATAACCGTAGCATGGAAGTTTGAAGCAAAACGCGCACATATATTCAACCCAAAGAGTTACTAAACAACCATACGATTATTTTTAAGTTTCTTTGTCGGTAAAGCGCTTGCCATTGCACGCGGAAGGTCTTAGGTTCGGATCCGGGCATTGTCAAAATAACTGCCGACCTCTAAACAGTCAGGTCTGACTAATTTAAATATATAAAAAGCAATGTCCTGACTGACTGACTGACTCACTGACTCACTCACTTATCAACGCCCAGCCCAATCTACTGGAGGTACAGTTACCAAATTTTAGGAAAATATTCTTTTCTATCGTAGGCGTCATTTAAGAAGCGATTTTTCGAATTTAACGTAGGGTAGCTATTATCATCCAGTTGTATGAGTTAGGGTTAGTTAAAATTATCATCGCACTAGAGCTATGCACGATGGCTATTGGCCATGGGCGTCTTAATTTAGCACCACAGTCAAATGACAAGCCGACACCTGAGTAGGCACCCAATGCGGACCCGACGCTCCACGAAGTCGCTCCTAAAAGTAGCGTTGGGTGCCTTCTCAGGTGTCGGCTCGTCACTTGACTGTGGTTCTAAATTATTACGACCGTTGCCAATAGCTTTAGTACGATATTAATTCAACTCAACCCATAAACGAATGTTAAAGCTAAAAACACAAGGCACACATACATCCAGGGGCCGGGATAGCCTGGTCGGTAAGGTCTTGGACTGGCATCCCTAAAGGTTGCGAGTTCGAGTCCCGCTGCCTTCCGAAGATAATGGTGAACGTTAAATCCATCGTGGTCACAAAGTCCTCCCAAGTTCCCATACCAAATCAATACCTCTGGGGGTGACAAGCCAATTCTGGGGATCCTCTAGTTGGCCTCTGTCTCTAAAAATTAGATGGATCCACTTATGTGTGTGTTATGTCTGTCTTACTTGACGAAGGTTTATAAGCGGGTCTCTGACCAAGCACACAAACCTGCATATATATGTTTATTGTCTACCAACCAACATACAACCAAGAAGAGTTACCAAACACCCAATACGATTACTTAATTTTTTTCTTCATGACATCTCCAAGAGCAACCCCACGGCCCTTGTCAGATTCGAAAATAAGCTTTTCGGAAGGGGACGAAACAGTTTTCTCGTATTAGTTCAATACCGAGGGGCAAGCAAGACGAATTGGCGATAAAACAAAGTGAAACGCTCTCGGGTGTGTAAAAGAGAGTTTGTTTCACTGGGGGTGGGAGATATCGAATCAAATTACCCTGAGTGTTAGGACATCGTTTGTCTTTTTGGCTTGTTCGCAGAACCACTCCCGGGGCTTTCCTTTGTGATTTAATCTTTTGTTGGTGTTGTTTTGTGTTTTTAAAAGGAAAAATAAATGTTTAGAAATGAGTTTATGTGTTTGAGCAAGATAAATAATGGTAGTTTTGAGCGTTGATGCATAACTATGATGGCAATGCGCGGTGCACATGCAGAATCGTTACAGATATTTAGACATATTTTTTTTACAGAGATTTTTTTATATGTACAGGGTGTACCGAAATCGAACGGCAATTTTTAATAGTCTTCCCTTTGAAAATGGATAGGCAAATTTTGGAACATGTTACATGTTTTAAAAAGAATATATTGCGATTAAAATACAACAGTTTCATTTCATTCATCTATAAAAAACTAAACTAAACTCATTGGCACGACAGAACATACACTGTTAAAAATTTCGTGCTAGGTTTCACCATGATATTGGTTCCTAGTAGCTTGCAACGGCTGAGTGGTTAAATGTTTCACCTTTTTTTCGGTGTTTGGTTGAACCATTTTTCTGGATTTGGAAACAAAAACCTGAGAAATGGTTCAACCTAATACCAAAAATATGGTGGAATGTTTCACCATTCAGCCGTTGCAGCTACTAGGAACCAATATCATGGTGAAACCCAGCACAAATTTTTTAACAGTGTAAGAGGACGAAGGCCCACTATGCTTACTAACATTACGAATCGAGACAATGACGGAGATGTTCCAAAAAGTTCGGGTTTTGTCTATCGACCGAAGTCCCAGTTATTTAGTTCCAATTATGTTTGATTCATCACCTTTTTATCGACACACATAGAACTAAGTGCTAAATATTCCATCCTTAAAGATATATTATAGATATGATAAAGACTCCAATTACTTTTGTTCATTTTCGTTTTAGGATTTAATTCACATTAACTAGGACGATAGAAGAAAGTATTAGATATGAAACAAAGGGGTTAAAATGGAAAATAAAGATACATTTTATAGATTTTTCGAATTTTTATACAAAATTAGTATTTCTGAAATTTAAAGCCAAAATAACATATTAAATCTCAAATTGGTGCCACTGGCATAATTTGATAGGATTACTGCATGATTGGCATTTCTAGGTTTAGAGGAACAGGATTGAACCTCTGACACTACGACCGTATTCGAAATGTTTACATGTACAATGAAAAGTAGTCCTTGTAGTATAGAGCTTTGATTTGTAATAAAGCGTGGAGGAGGGGCGTTTTTGTAGAAATTTTCGTGATCTTCTCCCCACACGGGTGAGTTTTGGCTGTCAGGGCTTTTCAGAAGTTCCCCGTTGTCGCACGAAGGGGTGCAAACATGGGTTCTATGGGGTGATTTGCTTGTGAGTCGTACGGCTTTTGTCTTACAACGTTGTATGTGAGTTGGGAATCGAAGTGCAGCCCTTCAAAACCTGCATCAGATCTATTCAAGGGATTTGCCTTACAAAATACAGGCTCTGCACACTCAGCACGTCTTGGTGGAATTGGAAGCAACTACTTCCTAGGTCTGTTTACTTAACTTGGCTTATGGGAAAAACTAAATATTGGCTATGCTAAAATTAGCAAAGTCGCGATATCTCAGGACTCAATCATTGTAAAAAGGAAGGCCGAACATAGGGCATTTAGTACATAAAATATGATTTTCATAATGATAAAGCATGTAATTTATTTGTTACCTCTTTTTGTGAAACTACCATAGATTTTTTCTATTTTTTGATTTTTTTTCATTCAGTTTTAAAAGTCTATTTGAAAAATAAGCCAATTGTTATATGAATATCATTAAAAATCTCTCTTATCACGTTTACAGAAGTAATTTGTAAACATTGGCAACAACTACACAGGCCTTCAAAGCTTTTAAAGTTTTACTATTACAATATTGACGTTGTAGTACTGACATTTTAAAACGAGAAATACAGTGCACTTTCAAATCAGTGTCTGTCCCGCGAATCCCATATTACATCTGCTTGGTACCTCCAATATCAAACTGAAAAATAGCTAGAACATTTCCCCTACTTGATATAAAATAAGCTATCAGTTTACTTTTGATTCATTATTTTTAGGATTTAATTAATATTCAACTGAGTGACAATGGAACAAAAGTATATATATATAACAAAGCTTAAAGATGAACTCAATGAATATACATTTTTGTAGTTTTTCGAATTTTTTTATCAAATTACTATTCTGAAATTTGAAGCAAAATCATATTGAAATCTACAATAGCCACTGGCTTCAATTTGATAGAATTATGCTTCTTGCATTTCTAGGTTGAGATGTGAACCAGAATTACAAACTTGACACTTAGACCTATTCGAATGTTTACATAGAAGATTAAATAGTAGTATGTGTAGTATAGAGGCTTTGAATTTGTAATAAAGGAGAGGAGGGCGTTTGTAGAATGGCTGATTTCACACACGGGTGAGTTTTGGGGCGTGGTCAAGGGACTCTTTGAAGTTCCCCGCTGTGCACGAAGGGGTGCAAACCTCGGAGTTCTATGGGTGTGAATTTAGCAATTAGTGGAGTCGGTACGGCTTTTGTCTTACAACTATTCGATACTGGTGAGCTTTGGGAGAGCTGACCTCAAAACCTCAATCAGAGTCAATCAATATTGGCCTATACAAATACTTACAGAGCGCTGCAACTCGCAGCTTTGTGAATTGGAGCAAGCTACATTTCACTAAGGTTGTCACTACTTGGCTTGAGTGGGAATTACTAAATATTGGCTATGCTAATTTAGCAAAGCCGATATCTAAGGACTCTAATGCATGAAAAGGAACCGGCCGAAACATTAGGGCATTTAGTAATAAAAATCTTTTCATAATGATAAATGCCTGTAATATATTTTGTCCTCTTTTGTAGAAACTATCCCAGCATTGTTCTATTTTTTTAATTTCTTTTTCATAACAAGTTTGTAAAAGGTCTATTTGGAAAAAAGCCCCTTTAGAGGAAAAAAAATCAATTAAAAACTCTACTTACCTCACGCTTTACAGAAGGTAATTTGAACATTGGCACAAGCCTACACAGGTTTTCATAAGCTTTTAAAGTTTCTACTATTACATTGCATTGAAGAAACTTGTAACAATTCCTTGAAAACAAGAAAAACCACTTCACTTTCAAACCAGTTCTGCCCCAGAATACCATACATGCTGCTTAAGGACATCCAAATATCAAACAGTACAATACCTAGATACATCCCCCGACTATGACGTCATAAAAATACGGAGCTATCTATAAGCGATGCCATTTCAAAAACACTACAACCTAAAATGCATCTAAAATCGAAAAACTGGAATTCTTCGTTGTTGGCTTTCAAAACAGAAAGCAAATAAACTACTTCGCGAAAGTCTACTTTCCGTTTTTAAAGATAGTAAGGATTTGCAGAATTTCAGAAATCCACTACCATTTCTCACAAAGATGGCCAAAACGTTTTTAGAAAGGATGTATTCAATGTTTAGGGTTCAGTTTTAGAAGCTTCCAGACGCTCAAAATATGTTCTTGATGCATGGCATAATGTAGAATTCGGAAGTGCAATTTTGGAAAGTATGGACTCCAGTTATGTCGGTCTTTCACAAATGCTGCAGGAGCATAAGTCAAAATATGAGAATTTAATCTTTAATGCCTTGTAAAGAATTTATAAAAGTAAATGATATGTAGGATTTTTAAAATTAGTCTGTAATTATATTGCAGTTTTCTCTACAATGGATATGTTTCACGTCTGGAGTGACAAAAGTTTCACAGGAATGGGTATAACGTCTCGTTTAGTTAATCAATGTAGTGGGCGTAGCTAATTGCGTCAAACCACTAATCACAAAAAGCCACCAATAAAATCCTGGATTGAAAGCAGGAATGATTTACGTCACATGACACAAGCCAATCGAATGTTAAACGATGCAAGTCCTTTTTTATGGATAAAAAAAGGGCAAACACGTATAAAAGTTTAGATGTTTTGTCAACAGAATCTTAGTAAAAATGCCGGTGATCTAAGTGCCTTATGGCTAGTTACATATTACAGAGGATTGGATATAATTCAATTTATACAAAAACAGTGACCCCCTGTCCACACATGAAAGACTAATTTTTGTTATGAAATACGTACAGCTTGAAACGTATAAGAAAGCTATGATTGTTGTTGAATAAAATTGGTTTTACACTGTTAGAAATTTCGTACTTGGTTTCACCAAACAATAGTTGTTATTCGCTGCACCGTCTGAGTTGTGAAACGCATCAATATATATTTCGTTTTAGGTTGAAATAATTTTTAGATTTCGGAAACTAAAACTAGTAAAATGGTTCAATCGAATTACAAAAATGTAGTGAAACATTTCACCATTTAGCAGTTGCAGGTATTAAAAACCATTTCTTTTTCGAAAACTAGCACGAAACAGTGTAGAATAAGTGTTTAGAATAACAAGATTGCAGAAGTGGTTAGAAGAATAGTAAATTAGAAACAAGGTGAATGAATAAAATAGGCTGCCACATTCACAAAGCAACAAACACATAATTTTTGTACCCCATAAATGTACAAGTCAACTTCAAATTTATCACAGCCTTAACACTTCGCAAACTTTGCAAAAACTCATACCATAGAAAAAAAGTAATCAACTTTTATGAAGGTGTGAGGTAGTCCTAAAAAAACAAATCCTCTAAAATGGTTTCCCACCAACCATACAACTTCATTTCCTGCATGAAATCAAAAACAGGGAAAAATGTTCTGCCAGAATATCACAACCTACCTCAAAAGGGTTTTTTTTTCAAAGAGGCAGGTATTTGTCGTCATGTTTGAGAACAGTGGTCTTGTTTTTGCTTTTTTTTTCTCTATTTTCTTATATGTTCTTTAAATGCACATCAAATGTACAGTTTCAGTGAATTTGGTCGATGGGACACTATAATGGAGAATTTATAATCGCAAACGAAGAAAGACTAGGAGACAAATGTAGTGAAATACTGACCAATGAGATTGATATTGCTTAACTTTTAAGTAGCATTTTAAACAGATAGAACTTAATCATCCAAAACTGAGTTATATAAAAATTAGCAATTTTCATCTGATAGCAGCAGCTCTAGTTTTGCCTCACACGTTTACTTTCAAAATGATTCTGTGAATTTTATATCCTTCACATTTGTTCTGTGCGTTCGCTATACATCACAAATACTATGTTATTATATAGTAGACACAATATTTATGTTTTCAGAGAGACAAAAAACAGACAAACTTAGTAGGATTTTTTCTGTTTGACCTCCCTCCCTATGTTGTAACAGTTAACATGTTAAAAAATAGTAAGTATATATAAGGATATTATTTCTTTAACTTTGGAACCTTTTCCCCCACTCCGACACTTCTTCGATTATGTACGGGAAATTCTGCGATTGGATATTTACAGCAGCGAGTGAACTGTAAATAGGGTAGCTTTGGAAATTTCCCCTGTTTCCGCTTACAGTGTTATTATTTTTCACATTGTTTCATCTTGTACGTTTTTTCTTGTATCCAATTCTTTTTTTTTGTATCTTGAGTCATTTCTCATCTCTTTATAGCGTCGAAACGTGTGAAAGAATAGAAAAATACATTTAGAATGTTTTTTCCAGTTAAATAGTCATCTCTGAAGTGTTGCCATTTAGGCTTTTATAAGTATTTTTTTGTAATTTCCGACTGTCTGGAGGTGATTGATAGGGTTTATGTAAGTTGCATGTAGTGACATTTTATTCGCTATTTATATTATTTTTAGTATTTATGCAATCTATTTTTTTTGACAAATAATCGAAAGAAGGTATTATTTTTTTCACAGAATAAACATGTGTTAGACGAAATATTTTAATACTTTATATCGAAGTATTTAAAATTGGAAAGCTTATTTCGAAAAACGCAATGAAAAGAATAATTAAAGAAGAATGACTTAATTTTTTAATCCAGTTGTGTTACTTTTTAAGAAAGAGTTTTAGTTTAAGTTAATTCTTATTTTAAATTTCGTTTGTGAAATTTTACTACATGAACGAGTGCAATTGGCTATTAGTATTACAAAAATTGCAAATAATAATTTATTTAAAATTAATTTAACAAATAATAATTTATTTTAAATAAATTTAACAAATAATAATTTATTTAAAATTAATTTAACAAATAAAATTTATATAATTTCAACCGTATTTCTAAAAACTCATCAAATAAAGTTTCATTTCAAATAAAGCTTCATTTTTAAAAAGATCAATAATCTCAGTATTTTGGAAAATAAATATTTTGTTTTTTTTTAATCCCGGAGGATTTATTTTTCATTTATATAAAGTTTTTTTAAATCAAAAACAAGTTCATCACCTAAATATAATCATCTCAACGAATAGAGAGAAAGAGTTTAGATCTTTTTTAAGTTTAGATCTTTTTTATCTATGCAAAATATTATTTTACCTTAATCTTTCTTGATTCAATCTATCTACCTAAATTCTCATTAACTAAGCAAGCAAGTATGCGCAAATATTTACCAGGATCCAGAACAAGAGTCTCCAGAATTTTTTTCGTGGGGGTCGAATCATGAAATGTTAAGGGTTACAGAAAATAAATAACAAAGTTAGAAATAAGATGAACTAGTTGAAAAGGCGTACAAGTTATGCGCAATATAATCCTACTGTAAACTTCAAATAATTCTAAGGCATAAAAAGTAACGTAAATATGTGTGCTGCGTTATTCTTCCTGAGAATAAACAAATAAGACATTATAATGGCATCAGTATCACAAAATATATCTCGCTGCAATTCCCAAAGCAGCTTATGATGCACAAATTGTGTCTCACGTAGAATAAAATAAAAAATAACACGTAAGTCATTTTTGTCACTGAAAATTCTAAAGTATATCTTAAGGATAACGAATGGTGAAATGTTAAGGGTCACGGGAAATGAATGATGTCGTGCTGTAAACAAATAAAGAAGCAGCAAATAATTATAAATAAGGCATTTGCTTTAAAAAGTCAAATATTTGCGAATACAAAATTTATTTCCATAAAAAATGCACATTTGACGTCTTTTTTTCGTCAAACAGGTGTCACTTAGACTTTAACCAAATCGTCAAATGTATATTGACTCAATCAAATTTTTAAATGTATATCGTCCGTCTTCAAGACGTTATTTAAAAAGGGACCTCAAATTGAATTCACAATAATTTATTTAGTTAGTTGCATTTTATGCAATATTTAAGTTTGTATAGTTGCATTTATTGATTAAAAAATATATTTCTGTTCAATAGGCATCGTTTGAGTGGCAACAGATATGTTAATGAAAATAAATTCTTTCTCGATCCTCGATTGGAGAATGCTTGTCACGTGGGAAACGAGGACCCATCGGAGCACTAATCGCAATAAAAAAATAATGGAAAAATTTCGTCACCTGAAACAACCCAATCCTAGTTTCCCCAAAATGTTCTTGTTCATGGCCAACTTCAATAACAAGGCCAGAGAAGTTCTCCTAAACATGAGCGTAGACGTATTTTGACGTCACTGTTCAAAGTGCCGAAGATCGAGAAACCAGTTCGGACGCATTCGCAACCCTAAAATTGTGGTCAGCCGTGAAAGAGTGGTTCCGAACAGGTTTCGAGACAGGTTGTCTTCATCTTCGGAACAACGTCACTCGGAACGATGACGTCAAAATTTCCGTCCCCGAGCTTGTTTGGGAAAGCTTCATTGGCCTTAGTAGTTGAGTAGGCCGTGTCTGGTTGCAAACATCGTTCTGTAGTTTGGAGCCCCCTGATCAAGAATAGAAAATACTGTCTCTCCATAATAAATTTCATTAATTTGCGTCCGCTTCCATTACCATTTCATCTATCCGAAGACCGTTTTTGAGAAACTAAATGGGAATTTCTCGTAAATTAAATGGATCTGGATCTTTTCATTTGAAGAAGATTGTCACGAGAGTTGAAACATCTTCGGTTTATTTGATTGAGTTATAGGATAAAAAAATTAATTCGCTTTTCATTCGTATGTGTTGACTTTATTTTGGAGTGCAATGCTAAGTAAATTTTGTAAATTAGTTTATATTCGTTTGAATTATGAAAAATGTGTTCTTGTAAAAATATTGAAAAGAATATATGGAAAAGAATTAGGATAAGTATATGGGGGTTTACATTAATTAGTTTTGCTAATCATCTCGGTTGGACTTGAAAAATTGTTAAAGATTGTAGTGTACTGGTTTTAACTTGCATAAAGATAACTTATTTTTTGGGGATAGAAAGAGGATAAGGCAAAATCGTAGTTTGTAAATTTAAGATTTGGTAAGCCTTTACATGACTTCAAGTAACCAAAAGTCGAATCTCAAGGTTAATGTAAAATATCGTCATAAAATCCTATTTAAAGTAGTTTCTTTAAAAATAGTCGGATTATAAAAAAAGGAGGAGGAATAAATGTAGGAGTCTTTAAAAATAACTTTTTATTATTATTAGATTAATTTTAGAACAAATATTTTGTGAGTTAATGCTTCAAAATCTTCGGAGTTTCAGGTGATTTCTTTTGTTACTTTTAACTAATGTTTTTTCGTTTGCATTTTTTTCTAATCTTTGTCTCTTTCAAGAATTTCCTAAATATTGATGGATTTTTTTAAAGGTTTTATAAATGAAGTACAAGATTTTCTTGTTAACAGTTAAAACTAAAAATTGTTGTGGATGAAACTTCTTTAACCCAATTTGTTTGATTAAACTTCTTAAGCGTTATTTGGTTGTCATTTTATACTGCTGTAGGATATAGGGAATTCGGGCGCGTCTTTGTAGTTTATGCGTTGTTAATGTAAATGTCAATTTTAATTAAAAGTTATTTTGAACAAACATATTTTGAACCTCATTCGAAAGTTGAAGCTAGCTCATTCTAATTGTTTTGCTAATTGCAAAACAGTTTTACAGGAATGAGTGTATAACATAATCTCAGAATTTTATTTAAGTATTATTTTTCTTGAAATATTCTAGTTATGAAAACTTTGTCAGTATGATATTATTAATTTTATAATAGTACGGCGAATTTGTGAGTCGATTTAAAATTTGGTTAAAATTTCATTATATTTAAGTATTACCCCCAAATTCAAATTAACGAGTATGTTTCACATCTTGAGTGGCCATAGTTCCACAGAAATAAAAATATGTTTTGATTGGTAAACCAAAGCAGTGGGCGGAGCTTACTGCCATACCACCAATGAACTCAGGAATGAATGCAGAATTTTTCTACGTAACGTGAAATAAATCAATAGAGTTGGTGTCAAAAAATAGCTTAAAACTAAATTTAAAAATCTCATATATTGTTTCTAAAAGACACCAGCATTCTATATAACGTTTTTTACGTTTAATCATCGTCGTTTTCAGCTCAGATCTTTGTTTCTTGGCCCTTTTGTTATGGTCGAGGATGATTAATCAGATCACTAAGCTCCCTTACATGACGACCGATCTATTATTTTCTGATGATAATATATAAAAAGTGGGACGACAGCCCACGGTTTAGCTATTTGTCTTGATTTTTTTAGGGTTGTAGTTGTGGAATACTTGATCGGAATTTATTAATTTATGACAAACATGGGACTTGACTGATTGGTAGAGATATTAGAGAAGGGTAGATAAATTTTTGTAATGAAAAATGTAAGTTAAATTAAATTTATAAAATTATAGTTGAAAAATTGTGTAGAATAGAAAATTTGGGCGCGTGTGTCAATATTAGTAGTTTTATGCGCAGTTGTCGATGATGTAATTGGGTTGCTTAAGATAACGTAACTGTTAAAAACAGGTTAAAATTTTGTTTTTCAACGATTTTAATGGTTATTTCATTTTTACTCTCAATAGGCTGTTTTTTTTTGTCTGATAGGTTCTATTTTACAGCTGTTTTTATTCCTGCGCAACATGTTTTTATTCCTGCCTATAAAAATTTATCGGTTTTAGTTCAGTTAAGTTTTTAGTATCAAGAAAACATTACTTAAATGACAATATTGTCGGGAAACTTTGGTTTAAATGATTTTCCCTCTTATGTTTAGAAATTAAGATAAATTATAGAACAGCAATTTAACGAAATTCACGAACATAGAAAATTCTTAGTTCTACCGAAAGATGAGTTAAAGAAGAGTTTTTACACAACATTTGTATAAATAAGGTAAGAAAACATTGTATTGTTCAAAACAACTATCATTTTAGAATGACCAACTGTTGCCACTCAATACGTGAAACATGGTCATTGTTCATTTTTAATTGAAAAGTTTGTTTGAACAATACATTTTGAGCATCGAAAGTTTTGACTATAATAAAATTTAATTAAACTTCATTCGAATGACTAACAATATAAGAATTTTTAATTGAGCTTTGGATATACTAATTGTGAAGATTGAGTTAAAATTATATAATTAATTTTATAAATAATGAAAATGGTTTTAGATAATGAAATGGTAAAAGTAATTATGAATGGTAAAAGATAGTATGGCGAATTTGTAAGTCAATGCGGTGGAATGTAACAAATAATAGAAAATTTAATACAAAATATAGTTAATTATGACAGCACCTATTACTATCTTCAACCTACAAACACCGTAGAATAAGTGTGTCAAAAGACCTACATAATAAAACATTCATTTGCAGATTAAATTCATTTTAAAGCAGACAAATATTGTAATATCGCTAATATTCAATTCCAAAAATATTTATAAAAGTAGAATGGCAATGCAATTTTAAAATAAATTGGTATTTAAAAACGAAATCTTTTGTTTTATAATTATAAGGTCTTTGATAAGTTAAAAAATATTAAGATTCCTATAGTAAACTAAAAAAAATGATATAAAAACTGAAATACATTAATATTTCAAGAAATCCATAAACCATTTAATATCTTAAACGGGGATTTTCTTTCTATTCTCTAGCGTATTTAGGAATATGTGCTGTTTGAATAATTAGTTAAATTAGTTATAAATATGCATTCATATGATCTTATTATAAAAAACTAATTTAAATTCAATCAAAAAAGCATTAGATTGCAATAACTGAGGGTTTTTAGAATGGGTGCTTGTTAACATAATTGGATTCGTAATTCAATAATTTATTGAGTTAACCAGATATGGGGTTGTCTTGGATATTAATATTTCATTAAAATTTTGTCTTTAAAATAAAGATTATATATTGTTAATATATTTTCACAAACAATAATTATTTGTTTCTTTTATATTATAATGACAAAATATTTAATTAAATTTTCAAATATATGCTTTTATGAGCTTGGAAAATTTCAATTAAATTTAATCAAATTTGCCTATATTTGAATAGTTGTAAAATGTAAGTATTTGAAAAAAAAATATAAATGTTTTTTTTATCGTTATAATTTCGTTATTATTTTCTTCGATTGTATTATTTTTTTATAGCTTGTTTAATTTTGTTTTACTTGGAATTAAATGCTTGGATTAAATATTTTAAAGGAATTTTCGCCGATAAATTGAATTTACCAAATTTATAAAAGTACGTTTAAATGCAAATATATAATTTGACGTAATAAAAATTGTAACTAGTATTAACGTAAAAAATGCAATGTTTTAAGGGATTTATTTATTAAAATAAATACATTTAAACGAAACATTTAAAGGACGTCAAATGTATAAATATTAATAAAATTTTTTGAAACAATTAAAAAATATTCTTTTTTTATCATATTTCCTTCATTATTCGTGAAATGCAATATGTTACTCGAAATGTCTTAAGTGTACTTTCGTTTTACTTGCAGTAATTAAATGACACTCTGTTTAAATAATTAAAATTGCTATGAACTCCATGAAACTCTAAATTATAACTAATTTTTACAAAATCGTTCATTTTAAATGCATTTAATATCTCCTGGAACTAAAGTACTACAAAATTTTAGAAATAATAAACTAAGTAAGAACACAAATTCACGCCAAAAATACTTTTTGATTCAAAATAAAATAATTTACAACTTTTTTTACTACTTGCAATTTGAATATCGCTGGAACTAAGATGTCATGAAATCACTCATGTGAAATATTATTTGCACAGTGTTTAAATAACTATTTGAACTCGAATATATTATTCATAATTAACATATTTTTAATAGTTTCCTTCATTTTCGTGAAAGCCAAAAATGTACATAGAAAAATTCTTATAGTGTACTGTTTCAGAATTTTTAAAAACATTGCAATTAATTTTAATTGACCAACTTCCTGCTTACCTAATAATTAAAATTCGCTGACTCATGGAACTCCATTTACTTCGTTTCATAACTAAAATTCAATTATAAGCTGAATTTTTAACAAAATTTCATTTTTAAAAAAAATTGCCCAATTAGAAGAGAAATGGGGGTTTTGAAAAATACGAACCATTGCCAAAACGCAATTAGTAAAATTAGGGAAATACACTGGGACTGTTTTCTAGCCGAAAGTCTTGAATATTTTACATGTTGCCACTCTTGCTTTGAAGTATTAGTGCGTTTATTGCTCAAGGCAAGTTTTAAAAATGTATCATTTCGGAAAGAAATGCGAAATTTTAGAACTAATTAAGAATTACATTTTTGTGGAATTTATTAAGCATTTGAGATGATATCTGTTGCTTTCCTGTTTATTATTTTGTATTTGGAAAGAATTTTTCACAAAATATTAAATTTTTTTTTGCTGATGTTGCATTGTTATTAAAATGTTGGACGACTGACAGATAGTTAGTTACTAAAAAAATGCAGTCTTTGAATATTTATATATATACTTATAATACTTATATATATGC
The DNA here is from genome assembly GCA_019343175.1 of Oedothorax gibbosus. Taxonomy (NCBI): domain Eukaryota; kingdom Metazoa; phylum Arthropoda; class Arachnida; order Araneae; family Linyphiidae; genus Oedothorax; species Oedothorax gibbosus. The sequence continues at coordinate 28,660,151 of CM033278.1, forward strand.
TTTGAATATTTTCAGAATATTTGCGCTTGATATAGTTATGGTTCCGTGTGAAAATATTTATTAATTAAAAATTTAATTAATAGTAAAATATTAATGTGTTCTATATTTAAAAAGGCAAATTATTTTATCAGTAATAATTTGATAAGTTAAAACAATGTCCTTCTATATGATTCTTTTGGAATGTTTAACCAACTATAAATATATGTTTTTATACACCTCCAATAAATTGTATTATTCTATGAAACCAATTTTAATATTTTAAGGAATAGTATGTTATATTATTGGATTGCATACATATTTATTTCATTTATTGCAATATAGGGGGAACCAGGGACACATGACCCAACTAGTAGTTTTTGACTTGTAACTTTTTAAAAAACACTATTTATGGGTGCAAATGCAATTAATTTATACTTTAATCAGTATTACACAACATATATTAGTATTTTTACTGAAGTATTAACTGTAATACTAGTAAAATATAAATTATTTAAAACTTTAGTTTTGGGTCATGTATCTCGATGTATGGGGATACATGACCATTAGGGATACGTGACCCAACCCAAAAATTTGGTAGTAAGACTTATAATGATCAAAATACTGTTACCTAATAACAAAACTAACATCATTTATAAAGCTTAAATAGATTTTATAGTTTTTTGAAGATAAAATTATTACTTCTTATTTTAATCACATTAATTATGCTATATTAACGAACTTATCAAATTTAAACGTAAAATCTTGTCTATATACAAAACTGGGGATTCTTTTATTTTGCAGAGAAAACACAGGTGATTGAAGAATTGCTTCTATTTGATCAATATCAACTTGGGATGTATTATTCATTTCAGGCCATTCAAAACATTTCCCGTTGATTCTTTCTGCATACTGAATTGTAAGCTCGTTAAAAAAAATTCCCTTGTACTTTCCCAACAAACCTGGTATTCCCGTTAAAAACTCAGTCATACTTAAGAACTAGTCTACTTCTGTCTACTTTTGTGTTGCTTACTTGGGTCACGTATCTCTAATTGGTTTGGGTCAAGTATCCGTAGTTGCACTTTTTTTTTATTAACCCCAAAACACAGACATTTTCGAAAAATTACATTAGCACTATTATGCACGTAATTGTAGCTAATAGCATGAAAAAAAACAAGTAACAATTAGAAAAAAATCTTTCCTTTAAACCAAAAAAGTAGACCGAAATATCTTACGGCAATAAAAATTTACTTTCAGTTCATGAAAACGTATTTCTTCGTATAGCTAAACACGTACGCAATGATTCAGCTGGTTGTCTTCACCATGTGATCAGCTGAAGGAAAAGAAAAAAATGATGCCACTTCCAACTCATAAACCTTTTTCAACGCTGAGAAAAAGGCATAGGGTTATGTGTCCTTATGGGTCAAATGTCCCTAGTTCCCCCTACTCTTACACTATCTGATGCAACTGTATAAAGATACATTAAAATTTGTCCAGTGCATAATACTTCAGTTTTTAAATCAATTTCTATAAGTTTGTGTCAACATTTGAAACAATATTGTTCTAATATATTTTACTAAGAAAAATGATACCACTATAAAAATTGTATATTGTTTCTAACTAAAGCATATTTATCCAATTATATTGTATCAATAAACTATTTGGAAATAATGTTCAAAGATTTACTGATTACAGCATATTCACACTGAAAAAATGTGAATACGTTGTGAAATTCTTCGATATTCTTATGTGATATAATAATTTTTAGTGCACTGTTTTTACAAAAATATTAGTAGTTTGGATTTTCAAATATCTCACCATTTAAAGTATATTTAATTTTAGTGTTTTTTTATTTCTATTGCTGGGATGCATCTCAATGTTAGGCAACGTTTTTTGTAATTAAAATTATGCTATGTTTTCTACTTCTTTAGTTAGTGTAGGACTATGCCATGAAAACTACGTTATTCAATTTTAATTGCCAAGCTTTAAAAGTAAATTTAAATATTACTATTTTACGCTTTCAAGTCGAGTTAGATGAAAGGGGAAAAAAGGAATCGAATTTTATATGTTCAGGATGGAATTATTTTTATATAGTTATCAATTCATTCATGAATATTTTTAAAATGTTACATTGTTTAGGCATACAATTTTTACGGCAAAATACACAGAACTTATTTGTTCAAATTTTTAACTGCACAATAAGATTTAAATTATAGCTTGTGCTATGTTGTTATCCTATTTACCTATTACTATTACAATTGAACCTATTATCCTATTACAATGTTGTTATCCTATTAGAAGTTTCCTCTTGGTCTTACAACATTTGAATAGCTAAATGCAAAAACGGGATAAAGTCCATTGGACAATTTTCTGTTACGCTTCTTTCTTTGATAATTTTAGTGAAGAATTAGCCTGTACGGAAATACTTCTCAGTATTTGACATTTTCTGTAAACTTTGACATTTCGCGGTTTGTCTGTTATTGATGTTGATAGAATTATGATTTTCGTTACTTTTTTTTTAATTAAATCAAAATTTATCAAATGCCTTTTAGAAAACGTACAACAAAGATTCAGGTGTTAGTCGACAAAAATGTTTTTAGTTTCTAGTTTTACGTGCATTTTATTGAAAATAAATTAGTGTAATGTTATTATATTAATATCTATTTTGCCTATTTTGCTTCAAGTTCAATTGGTTTTCTTTAAGCACATACTTTTCAATCAAACTATATCCAAAACTCATTTTTGATTTCCTTTCACAATTGTGAACACGTAATTCATTTTTTTAACTATTTGTTTTTAGTGGAAATTAAATTCCAAATAATGTCTCAGAAAATACTTATTAAACCCACAAACATAAAATAAAATTGAAACAAATATTGCAATAACCAAACTTGACTGAAAATTTCACTACATATAAATCACTAAATATAATAAAAAAGACATTTCTTTAGGAAGATTTCCTTACAGGATTTTCTTCCACTAAATAACAAAAGAAAACAGCGTAGCTGGAAATTTCCCTATCGACATGACCCCTTTTAACATTAAGCTGTTTACATGTTTTGATTTTTTCCAATCGAAAATAGATTCCAAATTCAGATCTATATCCAAACAAACAAGATGCCGTGATCGAGAACTATGTTTACCTGACTCCATCGTCAAAAAAATATAATAATGTATCTTTATCCATTCTGTATCACATGGATATGGATCAATGGATCAAAATATATGTCCTCGTTTTCTCATTTTGAACTGAAACGAAGAGGGAATATGAACGATAAACTCGAAACATTGCTGTCAGCTTAGAACCCATGCCTACCGTAAAATTCAATGGAATATCAACGATCGACATTTTGGACTTTTAAAGCGTCCATTTTGTGTCTGATTTTTTATTGATTGGATTTGTTTTAAATTAATTTTTATTTTAGTTAACACGGTAAAGCGTTCATTAGACTTTTATTTATTTTTGTAAATTAGGATTTCATTAAAGAATTATATTTTTGTTTTTGAAATGGTTTGTTTTTCAATGAACAAAATTGATGAATATGGTGGTTTTAATAATAAAAAAGTGTGATTTGAAAAATGTAGCAACATATAAGAATAAAAACTACAAAATAAATGTTTAAGAAATAGCTTTTAATAATAAACGATATAAAATTTATTTAAAATACTTTAAAACTATCATGTACAATATTTCAATTTTTTATAATCATGATAACATTTTACAAGCTGTAAAAAAAGAAACAAAATGTAACCATCAGTTATAGTCTTCAACCCAAAACTACAAATTTGACAGGTTTGAGATGCGAGTATATTAGGTTCTCTAGTTGGATCGACATTTAGTAGCGTTTGTATTTTGTGACATATTTTCTAAGAAACAAGAGCTCTGTGGTTCTTTTTATGTACCTCTTTTCAAAAATATTATTCTCCACTTTAGAAAAAGATAACAGTGAAATGCAATGGACTTGTAGGAGATTTAGTTCCATATTTTCGTGAGGTTTTCTCTTGGATTTTGCATTTTTATGAACGTTTTGCATGTGTTTTTTGGGGATTGGGTATATTTGTTTGTATGTGAAATGGTATTTTGTACAGTATTTGTCTGTCTTATATTACAGATTCCTGTTATAGCTTGTAAATAAACACTCTTTGGCCTGATAAAGTAACTTCGAAATAAATGTTTCAGAAGGATTTATAGCTATCGGTATATGGTCGCATTTATGCTAAATCTATTGTACATTAATGGTATAATTGTGATATTTTTTTACTATATCTCATATTTGTTCACACATAGATCATTCACATGCAGGGAAATTCAGGGAAATCAGGGAAATTCATACTTAAACAGCTTGTTAATTATTTTCCCTGGCTTCTTTTGAGTAAAATATTCTTCTTTTGAGGGTCGATAAAGATAGTGAGCACACGTTTTGCACTTGAATGTTTGAAATGTTTTGCATTAGAAAAAACCCCGTCAAGATTGTAACGTAAGAGATCTAAAAAAATACTGGGACTTGAAATTTCGAATTGTAAATATTTTTGAAATTAAAAATATCAAATTTCAGTTATGAATGAAAAATGTGTTGCCTACATTTGTATACAATACATTTTATTGAACGCGAAATTCCCAGACACTGATAAAAACACAAAATAGATTTTACAAACTAAGGACCTTAAGCTTAAAACTGGGAAAACGGGACACGTCTGAAGAGAGAATACGTCCTAGACAGAATTTAATGTCGGAAATCTACACAAGGGCGGAAGTGTAAAGGACAATAGAAAGTGGCTATTGTAGCCCAAGACTTATTGCCGTTATTAATCTGTCGGACATCTTAGTTTATAAATCGATGGTTTCTATTCACTATTTAAAAAACTTTTCAGATAACAATACTTTTAAAAATAAAAGGATGATTGAAATAAAACAATTATTTGATGATTTACGTTGTGCAACTGTAAAGTAGTATGTGAAAAAAAGCCATATGAAAATTTCTCTACAGAGATAAAATGATAGTATGAACTGGGTTTTATAAAACGAGCAAAAACTGAAGTGTTTGCATTCGAAATCAATATATTGAAAGAAATATTGCGAAAAATATAGATACAAATACTATTTAGTTTTTACGAACTAAAGAATAACTGACCTTTAACACAAGACAAAAAATAGTATCCCTAAAAGAGAGGAAAATTACAACAAGTCAGAGGGGAGAAAATGTCCTAGACAGAATTGAATGTCGGAAATTTAGACCGAAGATTGGCTATTGTAGCCCAAGACATATTGCAGGTATTAATCTGTCGGCTAGTCTTAGTTTATAAATTGATGGTTTTTATCCACTATTAAAAAAATTTCAGGACTTAATATTTAAAAAAATAAATATATAATTAAAATAAAACAATTATTTGAGGACTTTCGTTGCGTATTTGTAAGTTATCATGTGAAAATAGCAATATTCAATTTTCCCTAAGACTGATACTTGGAGATAAAACGATAGTATGAACTGTATTTTATGTAAAGAGTAAATGCTCCAGTGTTTGTATTCGAAATCAATATATTGAAAGTAATAATGCAAAACATCGATACAAACACTATTTATTTTTTACGAACTAAAGAATAACTGACCTTTAACATAACACAAAAAAGAAGGACAAATTACAAGTCAGATTGGAGAAAATGTCCAAGACAGAAAGTGTAACGGACAATAGAGGAGTGGCAACCGAAGAGTGGCTATTGTAGCTGAAGACGGATTGCAGTTATTAATCTGTCGGCCACTTCTGAAAATACCCCTCGCTATAGAGTGGGGTGATATTTCTTTCTATTTCCTGTATAAAAATGGCTTTTCCACTTTTCTTATTTAGATGTCATTTTTTTTTTGTATTTTTGTGTTGTGTGGAATTGATTGGGGTGAAAATATGATTCGTAGGAGTGTTATGTATTTGGGTTGGATAACCATTAGTTCCAGATATGGAAGGGGGTTATTTTTTTTTTGGGGGGGGGGAGAGAGAGAGAATTGAAATTTTTATTTTTTAATGCAATCATGATTTTTATTTTTACTTTTATTTAATCAGATATGACTAAATGCGAGGTCCTCAATCAAAATCCCCAATTCAAATCCAATACTTACAATTCCAAAAATTCGTGACGGCAAGAAAGGAAATCTGATACGATTATAGCTTCATGTATATGGATCTGGTGTATGTCATGTATATGCTTGTTGTTCATTATACTGACACTATTTCGAACAGTATTTAGTGTCCGTTCGATTACACGTCATCCTCAAGTGGTTCAAATTTGAAAAGCTTGTGGATGAATGTGCATGTAACAATTTGGAAAAAAAACCCTAAGATTTTTGTGTAAATGAACGTATTATTTCTTTAAATGCAAATAGTTTCAATTTTTTCATAAACTTTAAAATAAGTATATATATTTTGTGGTTTGCAAGCCTCTTTTCTAAGGGATCTAAGGTCAAAGTAAAAACTTTAAAGCTCATTTCTCGTTTTCACCTTTTTGTTACATAGCACGCTCTTAGACTAAGCTCTTCAATTATAAAGAATAGTTATTGTACTTTTATTGGTCAGTCACAAAATTTAATAATATAGCTGATGCTGTGATGTTAACAAAACCAATAATAATAATATTAATAAAATTTGCTGATTTCTAAAATAAATTTTTAATATGGTATGCTAGTTTATCAGTAACACCTGATTGAATATTTAGAACTTTTTAGTTGTTAACACTATGAATTTGTAGTTTCGTAAACGTTTAAACGTTTCCAAAAGTTACGACAGATTCGCTAGAAGTTATTTCTCTGAAAAATAAAGCTACATAACGAACTATTAAATATTTATAATACCATAGTATATTTGAAAAACACTAATATGCGTACGTCTGTTCTCGGCAAATCCTATTTACAAATTTCCCAAGAGAACAACAACAAAAAAAAAAATGCAAAGGAAATCATAAATTAAAACTTTCGTTTTATTCAACATTTCGAAACACAAAAGAAAACTCCCGTCCCCAAGTTAAACAATGGCGTCGAAAGATAACAAATTCCCCTCGCGCGTTCCATTTTCCCGTCCTTATTTATATTTAATATTTTCACGCGAAAAATCTTCATTACTATTTACTTCAAAGAGTTTGCGTTAAATCCCTAATCGAATTTGGAAAAAGGTAGCGAAACCGAAAAAAAAAACACGTAGTATCAGTTTCTGTTGTTGACTGTAACCGTACTTGTGAAACGTTTTTTTGGTTTGACAAAGTTCTAAAGTGGGACTTGATTATATTGAGGTAAAATTGGAGTCACTCAATATCACTTTTACCTGTACCAAGTCATGACAACTAGTAGCTTTTGCGAATCTTCCTTTCACATTACGAGGAAATTGAGTTTCTATTCAGGGCCCTCTAAGTCGATAAGGATCCACCATGCGTTTACCAGAATAATGATTTTGATAATGAATGAGAAGTGAATGGAGGTCTATGTTGACTAATTAAAGTAATTCTTTATAGTTCACGTTTTTTTTTGTCCTACCAACTACTGCCGAAAATTGTTTATTTAAATGATCATGCTAAAGTGTCGGTAAAAATATAAAAAACCAATTCTTTTCAAAAATGTCATTTACATTTTTGTCAAAAGAATTAAGAAAAGTCGTTTGTCTTTAGTTTTGTCACGCTACGGAGTTCTGTTTTTTTATAATTTCTTTTTATGTTCTTTTGTTATTCAAATGCATCGGGAATTCATTTGTAATCTCTTTTAATATTGTTTTTTCGAGTTCATATATCATTTTTTCGTAGCAACATTTTTACGCCAATGTTTGTTTTTACTATCATTTAAATATCGTGCATTTTGGTGGGAAAACAATAACAATATTTTGCTCGTACTTTTTATTATTGTTAAAAAAAATTATTCTTTTTTTTAAAAATATCTCGTTCTTTTTTTTCTGTTCAATGGATGCAAAATATAGGTTTTTCCTTAATTTCTTTTTATTATATTTTACGAATATTTTATACAAATTCTCGCATTTTGTTTTTTATTAATGAAAACTAAAAACAGCCTTGTTAAAAATCCAGTTTTACAAGAATGTAACTAACAAATGACTGATTTTATATGTAATGCTTTTATAAATACAAATTATAATGAAACCTTATATTGCAAAGTTTATTTCTAGAATTTAAAATTTTCTAGAAGTTTTCTCGTACCTTCACAATTAATTTTATTTGAAAAGACCTTTTTAATTAAGTTGATAAAAAAAAACTGTTTCTGACATAAATAAGAGTTAAAATACTGTCATTGATTACATAAAGAAGATAGTTGCAATATTATGCATATTTTATCGAGTATGGAAACTCGATAAAATATGCATAATAATAAAATAACAACTAAGGAAACAAATATTTGAAGCATTCTTTTCGTCTCTTTTTGCTAAAAATGTTCTATATTTATAAATTATTCACAAAACATGCAACAATAACTTTAAAATTATATTTTATGTGGAAATATTCGGAATAAAAAAAATATAACAAATTTAACTATGCTTTGTTTTTAATCAAAATTAGCTCATAAAATGAAGGGCGTCAGGGGAAATTTTTTAAAAACATGAAAACGAGGTTTTATCCTTTTCATTAATTTTATAAGGTTTAAATTATTGATTTTTCAATAGGCTTTTGGCGAAAGATCAAAAATATATTATTTGCCTGTTGTTTCAACTTTTTGTTCTTCAGCCACGCTGCCCAGAATAAAAATGAGCCAGAGAAGTACAGTAAATTAAAGCTAAACGCAATAATAAAAAAAAGCATTTTTTAACCAATTTAAATTATATGACTAATATTAATAAATTTTAATTTATATAAGTAACACCTTAATATTTATATTTATAACTCCTTAATAACATTAGGAACTTGTGTATGTCAAATATGTATTTGTACTAACGTTCTGACTCTACGTACGATTTTAATAAAATTTGATGTTGTGTTCAAAGTTACGTGTCAACCTCATAACTTGCCCTCATTTTAAAATGACAAGGCAGCTTTCGATAACCATTAAATGAACTAAAACCATTTGCAGTCAAACCTATATAATGCAAACAGCAACAACAACAAAACAATACAAATAATAAAAAAACAATAACAAAAAAATAATAATAATAATAATAATAATAATAATAATAATAATAATAATAATAATAATAATAATAATAATAATAATAATAATAATAATAATAATAATAATAATAATAATAATAATAATAATAATAATAAAAATAATAATAAATAATAATAATAATAATAATAATAATAATAATAATAATATAATAATAATAATAATAATAATAATATAATAATAATAATAACAACAACAACAACAAAAAAATAATAATAATAATAATAATATACAATAAAAAATTAATAATGATAATACATACCTATTAAAATAATATATTATTAGTGATTCATCCTATTAAAATAATTATTATTAATGATTCATCCTATTAAAATAATTATTATTAATTATTCATCCTATTAAAATAATTAATATTAATGATTCATCCTATTAAAATAATTATAATTAATGATTAATCCTATTAAAATAATTATTATTAATTCTATTAAAATTTTTATATCCCCTTTTCTGCCGATGTTTTGGAACTGACCAGTGTGCCATGAATGCTCTGTCGTATTATAATTCGAATTATCGGTCACCGGACAAACGAGGTTTGATTGTAGTCTATTTTTAACATTAACTCTCCACAAAAAATCCCCCGAAACTGCAACTTCCCAAATTCACTTTACTCACCACAAGAAAATTTAACCAATTCTTTCGCTCTCCCGCAATTTCCCCAACTTTCCCTTTACTTATCTTCTTTTTCTTTTTTCCCCTTAAGATGGAGGGATTTCTCCTCATTTCTTTTCCCCTTTTCCCATACGTCACTTCCGAGTGTCGGATCGTAATTGAAGCTCTTAGCGGAGAAACTGTTCCCATTGTGAAAAAGACGAATCGTCCGCTGAAGATGTCTGTACGTAAGTCCGCCCTCCCCCCTCATGGGTGGGAGTATGTTGAGATGTGAAATAAATGATTATCATGTTATTTTCCCTTTAACTTATTTGCACACTTAATAGAAACAAAAAGTTTATGAAGAGCTATAAATAGCCGTCATTCCTGTCAATTTAATGCTTACAGAAATTTTTATAGTATCGATAGACAAACCGTCATATAAAAGTATAAAATATAAGTATCTGATGGCATAATTTAAAAAAAAAAAAAAGAATTTCCACCATGTCAACATCCTAATTTTCATTTTTTAAATACTTTGAATAAAAAAAGTAGTACAATTTTAGCTTCCACACTACGTTTATAACGTAAAAAGTGGAAGGTATTATAATCGTTCAGTCCGCCCGTCCGTCTGTCACCCACTTTCACAAAGCGAACTGCTAGTCTGACAAACAAGTGGGATACGTCATTTTAAAGCAAAAAATCAGACTAGGCTACATTCCAAATTTCATTAAAAAATTTAAATTAGAAGTTTATTTAAAATTTAAATAACGAAACATTGAAATAACATGCAAATTCCATTTTTATTCAATATTTGTTGCCATTTCTTTAAACGTACGAGAAACTTTATTAAAAATAAAAATAAAACTTTTGAAAGAATATTTATGTGATATAATTCAGTTTGGATTGTTGTAATATCACAATAGAGTTATTTTGATGGTTCATTATATATGTATGAAGAAAGATGCATAGAAAATTCTAAATGGGGTTGTTCACGGAGGATCTGGCAATAGCTCTGCGGTTTTGTTTTCATGTCTCTCAAATTACTTTTGTTGATATTCGAAATTGAGTTTTCTAAGGAATAAGTATTTTAGTTGTTATTTTTTTAATACAACTTCTTGCTGTGTGTTGGTGTTTTAATCATTTAATAAGGAAAATTTGCATTGAAAGAAGTTGGTATTTAAAAAAATTAACAACTAAAATATTCTCTTCGAAAACTTACTCCGAATACCAAAACAACAGTAATTCGAGAGACATGAAAACAAAACCGCAGAGCTATTGCCAGATCCTCCATGAAACAACCCCATTTGCATAAAAAATGTGCAAAGTTTCGCTTTTATTTTTAAAGCATCAATTTTACTAATTATATATTTTTCGAACTGTACATTAATTTAACAAACGATGTAAATGGAAAATTGTGGCGACTCAAAGATATTTATTAAAAAAATTACATCATTATTCTTCGAACTTCAAACAAGTTTAGCAAACGATAAAGTCTAATTATTAATTCTGAGAAAGAAGAACGAACGGTGAAAATAGTTAATTTTGGCGTTTAAAAGTTTGAATAATAACTAGCTAAAGGCCCTGTTTGGCGAATTTCTTTCTGTGGTGTATAAATTGTTTGTTTTCTGTTGAGCCCAAATGTTGTGTGGAAGCGGTTTAAGTGACAGATTCTGTAACAAACCTACATTTTTTTTTTAACTCACAACATTCTTTCCTTTATTTCTACTCTATTTTTGAGGTTTCTTAAATACGGGGCGGCAATATAATTTTGTCAGTCAAATTACGTTTTTATTAAGTTATACAAATGTTTCTTTATATCTTCGTTTTTTTAGACATCACTAGATGTATCACAAATTGTAACGAACTAAAACTTTTATATGAAAGATCCTACTTTTCAAAAGTAACTATATGATATTTTTTCATTGTTTTACACTCTTTTGAATGTTTACTTGAAACATTCTAACTAGCATACAATATCGTATAATATCACTTTAAGATATTTCCGATATCTTTCTGACTTCAGGAAATAAAGGGTTGTTTTTAAAGTAATTATATAGTAACAGAAATAGACATATCTTTCTAAGTTTTGCCTTATGAGATGTGCCATCGTATAACCTTTTTATATATTTTTTATTTGTAAGCCTAAGTAAAAGGCGTTTCTGGAAACATGAAACTTAGATATGATTAAGGACGTTGCAATAGTACAATATTGGAAAAGGTTTTTATTTCTTTTCAACATATTTGTAATGCAAGACAAATTTTGAATGCTATTAATACAATATAAGAAAGGATTTATTAATAAAAAATATTGCAATAGTTAAGTCGTAAAATAAAATAATTTCTAGCTTATGTATTCTCTTGTGACTTTTGAAATGTAAGCCCATTAACATTTTAAATAATCGCAGTGCTTTTAAACCCGGTATTTCGACAGATTTAATTTTTTATGTATTAAAAACAAAATCTGAAACTGATATACTAGTTATAAAACCAATTTTCGTTAAAAAGTAAAAGCCAACAAAGCAGAGATTTTTTGTTTTTCATTAATGATTTCCCTCAAATATAACATTCATTAAATAATTTACGATTTAAATTATTATTTTGAAAAGTATGAAGTACGAACTGAACAAAACTGTGTTTATAAAAAATTATTTTATTCAATTACCAACATTTCGCTTTATTTTTTTAAAACAATTATACGTTATTGTGCAATTTCCTAAGTACTTGTTTAACAGTTAATATATTAAATTCTGAAAGTATTAGTTAAACAAAATGCTGGTAATAAATGTATTATAACACATTAATAATAAAGTAGTAGCAGTTACACAAGATTTTTTTCTGCATGCTGGTATTATCTCATCTGCACCACACCCATTGCGTTTATTTTGCCTTTCAATGCTCCTGCATTGACAGTTCAACTTGTTTAAAGATCCGGGTAGTGTATTTATTATCTAGGATGAAAAGTGTTTTTCTTCTTAGTTATCATTATGAGGTTCATCTGTCTTACCCTAAACATCGTTAAGTTATACTGTATCAGCTATTTATATTTTTAGTACTTTTCCTTTTCGCTGGCGCAAATCTCGCCAAATGGATTTTTTTTAGACAAAACACGGTATACACAGTTAAACGAAAACAGTATAAACAGTTTAAGCTTACTATTGGATATATTCCATTAGGTGGCGATGTAGCTCCTCGGTAACCCACAGTCTACCAAAAGGATCCTCAAGGTGGAGATGAGTTACCACGGCTTATATACTACTATTAACCTTGTAATTAAGAATAGTGGTAGGAATGAGATGGTAAATCAGCGCCACCTAGTTGTTGATGGCATATTGAGGTTGCGTGTGTGGTGAACCGTCTCAGCGAGTTAAATGACCGCACTTAAAAGCAGTTAAAGGGCCACAGTTAAAAGCAGGTAAACGACAACAGTTAAAAGCAGGTAAACGACAACAGTTAAAAGCAGTTAATGGAACACAGTATCCACAGTTAAAGGTTGCCATTCCAAATATTACGTTTGACATCAGTTATTAATTTTTGGTGACTTTATGGCTAGGGGCCGCGAAATGGAAAAGAACCATTTTTCTTTCATAAATAATATAAAACATTTGCATTCAAATCCATAAATTTCCCTTTGGCTGCAAATATTCTTTTTACCTTATATACGGTGGTTTAAAATGAGCGTAAAGCTAATTCCTGGGACTTTTTTAGGTTGACTCTTCCTGTGCTTTGAACTCACGGCCAGAAATAATGATCTTTTAACTGTTCTTTCTCTTTTTCTTAAAACATGCCATAAAATGTTGTTCAACACTCTATTATGCGTTTCTGATGCAGCGTTAACATCAATAACCGTAATTTTAATCTACGTATCCGAAAATATAATACTTTTTACTCCACACTTGACATAACCTTCAGAAATTGTTTGTTAGATTCAGAATAACTCTTAAGAATGATAAATATTTGATTCCAGATAAAATAGTCAGTGTGTCAAGTTTGTGATACGCTCTGTATGGATAGTTTATGCAAGAAGTTAAACAATTGATATCTAATGAAATATTCATAGTGTTGGCATTACTTTGGATTGAAGTATTAATAGAGCGCGATAACGCGCGAGAATGTAGTTTTTAAAAAGAGAAGTCAGTTGAGAGTTTGGTAGAGATTTACTGTACGGTCCCTCTTGGCGAACTTTCCAAAATCGCGCCAAAAGTCCGTATTTTGGCGACTTTTTAAAAAAAACCACGATTCAAAGAAATGATTGTATGGGAATATTTCTTACGAAAACTCAACCAACGGTCCGATAGGGTTGCCGGAAAACGTCATCGGTGCGAAGTCATAGAATTCGAATCTTCAGTTGAAGTCAGATTGCCAGAAAAAATTATTTATCGCCAAATCCGAAAAAATCAGGCCAAGGGGTACCGTACAGTAAATCTGATCCGAGAGTTTGTTGAGAAGAATAAAGTTTGGCTTTGAAAAGAAGCCGTTACGATTGTGTTTTTGTATGTTAATTACGAAATATTAACTTTTTAAGTTTTACTATTACAATAGTCTCTAAAGCAACAATACACATACAGCCGGAAATGATCTTAATGTGCTTTGCTGCTTTTTCAATATCAGCTCCAGGAAAGAGTCATTTTTAAGTACATGTATGTTTTTCTTACAAAATATGAGTCCAATTTTGTGGGGCTAAGGTAGAGTTATTATTTATGAGTTTTACCTGATAATCAGGTAAAGTTTCCCTTGATGACATAATTACCTGATCTTTTGACAAAACTTTGAATTACTTTTTTTGAAAGTCTTTTACTTAGGGACGAAACTAATCAATCAAAATATCTTAACAGTAATTAAATTTTCTTTAAAATTGTTTACAGATTTTGAAAATGGCATGGGGCTTATACTATCAAGCGAATATCTAAAAGTTAACAAAGTTAATTTATAATTGTTCAGATATAATTTTCTGAAGAGTTACATTGCTATAAAACATGCTTGGTGGTATGAGCAAAATAAAAGCAAGCGTCCAATGTTTACTAGTCGACCAATCCCCATCCTCTTCATCTCCACGATAGAACACAATTTGTTCTTTTTATCTGCATTTTCCCTGGTCTATTATCCCGTGACGTCACTACTGATATCCACAAAAACGGTCGAAAAGGGATTGCCACCGAAAACGGAAAAATAACGGGCCCCATGAATAAAACAGACGATTGCATCTATTGCTTTGTTTGTCTATCCCCTCTTGCTCCTCTGGACGGTATACAAAAGGATGTAAAAGGAATCAGCAAATATCGTGTCGCAAAGCATCTTTGTTTGCTGGTTTCTAGGATGGTATTTTGTATTTTCTAAGGGTTTTTGGGAATAGGGCCGAAAGTGTTCATGCACTTTTTTTTATGTATTTATTGATAACTGTTATAGAAGTTTTGAAGAAAAAAAGTATAGTCTTTAGTGATTCAGTCCAAAATTATGATAGACCACTAAAAAAAATAGAATTTGAACAAAGGCACTCCAAAACGGCCCACTGTGTTCCTCTGGAAAGACTAGCTCTAGAGACAATTTTACGACTAACTTTTTGCTTTTTTCTCCAATACTTTTTTTACTGTTTTATACATTGACATTACTTCAAAACTTTCTTTGTCCTCTACGTCATTTAAAAGCAAAACATGGGGTGTGTAACAAAACACGATTTTCAATTACCGTTCAATATATTTAAAGGTAATTATATGCCCTATAAGGCATTTAAATAATTTTAAAATCTGAAAAGTTCTATAGCAGCTACTCATTGGCCATGCGCAATTTTCCCAAAAACCTTATTATACCGTCCAACAGGAACTAGGAACTCGAGTACCAAATTTGAAATCCGTAGCTCTTTTAGTTGGAACTATAGAGTGGTTTTTGTTTGACAGAAGTACAGGTGGACAGACAGACTGACGGGCAAATGACAGAAGAGAACACAAAATCTTCATTTCACATCATATAAATGAAAGTAACAAAAACCGTAACATTATCAATATAAATAATTCAAGAGTCTCATATTTCCAAACTATAAACCACACCACTTTATCCCAGAAATCTACTCAGCCCCAGATCGATCCGTTTACCTTGAAAGACACCAAAAAACTTTTCTCCTAAGTTATTATTGACTCTCGCTAAAAGCAAAACAGCTTCCAAAGTCACCTGACTGTCGACAGAACGACCAAGGCATAATGACACCCGGTAGAAAACCAAGTGAGAAGACGACCTCGTTATGGTCATAAAAACAAACACTTATCATCTTTTCAATCGCCCCACTGGGAATTTCGTCCATTTGTTTTTTCCCGTCATTCATTTGCGGCCGTTTTATGGGAAAAACTTGAGTATTTTCGTGCTTATCACTGACGATGGTCGCCAACTTTCGCCAAAAGTTTCATCGCCAATGAGTCCTTAATTTCTTTTAGTCAATTTTTACTTAACATCGACACGGCACTATGGCAATTATTGTTATTATTGTTATTGCGGTATTTCATCCATATATGGTCAATGCTGATGTTCACTTGGCAATTCTCAGATTAAATCGGAATGATCAGATTAAATCGAAATGAAATCGACACAAAACTTCGTGGCGATAATTTTCAAATTTAAAAGTCACAAGATTACTTATAAGTCGTGATATAAGTCACATTTGAAGCTCATTGTTGTTGCTCTATTTAAATTTGATTATTTTTTAGAATTTCACTATAATACTGACTGAAATGAGAAATTACCCCATTAAAAAACATGCTTTGGCGCGAGCATAGAAAACATTTTAAAAATGGGTTTTTTAAACGCATGATCGTGTTAACGTTTGTGAATATATCTAGGTCCGTTCTAAACCCCTTTTCAAAGCTATAAAATTTATTTGAAAAAAAGGTCTATGTTACAAATTTTCCAGAATTTTCAAAAGGATAAACTATGTAGGAATGTAGTTTATTAATTTTTTAAAAACATTTCTGTCCCCAGAAACAAAGTAACCCAGAAAAGTAAGTGTACAAGAAAAATTTCTCTTCAAAACCATCATACAATAGTTATTTATGCAACAAGTGTGAAAAGTAACACTTTTTAAAACTAGTGGATTTTATTTCACGAGCGAGGTACGAGCGAGTGAAATAATGACACGTGTTTTAAAAGATTACTTTTCACACGTGTTTCATACACTATTTTTTATAATTACGTGAAAAAATCAATCTCATTGGTTCAAAAATAATTCACGTGCTAATTTTTTTTTTCGTAAAGAAGATCGGCATCGATAAATCTCTGGAACTGCAAAGGTAAACTAATTTTTAGTTTAAAGTCAAACATTTGAACATGGGTACTGATTCAAAATAAAAAAATAATAAAATTCACGCGCATAATATTTATAATAAAGCAGATCAATAAATTCTGGATTTTATGGAGATTATGAAATAGAAATTTACTTGAATGTTGGCATCTTATGAAAGAGTGAAAAAAAGTACTTTTTTTCACTGCTTTTGGGTGAAAAAAGTAATTTTGTATCACTCTTTCTAAAAGTACAACTTTTCGCACGCGTCTGATATTAAAATTATAGTGTAAAAATCGGATTTTTTTCACGCAATTATAAAATAGTTATTTATGCAACTAGTGTGAAAAGTAAGGCTTTTTGAAACGAGTTGAATAAATTATTAAATAAATTCACGAGTTTAAAAAAGGCTATTTTCAACGTGTTGTCCATAAACTATTTTTTTTATACTAACGTGCAAAAAAAAAGTATTTATTAAATCGGCATTTATTGATTGGCTTATTAATTATTTTATTATCACGTTCAAATGATTTGAAGGTGATTATTTATATTAATGATTATTTTAAAAATCACGTGCAGAAAGTACTTCTTAGACTGCTATTGGAAATGAGACGCCAAATAAAGAATCACGTTAAAATAAAGAATTTTACACCAATCACAAAGCCGCCGAATTAAATATCATGCTTAAATAAAGAATTTTACACCAATCAGATGCTCTTATTTACTTTGTCGCACTAGTGCGTAAAAGTAACTTGGAAACACGATTTCGTTAAAAGCATCACTTTTGCCACGATTATTGATTTGAAAAAGTTAGTTTTTTTTGCACGATATTATAAAAAAGAATTTTCGCCAAATCTAGAAGCAGCCTTTCACACTAACCAGCAACGTCCAAACCCCTATGAATACCAAAAAGTTTTTCTTTAATGTAAATGCAAATATTTCGCGTCTAATGACACAGATATTCTAATGCACAGTGAGCGATATTAATATCTGATATTGAAATGAACGTTTGCACAGAGTAAAAATAGAATGTTTCATATCTTTTAGAGTGTGGTGTTGCTATGGATTTTATAAGAAAGAAAAAGCTTGGAAAGGAGCTGAATTGTAAGATAAGTGTTTCACAGCATGTATCTTATGAATATATTATGTACTGTTCTGGGAAAAATGCTTTGGAAAGATTGTAATGATATATAGGTGATATAATGCAGTAGTTATTCATTTTCAAAAACGATAACTCATGATTAAATTAGTTGCTTTCAAATATGCATTTAATCATGTTTATTAGATTCATCTAGCACTGTAAGATTGGATTTTACATGAAAAACGGAAATTTTGGATATTGCCATTGTGACGAATTCCGTTTTCTAACCGGCTTTCCTTTACTTTTTCAAATAGCGGTATACCATCAGAATTTCAAAATACTTTTTTCGTTTGAGAGGTACGACATCAGAGACTTTTTCTTTATACTTTATGTCCATCTTTCTGTTAGGTAAGGTAATCGTTTCCGCTGCTATTTCTAGCCTCCTCAGGCTTTAACACAGCATAACGCTCGTAATTTAACCCTGGTCAAAGTGACAGGTCGACACCTAGCGGCACCAAACGGAACTTCGAGCGACATCGTACCTAACCCGTCGGACTTGATCACAGATTTAACGAGACGTCTGTCCTTGTACTCGCCATCCGTGATGAGGATTTTATACTATTCCAGCACATCCATTTATAGGATGACTGATAGGTGGATTCGAATCCCCGCACTCCTGAAAGGTGAATCTCTAGCTGATGCCTAACCACTCGGCCCGAGGCCATCTTTCTGTTACACTATATAGTGTCCGTCATATTATACAGTGACAAAAATATTTAACTGGTATTCAAACACATCTAGTATAACAATTTTTGTGATCATTAAACTTAGAGAAAAGTAAACTTTTCTTAGTTCTTTAGATTTTAATTCCATTTTCAATTCATAGAGAGGCAGTATCGAAGATTTTATACAATTAAATCAAACACCTAAAGACCAACTTCTTACCAACCAGGCGGTAAATAAAATATATGTAGTACCATTACAAAAATATCAAATAACAATCAAACTTGCATTTAGGAAAATTGAAGAGCTCAGTGGAAGAACGTTCCAAGTGGTATTTTTGAAAAAGTTGAGATTTTTTTTGTCAATGAACATGTTGTTTCCTCCTTTAAAGATCTCAAGTTTCGCGATTACTTTTTTTTATTACTTTAAGTTAAGCATATTTTTTGTCGTTTGAAAGTAATTTTTTTTTACTCATCTAAGTGCAAACCAAAAATTTTAATTCTCATTTTCTCGGTTTCCCTTTTTTTTGTCACTTAGCATGTTCTTCAACTAAGCTCTTCAATTAAAGTTGCATTGTGGCAAATTATCAAACCGTAATTCCCGTAATTTTTACAATTCACTACCCATATCATATTATATGTAATATTTCAGAACACATCATCAACCAGAGGCGTGTGTTTGTTGTTTCTCTCTTTCCGACGATTCTGACGTCACCCCCAGAGGGTCTATCCCACATCCCCTGTTGCTGACAAGCCCCCTTCTACGCTTCACTGCAACCGCATTTCTCAGACGTCTTTTGCAGACGATAAACGCTACAACACTCCCCCCTACTGAAACAAAATCTCGTCCCAGAGGGTTAGAGGATGGAAGGGGATGTTATGTGGTACTTTTTACAAATAGTTGTGGTGTTCTGAAATTGTTCTTTTTTGGTTTTAAGCAGGCCTGCCAACTCTCTGGATTTAAACCGGCTATACCACGGCCTACTCAACTACTAAGGCCAAGAAGCTTTCCCAAACAAGCCCGGGGACTGAAATGTTGACGTCATAGTTCCGAGTGACGTTGTTCCGAAGATGAAGACAACCTGTCTCGAAACCTGTTCGGAACCACTCGTTCACGGCTGACCACAATTTAAGGGTTCCGAATGCGTCCGAACTAGTTTTTCGATCTTCGGCACTGGGAACAGTGACGTCAAAATTTCCGTCTACGCTCTTGTTTGGGAGAGCTTCTCTGGCCTTGTTATTGAAGTTGGCCGTGGCTATACTGGATTTTTATACCTACTCGTTTATTTCCGTATCATACAGATCAATTGTCGTATTTTCGAAGAGTAAAACATTGCAATTTCTTTTGGTCAGAATCCGAAGGGTTTTACCGAATTAAATTCAGAGAATTGGCAGGCTGGTTGGTTGAATTAACGTCGCACAAGAGCCACAGTTGACACGTCTGTTTTAAGTATTGTATAAGTGGTATAAAAATATTTTCTTAAAGGCATCATAAGCATTGTATTTTGAAATTTATAGATGTTTAGAATTTATATCTATTGTGTGGGTAATTGACAATGGAATAAAATCTGAGTATCTTCAGACGAATGTAGGACATCTGTAATCCCCAGAAGAGTGTTGGAAGCAAGGGAAAAAATAAATGATATTTTAATAAGTAAAATTTTCCGTTACTATGGTTTATTTTTTTAGTAGTTAGCTGAATTATTATGAAAAGAGATAATTATCATAAGTTATGTGTGTTGTTAAAAACGGGGTAATTCTTAGACCGGTGCATAAGTCTATATCCCTCAGTGGATTAAGAAGTTAAGAAGTAAACGCTCGTTAATGTATTTTTAATTTACATTTAACTTATTTTTTTTAAATGAAGAAAAAAATTACAGATAAGGCCAGAGTGAAAACTTTTCCGATTGGCATAATACCGCCAGTCTCTCCTAAAAAATAACGATTTGACTATTCTTTGAAACCTAACTTTTTCTGAAAGTTTCTATTGTTTCGAAAGTTTTTCTGACTTTTTTCTTATTTAAACATATAAAATCGTAACTTAAAAAATATATCATAAAGAAAGCTTCAAGATTTTAGGTTTTTTTTTGTGAATAACAGGTAAAAATAATATTGAGTTCATTTACTTTATGTTGCGGGTTGGGGGTATGAGTAATAAAACATACGGGGAAATCTGATTCTGTAAAATAGCAGGTTCCGCGGTTTTTAATGATATATCAACGTGTTGAGGGAAAACATCTGTTTGTATTTGATATTAGACTCATATCAGTACATTAAAAATATAAACGTTTTGGCTCAGCTCTAAAATGCTTTTTTTTCAGCAAGCACAACTTTATGATCCTAAATTATGGTATATTTATGAACAAAATGTAAATATTTGTCAATGAATGTATTATTTAAAAATAAAATATCTGTGGAATTGGGTTTTTATGCAAGTGGTCAATAATTTATGATTTTAAATTAGATATCTTCATCATAAAAATGTGACGAATAATTTGGTAAGAAAAGTAATGATAATGCAGCTGAAATACAAAATTATTCAATGATTATTATAAATAAATAATATTTTTTGTTATTTAAAAAACTGACTTACCACTTTCAGAAGCTAATTTTATTCATTTCAAAATGCATATTGTCTTTATTACCTAAAACCGAAACAAAAAGGTAATTAGTACAAAGTTTGAATATTACAAGATTTACAAATGAATAATATATTGTTGAAATAGACATAAGTTTTATAGATAATATAAACGTACAAATATTTTTATTGATTCATACACACATATTTCAAATAACCTTAAGTTTTAATGTTTATTTTTGTTTTTTTTTAATTAGTGAATGAATTTCATTTGAGGTTGATATCCATACAATTACACATTTCCAATAATAATAATAATAAAAAAAAAAACCAAGCGCTAAGTATAAGTTTATCTTTTGAACTACCGTCAGGTGTCTCAATACAAATTAAAACCACCATCATTAACTTAAACATTTCAATAATACACTGCTGAAAACAATTAGGGGAGCACTTTGCGTACTTTTGTTAACCCTTTCAGTTCTAACTTTTTATTTTTTATTCTAAAAATCTAAAATTTGTGAAAGGGATTCATTATGCATCCAGAATAAAATGGTAAAAAAAGGGAAAAAATCTAAATTTTTTAACTAAAATTTAAGGGGGAAAAATTGGAATAATAATTTTTGAATAAATTATGACAATAATTTTTTCAAAACTTTGTTAAAAAAAAGTTAAAATCAATTTTTAAGCATCTAAGAATGTAAGCGTGAAGAATTTAGGGCCAATTTATTTCATAAAATTTTTTGGGGGTGAATTTTATTTTACCATATTTTTCATATTTTCAATTAATTAAAACAATCATTATTTAATTCTTCAAAAGACATGATACTTCTATCTAACGATAAATAACTGTGAGATCAACTTACTGAGAAAAAAAATCACAAGCTGATGATTCCAAATGGAATCATAGGGTGTGAAAAAGTTTAAACCATCCATTCCCCTAATTCTTTTGAGCAGTGTATTTACCATATTACCTTTTATCCCTTTTCAAACGCCTTTGTTTGACAAGCTGCCTCGAATTTCTCTCTATATTAGAACATTTTAATTACTCTACGCCCTCACCCCTCCTTTAGAACCCCCTTGTTTAATAGACGATATCCATCAAATTTCATGCAAACAAAAGAATAAGATGATCCGTTCGAACCACCCCTCGTTAATTTTCCTCTGAAGCGCTCTGATTTGGGCTTGGTCCACCTTGTCGACACTTTTGCTTCGGAATATTCATGAATTTTCCCCGGTTGTGGCAACACTTAATATCCGGCAGAACCGGAAGTCGAATTGGAAATTGAGGAAGTGGTTCGAGAAAGTTCTGGAATGAGGTGTCGATTTCTGCTGTAGGAAAGTGACTTTTAAGAATGTTCGAATAATTTTGGTGCATTAGGTTTCACAGAGCTGTAATTAAGTTGTAATTCACAAATTGTTTAAAATTTTAAAGTTTGTAAATGACGTTTTTACCAAAAGACGGAAAAGAATTTAAAGAAGCGTTGCTATTGCAATACTAGTACATATGATTGATACTAATGAAAAACTGTTGTAACTAATTGTTGTAATAACTTGTCACTAATGAAAAACTGTTACGAAAGTATAACACAAGATAATTTCTTCCGGAATTTTAACTAGCGATGTGATAAACGTCCATTTTCCATACATCCAAATGCCTCCATTCTCCATAATAATAAATTTCCCAATTTCATTTGCTGGTTCTTGAGAGCCCAGTTGATGAATTGTTAACATTTAAATGTACGAGAATTGGCATAAAATGCGGTCTTTGACACTACTGTATAAAATGTATAGTTACCAAACGCAACGTACGATTAAAATGTTGCGTCTGACGCACGATTGTTGGTCGTCACCAAATCTCTGTTTAAAATTGCGAGATTGTTGATCACATGTTGCTTTAGTACTTTGCAATGCTTGATCTAAGAAAACTCAGACTATAGGCACAATAAATTTCGGGGTACCCTTTTTGGAAAATGTTGTGTTGGATTGCCCGTAATGATGGTGCTAGTTGGCTGATGGATCAAACTTTTTGCTACCATTTTATAAACTTCCTTATAACAATGATAAAAATAAACACCAGTTGGTCAATGTCTGAGTCAATTTAAAAGCAAAGTGGTGTCACAGATAATTTTAAAAACTACTCAAATTTCGATGGTCTACAGCATTTAGTATAATATATTCTAAAATTTAGGGCCTTATGAAATGTGGGTGCACTTAGGCCCCTGCCTAAAGAGTCCTAGGGTAGATTAGACCCCTGCGCTTCGTTTATTAAACTAATCTTAAACGAAGATTTTATTAAAATCAGTCAAATGTATGTTGCAGCCTTTTCAAAGTAATTTTACACATTTCTGAAAACTCTATCCCCCCTTTATCCCTAAGTGCGCGTTAAATGAGGGGGCAAATTTGGGGTAAGCGGAATTGCCCACAGGTGTTAGGGAATCTCGAATTTAAATAATTACATGTATAATTATGTGTGGCGGGCGTTCTGGCTTGTTCTAACACTGATTGAATAGGCGATTTATGACCATGTTCAGAAGGACTTAGTTTCTTTTTCTCCTGCAGAATTGTTTATTTTGCATTAATTTTATTGGTGGTTATAATAGGGTGTTTTGAAAAAAAAATGGACTGAGTTCAAAAATACTTTAGAGCCTTTAGGGTAGAGACAATTTCTAGCCATATTTAACATTGAGCTATAACCTGTGTGTCAGGTTTAAGTGACTTTTAATAATGCTCTAACTCTCTCCGAACGCTCTCATCTCATCTCATATCTGTACTTAACGAAGGGTGTAAGAGAACAGGGCTCGGGGAAAAATGGATGACAGGTAATTTGAAATTTAAATAATGAGTGGCATAATTTGGTGAAGTTGGCAGCTTCGCCCGATTGTAATTAAGTGGACATTTTCACAATTGATGCATAACTTATGAGATCCTATTGAAAATACATTCCATATATACCTCGGTGACCAAGTGACAACTTTATTCGAATTGCTTAACGTAAATGGTGGTTAAGCCCTCAGAACAATTTCCATTCACGCTTCTTCATTCGCTAAAATTTCAAAAGGTAGAAGTGTGGTGGGAAATTCTTCAATGGACTTAACCACTTTTTACACTGAGTGATTCGTATTATTAATTTCCTCATTTAAGTATGGCCGATGCTTAATGTTTTTACCAAGGACCTTTTTCTGTTAGAAGTACCTATTTGGTTATACTATACGTCCTATTAGAGGCTCAGTGGATTTCTAATGGGCAGCACATTGCACTGCTATGCCACTGGTTCGAATGCTGGAATGGGAAAGGTTCACTCAGCCTTCCATCTCTTAAGAAGGTCAACAAAATAAGAACCAAGCATGTTTGGGAACTAGACTCTGGAGGTCCCGCTTGAGGTTGACCATCTAACTGGCGTGTGAATCGTTCCCCAGAGCCCTGGGTCAGGAAATGCAGACATTTGCCCACTATGTGATGTCGCACCCGCACCACTAAGTTTAGTTTATATGTGCTGCTATTTTTTTAAAAAAAATTAAAGCAGGATATTTTCTCAGTTATGCCTATAGATATCATAGTTAAAGTATTAGATTGGCAGATCACGTGACCTCCAATGCTAACGACGGGACGCGCATGGGGGCCAAAATAAGAGGGCAAAATGGCCAGTGTTGTCACCACTTTAAGGAGAAACATACTACGAAAAAATACCATTTAATTCTAAAATTACAAAAAAATATCGTAAAAATACTAGCAGCATTTTGAAATCTTTTTAGTGACTTTAAATTCTTTTCTAGTATTTTTTTTGTAATTTAAGAATTAAATGGTATTTTTTCGTGGTACTTTAACTATGATATCTATGGTTATGCCCAACTTATCCCGGATCCCATTCTCGAGTGTTCAGCCCTTACCCCATATATTATACAATTCGGTATGGTATGTATAACTGGCTTCAGAATTTCAAGAGGTCCTATATGGAACAGAAGTATTGGAACTAGCGGATGCAGTTTTAAAGACACACGAAGACATTTATTTGTCCTTGGACACGATAAAACAGTTCCCAGTTTGGTAAAAGTTAATACTTTTTTTTAATAAAATTACTCAATGGACAATGTCCTTATAAAAATTATGTAAACCTTTCAAATATTTTATACCATAAAAACGGAATGTTAAGCAGTTAGTATCTACCAATAATAATGTTCACAAGAGAGAACTTTAATAAATTGAAATGTTAAAATAAAAAAAAAGATACATGCTGACAATTTTTCAAATACATTCTTAACCAGTGTGCTACCCAGCATTATATTAAAATAAAAAAGAGTTACCAGATTGACTGAACCACATTCCAACACCAATACATATAAACCAGCACCTAAATATCACTTAACCCGAATGTCGCCAATTGGCGGAATTCATTACCACCAAACAACATCTCTCAAACAATGGGTTAATACGAAATCCAAGGTACCAATAAATTATCCCTTATAGGACAGGTAATAACTCGTTCACAAAAGCGCAATCTGAGAATTCCAAATGCAAATTCGAACCGTAATTTTGAGACTCTACGAAGACGCCATTACTGTCATGACAAAGGTGACACGATAACTGGCTAATCTGCTATAGCACCTTTCTGTTGAAAGACGAGTTAGACAATCGTTTCTGATTTATGGGGTCTAAAAGCCCCGGTAGTTGAGAGAGAGTAGCTTGTGTTTGAAGTGGTTGTAGATATTCACGAAAGTGTCAGTTGACTGAAGGCAGCGTTGTAAAGAGCAATCATAATTTATATGGTTTTAGATCTCTAATATAAATTTGGAAGATATATTATAACCATAGATATCATAGTTAAAGTATTAGATTGGAAGATCACGTGACCTCCACTGCTAACGACGGGACGCGCATGGAGGCCAAATAAGAGGGCAAAATGGCCAGTGTTGCTGCCACTTTAAGGAGAAAAATACTACGAAAAAATACCATTTAATTCTAAAATTACGAAAAAAGTTTTAAAAAGTTTTTTTTGTAATTTTAGAATTAAATGGTATTTTTTTCGTAGTATTTTTCACCTTAAAGTGGCAGCAAAACTGGCCATTTTGCACCTCTTATTTGGCCTCCATGCGCGTCCCGTCGTTGGCATTGGAGGTCACGTGATTTGCCAATCTAATACTTTAACTATGATATTATGATTATAAATAAGTATATATTTTGAATATAACTAATGAGATATGTTAGTATAATTGATGGTGTTAAGTGAGTATTCCTAACAGCTTTCATTCCTAGTTTACTTCGATCGGTTCTCCGATTGGTCCGCTGTGTCTTTCGATTGCCACTCAAGACCTGAAACATGCTCATCATATGTTACTTAAATTAACAAAAAAAAAAGGTTAGCAAAGCGTGGTGACGATATTGTTCTTGAATTCTTGACAGTTGTTATAGAATAGACCTTGCCAACCTTTCTCTCTGCAACTTTAATCCGACTTTAATAAATTCAACCAAACTATTCAACATATTGGCACAATATATTGAATTTTGTCACATATACGTTTTTTACCCTTGTGACGAACAAAATTATTATGTACAGTTGTTTGTGTTAATAAGGTTGTTGTTGAACTATACGATTTTTAAAATATTTAATTAGTGTGTTGACCCTAAGTCAGACAATGAAGTTTTTGAACTGCATCACCAAACATTTTATTTGTTCTTAACTCAATACCTTCGTATGGTTTTCAGTTTTTTCTTTAAACAATTATTGCCTATGATCTTATTTTAAACACTGTGTTTTTATGCAATTATAACCCGTTAAAGCCTTTTATCTTTAAGGACTGTCTCTTTTCATACATTTAAGGTATTTTGAAAAGCCACATATTAGCGTAGCGTTTAATGTACAATTAATAAGTTCATTTACTAATTCAATATTTCCATAAGCCTGTAAAGCTACTTACGTAATTACTTTGTTTCTGAGATGCATAGCTACTTATACTCGTATGCTCCTCGCCCCCAAATAGCCTGGAGACTATTATAAACCCATCAAAGGGAACCCCCTTTTCTAGCAAGGAATGGCTCTATCGCATCAGCCTTCCCCAACATTCGAAATATTTTAATTAGGCTTAGCGTCTGGTACATGCTCCCACCTTTGGCGCTGTTATAATCCGATAATTATTGTCACTCCCTAGGATCCCCGAAGAACAGACAAAATCCCTGTAATGAATTCGATGCCACGTGTCGTGGTGGGGGAGAATTAAGGGGCGCAAGTATTGGCGAGGAATCGCTAATATTATTTTTATATTTGTACTTTTTACCAAAAAACTTTTACCATGCCAAGTTTTTCCATCTTTCTCATCGCAAACGGTTGAAATTCTTGCTTTATTGGCTGTGTAAAAGTACGAACATCGTGTTCCGTTCTCATATTATTTGTATTTATTAAGTATTATCTAAATACGGTTTAAACTGCAAGTCAATGGTGTCCACTACATTAAAGGTAATGTTAATTGCATTGCGTTTTTCTTTTATTCCGAAAAGGTTATTATTAACCGCTATAGTCTACTTAATTGCTATTTGTGCTAAAATGAATAAGGATTTTGGATGGCCGATTTTCTATGGTATTTAAAAAAAAAAATATTTTAATAATTCTAAGTATAGTGTAGTGTTACGATTATACTTTAGATACAAGTTTGGTTGTCACTTTAGAACTTCATGTACATCATATTTTATATTATTTTTGAAAATACGTGGGGTAAAACTAGTTGTTTTGTGGATCAAAATTAGATCCATATTACTATTACTGGTATCATTAATAATTATGATGCATACAAGTAAGGTTATTTCAATTACTTATTATTTACTAGGCTTTCACTTAAGAGAACTCTTTTCCTCTAACCTAACCATGAAAGAATGAAACAAATGACATTAATCCTCAGTTTTGTCTAAAGTTTGTTTGTAATTATATAATTAAGTAAAATGAAGTTATGACTAGACTTAAAAAAACGAATTTGCTCTATCCAAGTAAATAAATAGAGAAACTGACTAGTTTAAGTTTAGAAGATAAGAAATTTCAATGTAATAGTTAGGTTCTGACAAATTACACTCTGAGTTTTTTTCATCTTTCTTCATTTATTTGCTATCACGGAAGTTCTTTCCAAAAATAAAGAACACTAGTTTATAGTTAATGCGATATTTGGCGAATATTTTTTCAAACCTTGGCGAAATTAACTAGACAAAATAATAAATTTCGGTAACCTATCACGTCAGATTCTTGAAATCTTAAAGGGGAGAGAATGAAATTAATACAAAGGAGTAAGGGAGTCATGGGGGAAAATTGTGTAATGGAATTTATTTTGCAATAGAGGAATTTAACAGGGGGAGGGGGAGGGGGTTACCAACTCTTTGATACCCTTTGTTCCGTTGCAATTTAAATCATTCATTAAAGCATGAATGAGAAAATGAATAATTGGTAATGTAATAAAATTAAGATGAAACTTTTTTTTGACGCTTGCTGTGAATGAGAAAAGAATTATGATTAGTTGTGTATTTCAATTTAGAAATGACGGGTTGAAAAAAGCACAATGAGAAAAATATTTCATTTCCTTTTTAAATTTATGTCCATGTTATTGAAAATAAAGAAAATTATTTCTATAGCTCGCATATATAGTGAAACATAAAATATAATTTTTATGGCGGAAGGCAGAATCATTTTTTTTATTTCCGTAAAATAACGCATTTATTGAAATTAAATAAAAATTAACTTATGCTTCAGGGAATATGTTCATTGCAATTCTTACCGGATATTTTCAAAATTACTTGTTATATTTGTAGGTTGTGTAAATGCATATATATTGCCTCTCTACATGAAGTTACGTTGCTAACTGCTGGAATATATAAACATTTGATTGTAATTTTATCTTTCATTCTTATTTTCGCACTGTATTTTAGAGTGCAAATTATATTTAAAATATTAACATTTTTTTCGGTTATACTTGCACACTGTCCAACTTTCAATAGTTTTTAGAACAGCATACACTACTATAGGATATATTTAAGAGGGACTGTCAGTCCCATAGAGCTAATGCTTTAGTTTTGAAATCACAACTTTTGCAAAAGAATTGCTTTGCCATGCTATCCCATTTTCAACAGTTATGGGAATCATCATAACATAAATTTAAAACAAACTTGGAAAGAAAATAACAGCAGGTTATTTAATTATTAATTGATAAATTTTTAAAATAGTGTCGCCATCTGCAGTATATTATTGGCATTTTAAAACTTCAAAAATAACTAATTAAATAACTAGATAACATTGTCGTTTCAAATTTGTTTAATTTCGATGTTATCTTTATTCCCATACCTGGGGGAAAAGGGCTAACATGGCAAAACAATACTTCTGCGGAAGTTGTGATTCCAAAACTAATGCATTAGCTGTATGGGACTGACAATCCCTCTTAATAGATCGCTCTCATTCGAGACACTTTAAAACTTTCCATGTCCTTCAGACAATAGAGCATAGAATCTGCATAGTGTATTTGAGATTTTCGACAAACAATAAAAAAAATTCCTGCATCTTTTTTGATAACACAAGGTAGCAAAAAAAAAAGGTTTTTTTTTTCTCAAATACTAAATGATTTATACGTTATTGACGATACTCTCCCTTAGAGAATTGATCACGAACAAAAATATTCTTCCTCTCTTTCGAAGTTTTTGTATTTCAAACTTTCCATAACTTCTTTTCGATTTGAATTCGAATTTTCTTTCAGTTCTTCGCTTCAAACTCGAAAGTTTATTTCGGTTTATTATCGCTAACTGATTCCCTATGCTTTTGTCATATCTTTTTAAAATATATTTATTGTCACGTTTCAATAAATCAACGAAACAAATAGAAATGAGCGTTAGCATTTAAATTTAGAAATTTAACAAACGCAGTTCAAAATTATTAATTAAAATAACAAATTAAAACTCTTGAGTTTTGAAACCACAAAGTGCAGAGGAGGTGTTTTTTGTCAGCATAATTTTTTTTAAAAATTTCGGTTTTATAAGGAATACATTTTGTTTCTAAAACGAACTACATTTGGAGTTACAAGCAAATGTTCGCAAAAATTAGTCAGCATTTATTTTGTTAATTTACCTTCCACTACAAATATTGTTGACTGTTTGAAATTAGAATGCTTCACCACTTCGTATCTTAATGTATAAAACTATAACTAAGACACTAACAATAAAAATATTTCTAAAAATTTAACGCTACTATATTACTGATTTTCTTGCATGGATATTTATGTATAAATGTTCCCTCATTAAAAGGGATAGGATGCTGTTTTTTTTAAGACAAAAGTTATTTGTTTACAAACAAACCAGGAACAAACAAAGCTAAAACAGACAACACTACTTCGAATCCAATTATTTTGCTTTGTAACATTATTTTTTTCCAAAAAAGATGTTTTAATCTATAATGTAGGCATACTTCTCCATTCGAAACCTAAGGGACAAACAGAATTTATTCGTGAAATCGTCAATTGCATTCATTTAAAGACATTATTTGTAAGTACACAGTAAAACATTCGGGAGAGCAAGGTTGCACTGGAATCCTGGAACTTTCTTGCTGCCACCACAATTTGAAGGGTTGATTTACCCCTTTTGCGGTGTATCCAAGTTATGGTTTTACTACTAAATTGGTAAATTACACTCCAAATAGTGGTGGCAGGTAGAAAGTTTTAGCATTCCAGTGGAACCTTTCACCAAACTTTTTAACATTAGACGACAATGTACACTCTTAAAACAAACGAGCGGTTTTAACTCTGTCTGAGTTAATTTCCAATCCTTTCCATGCCAAAAATGCACTTCCCCTATAGGAGTGGATTTCACTCTTTTTGCGTAGGTGGGTAAAAGAAATAAAAGAAAACAATCTACGTCCTACACTCTTAAAACGAGCGGTTTTAACTCAGTCTGAGTTAATTTCCACTCCTTTCCGGTGCCGAAAATGCACTTCCCCTATATGAGTGGATTTCACTCTTTTGTTTTAAGAGTGTAATATATTTCAAACTTATAGTAATTTGGATTGTTCGTATTCAAATTATTTCGGTTCAATTGCATTTAAAATGACAGGTACCAAAAGAACAAACTCTTCTTTTCAATCCCAGCCTTCCATCCAGCATCTTAACGACCGACTCCGATCTTTTCTCCAAAAAGAGAGAGAGAGAGAGAGAGAGAGAGAGGAAAAAGTCACCAGAAGAGAGCAGCAGCAGAAAATCCCCTCAACTCGACTCCCTATCTTCATATTTCTACGAATCGAAAAGGATCTCTCCACTCCGATTCTTATTTAACTGTTTATTTTTTCTTTTCTTAGAATCTGGGGGCAGAAAAGTGAAAATTCGTGTCGGCCTTAACAAGATAGGTGTCAATAAGCCATTCTTCAAGAATCCCCTCTTACGTCATATAATCCTTGGGGTACTTTTCTAAGTACTTCACCTATCTGATTACTGCACTTTGCAGGGTTTTGTGCGGGTAGCGTTGTTTGTGTGACACTGAAAAGTACTTATGGTCAGTTTGTAGGTTTTTTTTTGTTTTGTGTTGTCTGAGGGGGTAAGGATTTTGATTTTTTTATTCTTTCGGATGTGGCAACAAGTTGCAAGCGCGTACCTGTTGAGGAGAGTTCAATATAGAAAGTTTTCTGGTAAGGTTAGGCTCATCTCTGTAAACATAAACCGCCCAAACATGACTGTAGCGAACTACTTAATTAACTTATCAAGAATTTTTAAAATTATCGCATTAAAAACTTTTATCTGATTTCCATGAAATTTTTTTATATGTTATATGCATTTGAACTCATTAAATCGATATATATTTCCTACTTTATACTTTAATATCTGGAAAGCACGTAGTTTCACCCCCCCCCCCTTTTGTCCCTAGGTTGGGCATTCATTTGAAGCATTTAATTTGCTCCCCCTCCCCCCTACAACTGTCCAATAGAGGTGTGATAATTTTTTTTCTTAATTAACTTACTATAACTTATTGGGGGCCGTTAGTTACATATAAAATATAGATTAAAAAAAATAAATTCTACTCTCCTTTCCATAAAACATGTTTGAAACCATTTACTTCTTTGTTCTTGGCACATATAGAAGCAATTTGGCAAAGTCGGGGCAATTCACACACATTTTGGCCTCAGCTTTTTATCTTATCGAAAATTCGAAATTTAAGACTCCATTTAGTAAATGGAAAAATTTCTTGGCGGAGCTTGTCTTTGCAGAGTAAAATTTTATTTAAGATAATCCTTTTTATTTCAGAATGCTATATTTTGAACTTTCTCTTTTACTTTATAAGGATTATTTTCAACGTTTTATTGTGGCGATATAAATTGAAAAGCTTAGTGGAAGAACGTACTAAGTGACATTTTTGAAAACAAAATATGATATTTTCTGTGTCAATGAACATGTTACTCATTCCTTTTAAGATAACAAGATTACCCTTTTTTATAAATTTGATTTTCTTTACCTTTTGTAATCACCGTTTTTAAAGTATCTAAGTGCAAACGAAAAACTTCAAAGCTCTTTTTCTCGATTTCACCTTTTTGTCACTTAGCACGTTCTTCCGCTAAGCTCTTCAATTCAGTATGTTTTTTAAAAAAAATTTAGTGATGAATTTATCAATCCCAAATATATTTATGGTCTCTGTAGAAAAGAATCTATAATCAATATAAATTTATACACAAATTAATTAAATGGAGAATAACATCAAAAATATCCGTACAAAGTTGAATGGAAGAAAAAAGTACTTAAATATATTACTTTAATTCAAATACTATCAAAATCAATTAAATTTTATGAAAAAGTGTATACTTATTATAAGCCCAACCATCAAAGAATTCCGTTCCAACGATCTAACAAGACTCTGATGAATAACATTGACAACATGACATTACAGTACATTTATAATTACGCATTATTAAATAAGAATGTTAAAAATATGTTATAAAAACAATTTCTAAGGGTCAGTGACCTGTTTATTTAAAACTGGAATTTTTTTTGACAAGTGACCTACTAAATATGAATTTAAAATTTGAACTGCTGTAATACCCTAACATTGTACTACTCTAAAAATTTTAAAACTCTAAAATTTGAACTATTCCTAGAAACATAAAAGTAATAAAATTTTACACATTCTTTATACTTTTGTCTGAGTGATACATAATTTAATAAAATCCAATAAAATGAAAAAAATTAGCAATTACCAATATATTTCCTGTACTTAGTAGAAAAGAATCAACTTTCCGTTAACACTTTTACAAATATTATATGGAAATAACATAAAAGTTTAATTTTAAAAGGTCAACGGAAGAGAAAAGTACTTCATTTTGGTATTTCCATTAAAATCAGTTAAATTTCATATTAAAGTTATTATTAAGTCTATTTGTATTTCCAAAAATAAAATCAGTTAATTTCATTTTAGTTTTTTATTAAGTACTTCATTGAAATTTCCATTAAAATCGTTAATTTCATATCCAGTTGCTATTGCAAAAGAATCCAGAGTTCTTCATTTGAATTTTTTTTTTCACAGACGAATAAAATTTCCACCCCTAAATTATCCCCCAGTGCCATTCACGCTCGGTTAAACTCCTACATGGGACAGATATCCGAGAAAAATGAGCACGGGCCATTTCACAGATCGATTCACAAGGCGACGACGACGTCTTTTCACTCGAATCATGACAGCAAAGGCAAGACGACGGGAGTAAAGGAAAAAACAAGATGCCGATATGAGCCAAGAAAACACCTTCTGTTCTTGCACAGGACCATTTTCCCTGTTTAGATGCACGGACCTACAAGTTTAGAGGCAACTGGAAATTTATAAATTAAAAAAAAAAGAAAAACATTTTATTTGCTACTTTGCACTTAGACTCACATTTAAATAATATTTAAAATTAAAATTTATACATTGCATTTGGAAACTAGTTTAAAGACCTTACAATTTAGTGACCTTTCTTTTTTTTTTGTATTGCTATTCGGGGAATTTCGTGCCGAGATTTTTAACGTAATAACTGTTAACCAAATACGATTATTTAATTAGTTTTAATTTTATTAACCATTCTCACACTGCTTTGTAAAGTAGGTAAAAATCAGTCAAGTAGACACTTAATTGTTTGGGTCAGTGCTTGGGCAAAAGTTATCTTTGTCGACCAAAGTTTCTTCAATTTACGGTAGGTCTAGTTTTAGCTACCTTTAAAGGCCAAAGTGTCTTAAATTAATGGTATGCATTTTTTAGATACCTTTGACAACCAAGGTTTCGCCAAGTTATGTTACTTTTGTTACTTAGTTACCTTCAAAAGCTAAAGTTTCTTTAAATTATAGTTTGCATTTTTTCTTTGTATAAATTTTTAACCCTCTGAGTGATACAGACGTGTAAACAAGTCACCTGGCTGTCAGGTTTTCCAGCTATACATAATTTTTTTTAATTTATAAATTTAATAAGTTTATTTAATTTTATAATTTAAAGCATGGAGGATCCATTTATTATCATCTACTATAGAAATGTAATTTTCTAAAAAATTAAGAAATAAAATTTTCCTTTAAAACTTTTAATTTAAATATCATGCAGTGAAAATAAGTTTACATTTCAGCCAATTTGCTTATCCCTCAGAGGGTTAATGAACTATTTGTATAAATAATCCCATTCCTGGTACTACATTGTGGTCAGTAAATTGTTTCTCTTTCACAACAATAAAAAATATAACTCCCGTAACGTTGAAAACTTACATAAAGTTAAGCTTTGAGTACCAAAAAAGCTCTTAAAGAGTTCTTGAAAGTAACATGAGCATATATCTGTTCGGCAAAAAGAGCATGTTTTCCTCAGTTCCAATGACGACACATCTAGTGTTTCCTGTTTCTCTCATTCAAAAAAAAAAAAAAGATCCATGAATAGGCGGACAACAATATCTTTCTTGAGGACATAAAATATCGGTTTTGAAATAGGATATGTTTTTGGATGAGGCTTGTTTTGGTGGTGATGTTTAGGAGTTGAAAATATTGTGTTAATATTTAAAAAAAAATGTAACAGGATGAGATGTGAACCATTAAATATGTTGACTAGATAAAACAGACGCTATTGTGACATTAATTAAAATAACCACACAAAAAAACTGTTTACAAGGGAAAGCTTTTATTATAACGCATGAATCTCCATAAATATACTATACTACTCTCCATAAATAAACTACGCTAGTTTCAATTTTGTAAATTTTAGTCATGTATATTTAAACCAAACACTTTCTATTGGATTAATGTCAATGACTGAAAAAACGTAAATTATCTACAAGGTTAGAAAAAAATCAGTTTTGTCATGTAATTTTGTAAATAAATGTTGGAATTTATTGGATTTTCTCCCTCCCCCCCCCTGTTGGTTATGGTAATCATAATATATTTAAAACAATTATTGTTAGATAATTTAGTCATAATTTAACTTGTAAATAGATTTTGGCCTATTACAGATGCACACAAGATGTGTTTTTTGTTAAAACTTTTGCTCTAGGTAAAATCCTTCGCAATTTTATACAACAAGTCTCCTATTCAAAAACTCACACGCAAATGAATTTTAATAAATATATGATTTGATTAATGAGCTTACATTCACGATTTTTAGTAGAGTTCAATGAAAAATAAGGAACCTACTTTAAAAAAATATTACTCTTGCATACTAAAATAATTTTTTCCCTAACTTCTCATGTTACAAGTAGTTTGAATTACGGTACATAGAATTTACGGTACATAGAATATTTTTGGAACCAAATTCTTTTTAAGTTATGGAAGGTGAACCAAGTTTCACGGAATATCTAGGTGCGCACATCTCTCCTACGTATGCTTTTAAAAAAATGGGTTACCCTTCTCCTGAATTACTATAAACCCAAAAAAAAAATAATAACGCTTTCTCAGAAAAGTATTTAAAAAAAGTATACTTTAAACATTGTCGTTTTAATGGGTTGATTTGGTTTATTCGAGAGTTTGTGATTAAGAACTACTATGTAATAAAATAACTGTAGCAATGTGAAATCTCTTACTATTAAACTCTATACCTACAAATTAAAAAAAATGACATGTATTATTTAACAAAAATAATAATAACGCCTTTTCAGAAAAGCATAAGAAAATTATACTTGAAACATTATCGTTATAAGGACATATTATTATTAAATAAGACTGAAAAAATATTTAAACAATTTCTAAAGGTCAGTGACCTGTTTTAATGATTGTTTAAATGATTTCTATGAAAATGAATTAAAAGATTTTAATTATAACTATAACAATATTCGTTTTTTTAGAACTATAGCGATAACCATTTCGCCATTAAAAATTCACGTAAACTTTTTTTATGAAGTGAGAGACCGGACGATGTACAAGTGAGTAGACAAACAATATTTTGACAAATCGAAACTTTTTAGTTTATTTCTTTAAAGTAACAAGAAAACTGAACTGTCATGGACTATACTATTTTGATTATATGCAACTGTGAAATTTGATTTAAAGAAATGTTATTGTTCATGAAAAAAAATAAAATCTATTTAGCATAGATAGAAGTATTTAAAATGATGCAAAAACTAAAATACAAATTTTACTTTCATCAAAAGGAAATTAAAAAAAAATAAATAATAAGAAATGATCGTACGTAACTCAGGAATTGCATGAAAGAATAGAGATGAAACATAATTATAATTACATTATATAAGACATATCCAAGAAAATACAACTCACATATTTTGTTTGCTTTTTAAAGCAAACAAATTGAACTCTAGACCTTTCAATGGGTTCCCTTTCATAGGATCCTACATTAGAAAAACTCTTTCTATATGAAATCTCATATGCATTCGAAATACACATGCAAACTCACAGTCCCTTAAAGCCCCCAACGTGTGCTTTCAAAGCTTCAAATCCTATTGCTACATCAAAATATTGAGACGCGCCAAAATTGGTATAAAATACGATCCCACTAAAACATCGCAAAGGTTTCATGGAATAGAACGGTTGGTACACTGTTAAAAATTTTGTGCTTGGTTTCACCATGATATTGGTTCCTAGTAGCTACAACGGCTGTGTGGTGAAATGTTTCACCTTTTTTTGGTGTTTGGTTGAACCATTTTTCTGGATTTGGAAACAAAAACCTGAGAAATGGTTCAACCGAATACCAAAAAATATGGTTTAACGTTTCACCACACAGCCGTTGCAGCTACTAGGAACCATATTTTTGGTGAAACAAAGTGCCCAATATTTAACAGTGTAGAAATGGCGAAAAAATTTGGCGCTACCTAAGATGAATAATCTTTGTTCTAAGATTCAGTCGTTTTTAAAAAGCACAGTAAGAGTGAACTTTTTACCACACTATAGCTTATTTTGTTATAGTGCAAAACTAATAAAAGTATTCAAACTAATCGTACTCACAAGTGACTACAAAGTTAAAAAAAAAAATTAGTGCAAGAATAAACCGGAATTCTGGATCTTTGTAGATACTACCACTACTTGGAAGGTTGATCTACCATTTTTGCGGTGAATCAAAGTTATAGTTTTATCACTAAATTGGTAAATCAACGCCCCAAATAGTGGTAGCAGCTAATAAATCCCAAGATATAAAATAAAAAAGAGTACTTTTGCCATTCTTCCATTTCGAGGCCGCGAATCTCAGCATATGGAAACTTTGGTGACAAACGGATTTTTTTGGGGACAAAACACAGTATACACAGTCAAAGATTACCATTTTAACTATTCCGTTTGGCGCTTTTGTATGTTTTATACGACTTTAATACTAAAGCTCGCGAAAGCGAAATGGAAACGTCAAAAACAAGACATTCTTTAAACAGTTTTTCTTTGTAATTTTAAATTTACCTGAATGTATTATTTACCCGATTATATTTGAACCTGGATTCATCTAGTTGTTTATCTCTTTAATTATATACTTTCTATTGCACTTACCTTATTTTCATAGCAGGTCAATGCGGTAAGTAATAAGTTAAACAGACATTTCAAATAACTGCGCTGCTCAAAACAATTAGGGGGACGCATGATTTAAACCCTCCCCCCAATGATTCCATTTGGAATCATCATCTTGCGATTTTTTTCTCACTAAGTTGAGCTTGCACTTATTTATCGTTAGATGGAAGAATCATGTCTTTTGAAGAATTAAATAATGTTTGTTTTAAATAAATGAAAATATGAAAAACATGGTAAAATAAAATTTACTCCCAAAAAATTTTATGAAATAAATTGACCCTAAATTCTTCACGCTTGCATTATTAGATGTTTAAAAATTGATTTTAACTTTTTTTAACAAATAAAGTTTTGAAAAAATTATTGTCATAATTTATTCAAAAGTCCAATTTGCCCCCCTTAAATTTTAGTTAAAAAATTAAGGTCCCCCCCCCTGTTTTTTACCAGTTCATTCTGGATGCATAATGAATCTATTTCATAAATTTTACATTTTTAGAATAAAAAATAAGAAGTTGAAACTGAAAAGGTTAACAAAAGTATGCAAAGTGCTCCCCTAATTGTTTTGAGCAGTTTATTTATACCAGCGCAATTTATAAATTGCATTAAATACAACACATATAAAACATGCAAAGTAATATCTTTTAAACGGTGGGGAGATAGCATATTCCATAATATATTGTAGTGGGATTTGCATATATATCACCTGAAGTTCTTTTTACGACTGTCCTAGAGACATAGCGCTGAAATAATGCAACCAGAAAAGGTATAAGGAATTTCAATTTTATTCTGTGTCCCCCTCATCCCCGCACTTTCGTCTAAGAAAATCCTGTTATAACGAGTAAACAAATACCCTTTTGCATGTCTTAGTTGGAAAAAAATATTCAATTCCTTGTTCTAAAAGCGGTATTGGATTTCATGAAATTATGTCTTACTCAGACAAAAGTATATGAAATTTGTAACCTCTTGCTTTCTTTCATATTTCTAAAAGATATTCAAATATTAGAATAGTAAATTTTTTTAGAGTAGTATTATTTCGATCATTAGAGTAGTTCAAGTTTTAAACTATATATTTAGTAGCTTGATTGTCAAAAAAAAAAGTTTCAGTCTTGCTCAAACATGACACTGACCTTTAGAAATTGTTAAAATATTTTTTCATCATTATTTAATAATAATATATCATTATAACGACAATGTTTCAAGTATAATTTTTCTTATACTTTTCTTAAAATGCGTTATTATTATTTTTTTTAAATAGTACATGTCATTATATTTAATTTGTAGTTCTATAGTTTAATAGTAAGGGATTTCACATTGTTACAGTTTTATTAC
Organism: Oedothorax gibbosus; assembly: GCA_019343175.1. Lineage (NCBI taxonomy): Eukaryota > Metazoa > Arthropoda > Arachnida > Araneae > Linyphiidae > Oedothorax > Oedothorax gibbosus. Next base: position 28,699,778 of record CM033278.1, read on the forward strand.
ATAGTAGTTCTTAATCGCAAACTTTCGAATAAACCAAATCAACCCATTTCATTTTCTCTCAAACAAATATTATTTCTTTTTCATTAATATTGAAACACTACGTTCTAATTACGTTCTACTATGATCACGTTTCATATAACTTAGATAAAATAAATATCGAATCAGAACACTAATGGTTAAAGTCTACCACTGACTTATTCCTTATCGCGTTCCAAATACTTTTGAGTTAAAATGGAAAACAAAGTGTACAAAAAATAAGAATTTCAGAACGAAAAAGTTTTTGCTAAAAGTGAACTTGGATCATTTTTGCTTTGAAATGTAACATCAAATGTTCCATCAAGCGAGGATATTTCGAACCTATAGTTTCTCGCTTCCAACTACATAAATTATAAAGTGACTCCAGCAGCAATTTTGCGCGAAGCATAAATGCTATTGTCAATTCACGCGTTGTACGAAACAGACTTTTAAATTATAAATTTCCAATTGCAAAAGAGAGAGTTTCTATGATAAATATATAATATCAATTTCTTTTCATAGGAAATAGAGAAACGTAGTTTTCTTTTTTCTTTTTCGAAAATATTTCCTAGCTTGGCCATGTGTTTCTAAAATGAATATTTAATACTTGACGAGATTACGTGCTTTTTTGTTGATTGCTTTGTATTTTGTTATTCGAATTTATTGTAGATGATGATATTTTTTCTAAATATTAATTAAAATTGTAATGAAACAGAATTATAAAATGTTTGGAAAATTAATTAAACTTTTTTTTACAAATAAAAAAGATAATGATATTTTATCTATACACTCTAAAGTGCGGGCGTGTAGTGAGCCTCAATTGAAAAGGTTAGTGTTTGTGTCTTGGGAATAAGGATAACATTTTTTCTTCGTACTATTATAGGATTTGTTTCGTCTAGCACGGTTTTGCTGCTATCAAAGAATGCGAGTAAATTACACTAAGAAATATGGGGCACTTCCGTGTCAACACAAAATAATAAAATTTAGTTTATGGTTTAAAACTGGACACGTTGCTGGTTTTTAACAGAATAATTCAATTTTCGAGTTTTTCATAGAGTATACTTAGTATTAAAAGCAGAAAACTAGAATATATGAAGGAAGTTAAGGTATCTATATACATACACCTTAGAAAACGGGAAAAATTGATCAAAATATGTGTTCTAAAACTTTTACATTAAAATATTATCTAATTCTTTATCTTTCAAATGGTACAAATAGATTTCTCGTACTGTAAATAGTTTTGAATTTACAGGCATCTTTTAAAGGCAATTCTATTGTCATCAATCTTACAATGAAAACCTTGAACTCATTTTCTGAAGAATGAATTTTTTCATAATATGCTTGTACTCCGAGCAAGATATTTCAAATTAATATGCTTCGATTTAAAAAATTTAAAGTGTATTTTAAAGAATAGGAATCAGGGCATGTGGCCATACTTTTTATAACAATTGTAAAAAATATTAAATTTTTTACAGACTTTAAAAAAATTAAATTATTAAAAAAATCATATTTTAAAGTTATCCATTTCAAACTATTATAATTAAATAACTACTTTGCTTAGAGCTTAGATTTTATATGTTCACATGCCTGGATATTTACTGTTTTTTTCTGCAAAAATTATGTAAAACAACTAATTTGAAATGTCGTTATGTTGTTCACAGTTTGACACGCTTAAATTAATTAATTGCTAATTAATTTATTAATTAATAAATTTTTCTTGCAGTAAAGTATTTTCATGATAGTTTTTATGTGACTGATCTTCTCACAAAGTTTTAAAAGTCTATCTCAAAAATTAAAGAAAATGTTGTCTAAGGTATATGGATACCTTAACTTTGAGGATAAGTAAAAATGTCGAAAAGATTCAATTGACCAATGCTTATTTTGCATGTTTTGCATTCGGTTAATCAGGGCTATACTTTTTATATAGAATATTCATTAGGTATTATTCTACATTAATAGACAGAGACTTTATAACCCTTCGATATGGTAACAAAATAATTCACCAATGTCTATATTTCGGTGAATATACAAAGAACCGCTATTGGCTAGAGGGCTCTCAAATGTCATCAAATATCCTCATTCAGAAAAATGAATCATTCACCAACTCGCCAGAACTACTAGCTTCCTCGACTAATATATACGTGTTACTGCAAACCAATATTGAGCAATCCTAATATACAACAGACGCATAAATATAAAACCTCACAAATACAATCACAGAAACCATAAAAACTCAATCTCCATCAAATCAAGAAAAAATCACGTTCAGCAGCGGGCACAACTCAATTAGCCTAAACGATTTCTGATTTTCATCAAGGAGCCCTAATACTATTGAGGGCCCGTCAAGGGCGGCCCTTTCAAGAGGGGGCCCTGAGTCATAGGCGCCGCCCTTACCCCACGGGGGCTAACTGACCCCTCGGGGACCCCCAATTAATAGAACTCTGTTGAACACTAATGCATTTGTAATCACGCCCTAGTAGGGGTTCGGTCAGTGTGGTTGTGTGAGAGAAATGTAGTTTAAAATCGGTTTTTAAAGGAGTGGGTGGAATTTAATTTAATTTTAAAATTGAATTTCATCGGGATAGTTGATTTTTTTTATTTGGGGTATTATTTGTCGATCGAAGTTTTAGACCTTTTTTTATTCATGTAGTTCTGTCCTAGTGTATATTTAAAAATTCTTTTTCGTTATTTAAGTTGTTTTAATTTAAACAACTCGGCACCTGGTACAGTACGATTTTTGGAAGCGATTGGGCAACTTGATTTGATTATTTATGTGAAAATATATAACGGAAATATGAACTTTTTCATTATAAAAAGTTTAGCTTTAGAATTTGAAATTTTCAATTCTTGAAAGACTTAAAATATTAAAAAACATGCCTTCAATAATTCATTTTATAAAGACTTATAGCAAGGTCTTTGCAAATACACACTATCATTAACGATTAACCTCAGACACACATTCGTTAAAATAAAATTTTATAAACGTTTATTCAGTTCTGCCGATTGTACATTAAACAGAGGTCCTGTTGACTAGTGGTTAAAGGCATCTGCCTAGTGGGCGACCTCAAACCCGGCTGTAGCCATCCTAACCCCGTTCGATCCTCCATCTACACGTTTTCCTTCGAAATCACAAAGACTATCCAAATTCAACAAAACCCCAACGACATGTTCCTTTAAAACTTTAGTTCAAACCTTTGTCGATCGAAGTCAAATGAAAGGCTAAATGTATAAAGAGGTTAAGTCAGCAGAAACATTTCCATTTGCGCTGCTTCTTTCACTGAAATGTTGAAACGAACAAGCGTAGTGGGAAACTATTCATTGGATTTGAACCTATGTTTACATTTAGAGTGATGCAAAAGTAATTGTCAAAGCTCCCAATTAAATTAAAGAAGAATGGAAGCCGAGACTTCCCGAGTTTTCTTTTCTTCTGCGTTTGGAGATGCACTTTCCCTAGACAGAGGGTTAAATATTAATGAGGTGAAACATCAGAAGAGGTGTCCCCGGCTAATGACTCTTCAGTCGAATGGTGTAGTTCGACAAAGTTGTAACTTATATGAAGGGTCTAGTCTCAAAACTCTCATTCTACAGAGTATGAATGAGGTATTGGGTTGGGTCATTGGTGATATTTGACATCGTAAATTCAATGAAGAAGTTCGGCATTCTTTAGATTTTCGACTTTGTGTTGTATTTGAGAAGAAAAAAAATCTTCGAAAATCCAATTCGTAAACAGAATTAGAAAAAAATGTATTTACTCAAGTTAAAAATCAAATAAAAACGACAAGTTACAAGTTTTAAAGTAAATGAATGACACAATCACAAATGGTTTACCAAGACCCATGTCACTGATTTCGTCACGCCTGCCTATCTCTTCACGGGCCTACGCTAAAGAATGGTTGATTTTTAGTAAATAGTTTGAAACCACTTAAACAGCTGTCAATTCGTAGTTAGTAGGAAAAGAGCACAGGCTGTGGAAGGCTCGTCATCAGCTGCTCATCGTTTTTCGTAGGCTTTTGAGACCGCTGACTTCGAAAAGCTGAATTTAGAAAATATTGTGCATAACGACGAAATATCTTGGATTAATAATAGTTTCTAAACATTCTGATTCGATTAAAAAAGTGCTCATTAAAAGACACTTATTAGGTACTTTTGCCGCTTGCCTTAATAAGTGAAGAAAATTTAAAAAGTGAAAAAAAGTGAGATTTGCTGTCTCTCTTTAACTTGCCGCATTTTCAAATTTCGAGGTTCCATTTTATGGATTTTTAAATTATTTGTAATCCAAAAGAATTAACTGAAACAAAAATACCATACTTTGGTTGATATTGTTCGAGATAAGCGATAAAATTGTATAATAATTGACAGTTTCGATATTAATATAAAACGTTTTTTTTTGCACATACTGTCAATAAAAAGTTTGTCAAACCACCAAAAGTGACTCCGGTACAATAAATTGGGAAGCGCGCGCAGTTTTTACGCGCAACCTTTTATGAAAAATGCGCGCCAATTTCACAACAATGGTTCGTTTAAAAAAATAAGTCTGTTTCACAAAGGAACTATTAATTTTCCATCGTTTGTGGGGGCAATACAATTTAAAATATGATAAAAGAAGTTTGGGATTGGAATACTTCAATAGATTCCATATTTTATGCATATAGGAATTTCGAAAAAGTATTGCATGAAAAATTATTAGAAATATATCATTATTATATATTGATTAACACTTAATTGTTTGTAGCTAATAATTGAATTTGAGAAATGTTTAAATCGTATTGTTTTTTAAGTTTTGATTACTTTTAAATTTAGACAAAATGCTTATCTTATCAACAAAAATAACAAACTAAATAGAAAAAGACTAAAAGATAATTTGAATCTCTAATAGAAAAAGGTGTCAAGATCATTAGAGTATTTCCCATGATACGAGCCTACCTTTCTACGTTTTTAGTGAAAGAAGAAGCATGCACGGGAATATTTGACCTTTTTTTATAGCCTACTTTTTTCTTTTTTAATTCCAAAGAGTTTTTAAAAAAAAAACTGTTAAAGAAGTAATTGAATGCTAAAAACGGCAGCCTTCTATCAGTCTGTACCCCGTCAAATTAGGTTCTATCCGTCGAATTTTTTGTGGTTGCAAAGGTATAACATCAATGACCAATCTTTTATGCAATGTGTCTATATAAGTACACTGTTAAAAATTTTGTGCTTGGTTTCACCATGATATTGGTTCCTAGTAGCTGCAACGGCGGAATGGTGAAACGTTCCACCATATTTTTGGTATTCGGTTGAACCATTTCTCAGGTTTTTGTTTCCAAATCCAGAAAAATGGTTCAACCAAACACCAAAAGAAAGGAGAAACATTTCACCATTCAGCCGTTGCAGCTACTAGGAACCAATATCATGGTGAAACCAACCAATATCATGGTGAAACCTAGCACCAAATTTTTAACAGTGTAGAATTCAATGGTACGTAAAATGACGATATCATTTTTAAACTTAAAAAATTGTTTTGCTTTTAGCTATTAGTATTTTCATACCTAATAAATAACTGCATGATATGTAAATAAATTCTTTGAGATATAATGAGATTTAAAAAATAATGCAATAAGACCAACCTTTACTTTTTAATTAAAAAACAAGTTGTCAAACACAAAACACCCCCGATCCAATATGAACAGTTTAATACAACCAGTCACCGATGATTCATTTCCAAAATATAAACACTTTTCATAAAAACCATGACAAATGTTCCTTCACGAACTCTCTATAAACCTTCGTCACTACATCAAAAGTTATATTTCGAAAATATTTCACATTCCTTCTTGACATGCGGATGGACAGACAGTTGGATATATTTGCGTAGAAATTGAACGTGCGGTCTTTTCTTAATGAAAGAATAACATAACGCCTTCGGTGTGAATTGTGGCGTAGGGAAATAGAATTCCTATCATAATTTTCTCTTGTAAGAGAGCTGTTATTTTACATGTATGTTATTCTTACGAATTTTTTCAATTTACTGAATTTAATTTTAAAAGTAATTTTGTATTACAAACTGATTTTTAATGGATAGCTATGGAATCTGTAGCTCAGTTTGGTTTATGTTTCTTTAGAAAAAATTGATTTATTTAAAAAGTCTGAACATATCTATAAAATTATGCAGGGTTTTCGCTATAGACCCATATGTGTAATAGAAATAGATTAAGATGACTAAAAACGATTTCTTTAGATAAACCTTAACCCAATTATTCAATTTAATTGAACAGGTTGATGTTGCTATTCAACTATCTAGCTATAAAAACATTTGCAATAGTCTCTGTTTTATTGTTTTTTCAAACAAAAAAATAATAAAAAGAATGATGAAAATTTAATGAGGATTTCATAGTTGAAAAGTTAATCACTGAAACAAATCTGGTCAAACTATCAAGGTTTAAATAGAACATTGAATTGAAGCAATATTTTTTCAACTGAGCTTAAATTTATAACGGATTACCAATGTTTGTTGCAAATTCATTAATAGTTAGTGTGATTGAACAGGATAAACGAGAAAAAATGACAAAGAACGTAGTTGAATAACATTACGCTCCCTTATAATTGTGAACACCGGGTAAAAAATAACAAACTGTTAGAATAACCACCTAGTCTAGTGCTGACACAACACTTATGCGTATTGCATGCAATTCCATATCAAAATCGCTGCTTCGCTGTGCAAAAACTGTAACTAACAGTTTGTTAAAATAAAGATTATCATTTTTATATTGGTATCGGCGCTGATAAACATGTATTTTTAACCAAAAAAAAAATACCCGCGAAATTTTCTTTTTATGAAATCCAATTTTACAGATTTATAACAATAATAATTTAATTTTTCCAAAATATTTCTGTCTGTAAAAATTTATATTTTTAAATTTAAGGAATTTAACTTAAATTAAAATTTATTTTCATATAAAATACTTATTTCATTTGCAATATTGTTATACATATCTATATAATAGCCGAAACAAAAAAAGTTTTAATTTTATTTGAATTTTAGTCATTATTATTTAAAAAAAAATAGTAATGAGAATGATGATAATGTTATTGGTAATAACAATAATAGCAATAATAATATTAATTACAACAAAAATAGCAATAAGCATAATAATTACAACATTAATAACAAAACAAATTAAAAATTTTACAAAAAAAATATTTTTGTGTGTGGTTAAAAGTCTTCATTATATTTCCTATTCTAATACAAATTTTATACAAAATTAAAAATGTGTCGCTTACAATTTTGTCAAGCCATAAAACTCGGCAAAATTCTCTACCCTTTTTCGTAGCTTTACAGAGCCATCAATCGAGCATTTGTGTCCTTTTCCGAGGTTGACTTCCTCCGTTTGGAGAAAATTTTCATATTTTTGGGGTTGAAAATGCAATAACGTTCACTTTGCAGATTTGGATAGTGGAAAAGTCAAATATGAATCTGTTTGGAGGTGTGCGTTTGTATATGCGTTTGTTATTTAGATTTATTTTCAGTTAAAAAAATGTATTTTATAATCAAACTGGCTTAAGTAAAATATTAAATCATTATATATTTTTTTTTGATATGTGGAGAACTAAAATAGGAATCGTAGGCAAATTAAATAAAATAAAAAATGATTGCAAGTTTTGCCTTTTGTCGAGGAACAATCAGGAAAATAAGTAGCCCAAGTTACGTAAAATCAAATGCAGTAGAACTCCAAATATCTGAATCAATTGGGGCCAGTCTCCATTAAAAAGAATAAAAAATTCGTATAATCGAATTTTTTTCAGAAAAAATAGTAGCAGTAATAATAATAGTAATAGTATATTTATATGGGTGGATGGATGGAGCAGAATAATACCATTGTTAGCACACTTAGGATAATATGAGTTTTACTGTATTCCAAATTTGCGGATAATTGAAGTTTTATTGTAAAAGGATAATTAGAGTTTTACTGTATTCTAAAGTTCGGATAATTGAAGTTTTATTTCATTCTAAATTAACGCGTAGATTGCTTTTTTTCTTACTTTATTCGAGCGATATACAAAATTTTATGTTTGTTAGATGTTTTTAATCATAGTAAAGACGATACTGAAAGTGTGTTTTTCTGCAGTAAATGTACATACATAGTGAAACAGCATTTACAGAAACTTTTACCGCGGACTTACAGTGTAATTTAACTGTGGTTTTGTTCTTAGTCCAACTGTATTTAACTAATAAATTTTGTTTTGTAAATCAATACTCAATATACTTTTCTAATACTCTATAATGATACTTTTAAGTGCAATAAGAATCCAATTTTAATTTCTATGGAAGAAGACGCTGAAATTATTCTTTCGTGCGGTAAATGTGTACGCAAAATGAAACAACATTTACAAAAACGTTGATCGAGAAATTTCAATAAAATTATTAGTATTTTTAATTTAACTTTGTGCAATTATAGTTCAATTATACAACACTATTGAATTCAGTACCCTAGAATAAAAAAACGTACGATATTTCGTGTTCTTGACTTGATATCGCAAGGTCAGAATGATATTTGAAGTATGTTGAAATTATATATATATTGTGTGCCAATAGAGTGGCATCTAAAGTTATCACAAATTACTTATTTTTCTTTAAAATTTAATTTTGCACAGCCGAAAACGAGTGATTAACAAACTATGACAAATATTTAAAATACGAATACTTAGAGACTGAAAATTATAAATATTGGAAATATCTTCATACTTATAAAATTCAATAAAATTATTCAACTAAATTTCTTATGATATCTCATTTTTAACAACAAAAAATTTCAATGTTTTTTTTAAAAAGATATTTTAAATTTATCTCCACTTTAAAAATGAATCGTTTTTGCTCGATCAAAGTGCAAACTAACTGAAATACTACTAATAACTAAATAAAATTTCAATAAGAGAAATTTTCAAAACAATAATTTTTTACGATTAGTCCTATCTAAATAGTAGAAAGCACCACAAAATAAAACCCTTTCATAAGGAAATCCCCCAAAAACTTTCACTAAAATCTCCACACTTAGTCTCCCTAAACCCCTTCCTCTCAGCAACTTAAACCACTAGTGACAGTGGACGATTACGATTCATTTCATCGTAATCCTGCAATTTTATGGGTCCGAGAGTGTGGGTCACTCTTTGTGATCAACTTTCTTAATCTCGAAAGCTGGTTGCCGATATGTCTTAGCCACTTGCTGACAGTAAAGTTTCTTGTTTTAGTTTTTGGCGAACTTTTTTGATATTGTGAGGGATGGGTTCGGATTAACGCTTGGCGATTTTTGGTGGTGGAAGTTTGCCAATGGGGAAATATGGCGTGAATACTTGAGTGGGTGGTAAGTTTTAAATGAACGTTTTGAATCATTATAAATTATAAAAAAAATCATTTCAACCGATATTTAATGCATGGATGAGTTATCTACCAAGTTTAAGTTAACCTGCTTAAAACGTTTAATTTTGAGAAGGATTTTATGCAAAAAGATTATTTTTTATCAACGACATCCATTTACATTGGTTTTATCCTTAAATTATTTATAGTACTTTATGTACACAATAGTATCAACATCAAAATTGTGGAGCATTTATTTCAAGTTATTTCCTAGGTAGAAGAGTATAATATTTCTACTTCAAGTTTTAGTTACTTTTAAACGTGTTTAAAATATTCAATTTCTAGCGTGATTTTATCATACAACATTATTTTTCAGCAACTATATCCATTTACATATATTTTATTCTTAAATTAATTATATTACTTTATGTAGACAATAGTATCAACATAAAATTTGCATTGTTTAACTTCTTCTCAAGATTGAATATTTATGAGCAGATTCAAAGATTTTTCTTGCGATACTCATCAGTGAATATATTATTTGCTTTAATACGAAATATAAAATGACACAATTTTATAAATTGTATTTTCCCACTAAAAATGGATGTAAATTGAAACCTTATTTTCAAATCATTAATTGAGGATTTATTATTAATTCTTATGATATTTGTTGTTATATTACAATTTGCTTTTATTTCAAACTAGCTTTCTAAACCCGGCGTCGCACGGGTTAACCTTTAATAACGGTGATTTGTTTTTGACACAGCTGTAATAAAATGGTCGGTCAGTTCATTGGCGACTTTTGGCAATATTTAAAATTTAACAACCCAAATGTGGTAAACATTCTACAATAAATAAATGAAATAAAATAATGATAGTCAAATAACAATCCTACAAATTAAAACCTCTTGATATTTCGTGTTCATACTTAATTTTTGCTCGCGATAAAGTTTCTTTCAATTTGAAAATTATTAGTAGAAATCGAATTTGTGTCAATTTTTTAACGGCTCCTCTTACTGGATTTCATGTTTATCTACGGATGACGTCAAATCCCTGTTTTATCCCGGCCCATGTGTTTTCAAGCCCCAGTTTTGGTCTCTCACTCTCAGGTGGATGACGTATTTTTCTAAATAATTATATTAATTAAAAAATCGTAATCAAATATGAAAAAACTAAGCCTCATTTGCACACGTAGGTATTACAGGGAATCTATATTAAAAATTTCGAATTTTTTCGAGCAGTATAAGTAGGTCTTTCACGATCCACAGACAAACAGACAGACTCTTTCTTTTATTATCATAGATACACTAAACGTTGTTACTTTTTTTATGAAAACTTCTTTAAAATCCAAATAGATAAATTTGAAAATTTACTCATTTTATTTAATTACAATTGAACTAAGTAACGTTAGCTTGCTCTACAATTTATTGTAATGGGAACGCTTTACCGAATTGTTTACATTTTTAACGTGGTATTTAGCCAGTGCAAATATCGCCATACAATTATTAAGACTAATATTCTGATGTTTGAAATAAATCCCAATTTTTCCATTGGATTTTAATCACATTTTAATGTATCTCATACAAAACTTTGGTTAGTAGAGATTTTTTAGGCATGGTGGTTGCGTTGTTTATGGCTACCTTCCCTTGCATCAAAATGGTGAAATTAGTGCCGGAGAAATGGACGTTTGAAAATTTTATTTGATCTTATATTTGTGAAACAGAACATTTAAAAACTTTAGTGAGGTAAAGCGGTCTTCTTGATTTGGAGATTTTCATTAAGTTGTCAGGGAAAAAAATTACTAATCCCGAGCGAAGCGAGGAGTTTGGTATTGGCGAGCGTTAGTAAAAGAGTCGTTAGTCATTTTTTTAAACGATCCACATTAGTATACATCATAGGTCAGTCTCAAATTGTTGATAGGTAGATTGGTTGATACATATTATTCGGATCTGTGTGATTGATCAGGGACCTGCTTATAAACCTTCGTCATGTAAAACAGACGCAGACAGAATTTTTACTGACACACACAGAGAGAGAAAAGTACACACAGGGGGAAGGTGGCAATCGAGCCCGCAGCCGGCACTGTGCATAGATTGTTAGCGTAATGGGTTGCGATTAAACCCACTAGGCCACACGGGCCCCACATTGTTGATTCGCTCAAAATCATATGCTATGAATACATTTTTAAATTTTAAGCGTAAGGGAAAGATCTATAAATATTATAAAAGCATGTGTCGAGATCATAAATTAAAATGTAGTTTTTAATTAAAAAAAAATATATTGACTGATTTCTTAAAGACCAGATTAAATTAGTATGTATTTATAGTTAATTGTATGGTCACAATTATACTTGATCGCCTAACTATTCTATCTTGGTCAAGGTATTTAATAAAGGGAATACAAATGATTGTACACTTTACGATACGTTATTTACCTTTTGCTAGTGCATTAAGGGGGAATGGGCGCGCTGGACCGCGGGTCTCCATACTCAAGTGCCTCAGTGTTAATCCAATGGAGAAAAAACTATTTTCTCTGCCACATTTCTCCGGCTGTATTGAATATTTTTACAAACAGTTTTTTTTTTAAATAATAAATGTAGATAACTTACAGGTCTCTATCTTCCCACTTTTTGAAATTGCTTCGAATATTTTGTGTAAAATTATTTATTGAAAATTAAAAAAAAAATATTCGAACCAATTTCAAAAAGTGGGAAGGTCGGGACCTGTAAGTCAGCTACATTTATCACATAAAAATCCGCTTGTAAAAATATTCAATACAGCCGGAGAAATGTGGCAGAGAAAATATTTTTTCTCCATAGGATTAACACTGATGCACTTTGCTTTGGAGACCCCCGGTCCAGCTCGCCCATTCCCCCTTAATGAAGGACCAAGAAGCGTCTGAATAAAATTGAAAACGACATAAATGATACAATATATTAAAAAACCCTGAAATTATAGACTTTCTTATTTTGAAAATTTCTCTAAAAAATAAACTAACCAAAAACATTTGAAAGGAAAACTACCTTTCGAATTCTGATGGAGTAGGTAAGTCAAAAATTATACAGAAACCGAATAAAACGAAAATGGTTAAAAGCCTACTCCAACATTTTGATCTTCTCTGAAATGCTGTGTGGCAATTGGCCAGAAAGAGAGTTGTGCACCTCTTTTAAATGCATTTATTGCTTCTTTCCGTGACTGCAATAAATGTAGGGTTCAGCTACATCTACAACCCCAAGGGAACGAACGTATTGGAGGTTTATGTTTGGTCGCAATAACATTTTTAATCATCATAAATATCGTATCAAATATTTGATTAATTTTGGCGTAAGGTATTGAGACTTTATACTTAGATTTGCGGAGTTGTTTAATATTTGTTATTTTATTTGAACTATTATAATTATTATTTAGCACCTTAATTGTTATTTACCGAAAGTGAATAATTTTTTAGATTTCAAGAAACAGTTGTAAATGTCTCAGTTGCATGATAATGAATTGGTTAAGATTGTTCGTAAAAAACTTATATTTGACTAATTTGTATAATCTAAGTCACCGTTATTTTTAACAAAAATATTCTAACAGAATTTAATTTCCAAGTAATATGTCATCATATTTATAGAATCAATAGTTGAAATAACTAGGTAGTACAATGTTTCGGTCAAAAAAATAGATTTAAGTTTTGAAAAAGTTAGAAATTCTATTCAACCCTAAAGAAAGTAAAATAACAACATAGTTCTCTATTCTCTCTCTCAACCTATTCTTCTAACAAATGTCTAGCAAAAAAAAAATCTGACCTTTTATATTAACACCTGGAAAAATCCCCAGAATTCAGTACAAGCAATTCACTTTGAAGCAAATCGTATCGGAACACCGAAAATCTCTCTCCACTCTATGATTATCGAATTAAAACAAAACGACCATTTAAACGCCCCACTTTCGGAACAGAAAAAAAGAACCAAAGTAAAAAAACAACCACAAAAAACAACCGCAATGTTTTTTTTCTTTACCACAACAAGTCCTTAATGAAATGAGACTCTTGGGACCTTCCAATATCATTAAAGTCCAAATGCCCTCCCTTAGAAAGAGCGAAAAGACCCCAAAGTGGCACTCTTTCCCCTTTCCCTTAATTAAGAATTGTCCCTCTACGTAGAATTTTTTCCGATCGTTGTTTGAAAGTTACCTCTTCGATTCTGGCAACACGAAAAAGGCGGACTGTTATTTTAGATTGATTTCGATTGGTTAGTTTCTTCAGTTGTTCTTTCTTTAAAAAAAATTGCTTCTTTTTCGATTGATATTTTTTATTTTGTTGAGGTAGACTCTTATGTTTAGGGATTTCGTTTTGCAGTTGCTTTTAGGGAAACAAATGATGTAGGAAAGATTCATGGATATTTTAAATTATCGTAAGCTTCTTTGCAAAAGTCTTTCTTGATAGAATGTATAAAAGTTACAATGTATTTGAAAATCAGTAAATGTTTGCGGAGAAGCTTCTTCATAAAATAATCATCTTTAAGAAAATATACTTGTTTAAAAATGAAATTATGGATTTAAGAACGAACATTTCTATAATATCTAAAAAGAAAATATTGGGTCAGGTAATTTATTTTATCTACATATACATGATCTACATACATACACTATCTATCTATATGTAAAAGGGTCGTTCCACGTAAAATCAACAAAAAAGTTCTATTTTAAGCTGACAACCTTCGATTTGAACCTTCAAACTTTAAAAGACAATAAATGAAATTAGCCAAATTTGGCCTTTTTAAGTTATAGAAATAAATACTGCGTTTGGCGTTTCTTTTATGAGGCGTACTAATGTTGTGTGGAAGTGGTTTAAAATAATAGTTTCAGATACAAAACTACTTGTTTCTAAACAAAATTTGCTCTTCTGTTACTTACGCCTACAGTGAATAATACAAAGGAAAATGCAGATAGTGTTGACACGCAACACATATCCGTTTATTTTTTTATATCTCGTTTCTCGTTTCATTGCAATTTCATTAATACAATTTTCGTTTACATTATTTTTATCTCAAAAATTAAACAAAGAATAGACACAGAAACGGATATCTAACATTTACCAGAAGGTAGAAGGCAACTCAACTCTTCTCTACACGGTTCTGACAACAATAGCAGATGGAGCAACGCAACGGTTGTTCTATTCTGTAAAATAAAAAAATTCTTTTGACTAACTATGCACGAATAATTTTACTTCCATGCCTTAGCATTTTTCTGTTTTGCATCATCAAGGATAATATTTCGGCAACAGAACGAAAAAATAGAACTCGGAAGAGCTCTATTGTTTGAGCTGTGCAAACGCTTTTCATCGTCTTTCGAGTGTTAATAAGCTTAATTTGCATACGCGTCTAGTAAATCTTTTAAATTAAAAAAATCTATTTGACGTACATTAAGCTCAGTAATATACTTTTTAAAAAAGTATTTTGGAAGCGCGTAAATGCATTATGCAGTACATTGCATAGTTTGAGTTTAAATTTTAAATCACTTAGCTGTTTACAATTGACTAAAACAATCGACTTATATTCTGTTCTTATAGAAACGCATTATGCACCGCACGTTTTAAAATGCTTAAGTATGGTTTAAATTTTGGTATAAAACGAGAAATAAACATATACTTGACTACGATATCAAAAGATTTTACTGGTGATTTTAATAAATAAACCTTTGATTTTTCTGTCTCTTATTATTCAATTTCACTTAAAAATTTTAAAATTGGGGAAAACCAAGAAACGAAGCAAAAACCATAAATATTGAAATGAAATCTTTGGACAATAGAGAAATACATATTGCCATATTCTAAAATTGAAAACTAAAAAAAATCACATAAAAGAAATAGTCTTTTGTACTACAGACTCATTATGATTTTCGCAGCCCCCAAATACGCATTTAATCTATACACAACAAAATCAAAAACCACTCGATAAAAATCTTAAAATATTCCATGAAAAAATTACTTTCAGAATGAAAGAATGCATAATTGAAATACTCTTTGAAATAGTTCTTGAACGAACTTTATTAATTTACTACTATATATGATGAAAATCCCACCTTTCTTTACCTGGATACTATTCTTTCTATGCCAGAAGATTAAGCCGTCTTGCCACTGGGGGCGCTGTTCCCGTAAGGGGAGTGTTTTTCATAACGCTATGCCTACTGCATCCTATTTGCATATCAATGGGCTATTTGAATAGTGCCTCGAAAACATCTTCTCAAAATAAAGGGAAAAAATGCTTTTATAAGGGAAACGGCCTGAAGCGAGAAATCTGTTTTTTACGAGGACTCAATTTGAATGAGTGACAAAATTTGACGGGCTATATAACATTCTTCTGCTTTTATTGAGGGTTTATTTGGTTTTTAGGGGGAATATTTAGATTGATTTTCTCATATGACGGTTTTTCAAAATTGTACTACTTTTGTTGGTAAATGATTATTTTCTAACAACTAAGTTATTAATAATCTCAATGATTTCCCAGTATTTTAAGACTTGAGTTTGCAATTTACAACGCCGGGAATCCGAGGGCAAACTAAACCCAGGTCCTGACCATCGTCTTGGTCTACAAGATCCGGGCATTGGACCCACGATATTTGAGGGCCCCTAAATTTGCTATAAACCTATAAATTTTGTTTCAAACCTCACAATTCTTCAGTTTGCTTTTATGTCAAATTCAATTTTAATTAAACAAGTATTTAAGTTTTCTACAATTATAAGCAACCTAATTGGTTTTTTTAAAAATATTATATTTGGTGATGAATCTTACTTTCAAAGGTCATAACTTTGCAATATGTATAAAAAGTAACAATATTGTTTTAAAAAGGGGCCTCATTTGTCTCTTTAGGGCTCCAGCTTGTCATGGTCAGGCCCTGACTAAACCCGAAAAAAAACTAAACATAACAACAAATATGGAAAACTTCAAATAACAAAATATAAACTGTTACCAAGTTCTATACAAACACCATAACACATCTTTACAATATAAAAAAGCAATGTAAACAACAAATAGCAAACAACAATGTATGCCCTGTCTAGTATCTAAAATCCATCAGAATGCTGGTTATAGGGTCACCTACTTAAAATATAAGACTTCAAATAATTCCTTTTGCACGTGAACTTTACTAGGTATTGGAATTCAATACCCGATAGTCGATTCATAGTCTGTTCTACCCCTTTCTCAGTTACGGTCATTAGTTTTGAACATAACCGGAGGGATGGGAAAGTTAAAACTTTTTTTTTCAAACTGGGGGCCGGAAGAAAGTGAAATATTTGAATGGAAAGTTGTTTGTTGTTTGTTAAACCTCTGACTCAATGAGTACCACAGTGCTTAGGTCTATTTTTCTATTGTACTAGTAATTTAATTTGCAATTTTCAGGCGTAATTGCATTACAAAATAGGCCGACAGTACGAACTATCGTCATACCCAATTTTATGCAAAAATAACTATACATTGCGATGCAAAAGTTTAGACAATGACGTTTTTTAGCTGTAAAATTTAGAATTGTGATAGTAGAATTGCAAAACACCCCTAAACATATTAAATGAATATTTTGAAATGCTATAATTGAAACATAATTGTTTGATTTGCTATAACAATTTTTTTTTTCATAAAATAAAAATTTGTACGATGCAAAAGTTTATACACAAATGCGAGAATATGCAAATTTAAAGTGGTATTCGCCTAATTTCGCATATTTATTGATGAATTGAATTTGATAAATTGAAAAAACACGATATCCGGTGAACTAAACAGATTTAAACGTATGTAATTACACAAAAGAATATAGGTTTCAATTTTAACAACAACCACAAAAAGACAATTGATTAGCCAGACGTTTTAAAAATCATTTTATTCAAATCCAATTATTCTGCTTTCACAAATGTTTAAACAAATTAAACAATTCCTAAATACGAATTTATAGGTCCATGACTTAAAGTTTCGTAATGTGTGGATGAATTTACGTAAATGACGATTTTCTTGTGTAAAAGGTGACTTCTCCGTATAAAGTCAAAAAAGAATATATCGCTATTTTTGCATTTATACAACTGCATTTATCATAATTCAATGTAGTTTAAACACAATTCGTCATTTTGATGAGTGAAAGTGTATTACAGACAAATGTACAAAGTTTTAAGGGCATATTTCTTTGGTAAAATGAACCATATCTTAAACGACACGGAACTCTTTCATAATTTAATAAATTCGAAATTACAACTACTTTATTTGTTTCCGTTGTGTAATTTGAATGTACAAATTTTATTTATGACATTTTTTATAGCAAAACATTATTTAATAGTGAGTAATCTATTGTTGTAGTTTATACTGATTAAGCATCACTATGTTATACAATATCACAGTTAATGTTATACAACTATGTCAAGAAGGGAAACTATCCCCAATAATCGACCTTTCATAGTTTTTTTCTTAAACAAAATTATTTACCTTAACTTCTATTATTTTAAATTTATTATAAACCATTATTTAAAGTGATAAAGCTAGTTTAGTTTGATTAACACTCACTAGATCTACACAACACATCATGAAAATGAAGTCGTAGGTGATATCAAGACGTTTTATCGGACAATCATAATATTCTTGTTTAGAAATGACGTAATATATTTTGAGGTTATCTAATTTTTCTTCTAATTATCACAGTATATGCAAACTTTATTTGTCTGTATTAGACTTGAATTGCAATCATTTGAAATTATAGTAATCATGAATATTTTTTTAAAATCTAGCATTAGTTCATTGTTGCCTTCTAAATATATTAAGAGACAAAACTTCTTTTTATGTTGTTTATGCTTGAATATCATTCATAACCATATACTTTCCAAGAAAAAACATCATTTCTGCAAGTATTGATTCTTCAAACAGTCATTAACATACACTAAATATCAAAATAATATCGCATAAGTCATTTTCAGATGCGACTTAACTATTAAAACCAACATTAAACCTACTCTCCTATTGGACAAAATCGAGCCACGTGACTGTCATTTGTGCGCACCGGATTCGGAAGCGATTTTCGACCTTCGCGAAAATGGTTTCCGATATTAGCGCGAGACAGTTACAGTTGGATGAATTTCTGCCTTTATAGTTTTCTTTTCTCTTTGCGTTAAATGGATTTCTTGGGGACTATATTTCAAAAAGTGCCGATTGCAAATGGGACTTTGTTATGGGATGCCTTTGACCTTTGCATTCATTTGATTCGTAATGTTATCCATCGCGAAAGAAGTTCATTAGGGGAATATTTCTATTAAGTGGAACTGAGTGGTTGTTACTAATGGCACAAAATTATTTATTTTTCCAAATAAATAAGTTCAGTATTGACGAGTAATGTCGTTAGCAATGGTTTGATATTCATAAACCGACAAGAAAAACATGTTTGAAATGGCTTATAAAATTCCACAATTCAAATTTCAAAAAATAATTTTTGACGGAATAGTTTAATGTAAAAAGGTTGAGTGAAACTTTTGTGCAGATTTTTTTTTATTTATTTAAGTAAACATACATATTTTTATGAAGTGAATTGAGAGACAAAATTTTGCTGACATGTATCTGCCAGTGTTGGGGTTTGAAGAGAATGAAAACACTGGAAAAATGTGTGTTGTCTATAAAAAGATATTAGAAGTTATAATTTTATATAGCCTGTAGGAATTATAATATATTTGGCATGCATATCTGATTGCATAACATTATTACTTCTAAGATGTTTCTATATATATATCACATGGGGCCCGGATGGCCGAGTGGTTTGGACCATTACGCTAGCAATCTGTGCGCTGTAACGGGTGCGGGTTCGATTCCCGCCTTCGCCATGGGCGTACTTTCCTTTCTCAGTGACAGTAAAAATTCTTTCTGTGTCTGTCTTACTTGACGAAGGCTTATAAGCGGGTCTCTGATCAAGCACACAAGCCGGAATATATATGTACCTACCCTACCCTATATATCACATTTTTATAGTGCTATTCATGTAATAATATAATTTCCAAACAATAAGATGTAGTTCGAGCAACAACTTTTCTGAAGCCAGAGTTTCTTCAATAAACGGTAAAACTAATTTATTCTTAAAAATTTACTAGAAGATTCAGATGAAGAAAAAAACGTTGATCTTTGGTGCAAAGAAGGTAGGAACACGAGATTACCTCCTTCTTCAAATTGGTACACAACTCAAACTGAAAACGAAAAAACAGTTAAATGTCGTGAAACAAGATATCCGGAAAGGGTTTTGGCAGGGGGGGGGGGGGGGATGCGTGGGTGAAAATGCGTGGGCTTCTTGTTTCAGACCGAAACATATAAATTTCTACACAATAAAACTGTTTGACACAATAATTAATGTTATTTTTTTTCATATGTACCTTCATGCGCACAGTTGTGGATATTATTTCTGAACATCTCTAGAAAATTTACACATTGAAGAAATATATAGCTTAAAATATTCTTTGATAGTATAATTTTGAGGTTGATTACTTAATCAGGACACTTGCTCAGAGACCTTGGTCACGGGAGCTGTAATGGACACAGCAGGCGTTAGCCCCCAATGGGGGTTTGTGCCATTGAGTTTAGTTTTTTTTCGGTTAATTTAGTTATGATAAAAGATGTCACTGTATTCTTTCGATTAAGATAAGCTACATATAAATTAAGTCTGTTACTCATCAATAACTATATTTAAAAGTTTTTAATGGACACTGTCATAACCTATTTTATATTTAAATTTATAAGCACTTAAAAGCACTTATACGTACTTGTAATATGTTTCCATTTTTTCTACTTTTAAACAATTTTCCTCCAATAGATATTGAGGATTTATGGATGTATAAGAAAATCGTGACGTTATCTTTTACTAGTTATTTAAAAAAGGAATA
This sequence comes from Oedothorax gibbosus, assembly GCA_019343175.1. Taxonomy (NCBI): domain Eukaryota; kingdom Metazoa; phylum Arthropoda; class Arachnida; order Araneae; family Linyphiidae; genus Oedothorax; species Oedothorax gibbosus. The sequence continues at coordinate 28,719,999 of CM033278.1, forward strand.
TTCCACTTTTTTAAAGACTGTTAAAAATTAGGTACTTTGTTTCACCAAAAATATGGTTCCTAGTAGCTGCAACGGCGGTGTGGTGAAACATTAAACCATATTTTTGGTATTCGGTTGAACCATTTCTAAGGTTTTTGTTTCCAAATCCAGAAAAATGGTTCAACCAAACACCGAAAAAAAGGTGAAAAATTTCACCACACAGCCGTTGCAGCTACTAGGAACCAATATCGTGGTGAAACCAAGCACAAAATTTTTAACAGTGAACCATGGAAAATAATAATTAAAAATATGGATAGATACATTTATCTCCTGGGGTGATTAAGAAAGCGTCAAAACCAAAGTTATACAACAGTTTGTTCCGATTGTGAAGTTCCATAATTAGCAGTTAAATCCTGGTGATATTGTAGCCTAATCAAAAGATAAAGGCAGGAAAATGGGGAAAAAATGCAAATTGTATGTTAATTTATCGCATGTTAAAACATAAAGGTAACCATGCCCCATGAAAACAAGTACATTTTTATAATTATTTATCGTATTTTATACAAACTGTAAGAATGTGTTTTATAAGTTAATACCTACTTGAAACTGGTGGCAAACTAGCTGCCTTCACTTTTATGGTTTTGTACTATATGTATGGATAAAATCAAATTTTTGGATTTTTCATAACTTTTTTTTATTATAATTAACTGTACCAAATTTATGGAGTAACACTACACAAAGTTTACTCTTATTTGGCTAGCGGTGTAACATTACTAAGTAAAATTGGAGGCACAACTTGCTGCCGCCAGTTTTTATGGAGTAAACTCTTTTTTTTTTGTATAACTTTGCTTCATAAATTTGGTGCAATAATACACCATATTTTTTCAGAGCAGGCTAAATTTTTTATGGGCTCCATTTTTACAGCAGTTATATTTATTAACTTACATCATTACAAACAAAAACGGTAAATAAAATACATAACTATTGAAATTGTCTTTTTTAATCTGATTTTCAAATAATGATTTTTGAATGATTAATATGTGTTTGGATGAGTGCTTGTCTAGAATTGGTTAAAAATAACAAAGTTATCTGTTATTGATCTCAATCTTAGTATAATAACACATATCTGATACAACTATTTCTCGATAAAAAGCAATTCATGCCAATCCACGCAATGCTGTTGACAACGAAGCCTACATCAATCATAACTCTTGGACATAGAAAGTATGAGACAGAAAATCCTTTATTAAAAAAGTTTTTTTTTGCCAGTTCTTTCTTACAAGACAGACTTTAATCAATCACCACCCCCCAATAAATGCCTAAATTTAAAAAGGGGCCATATCCATCGGAAATCTTTCCTCTAAGCTTTTTATTTTCAACATCTTAGTGTAAGAAGAAGCTTGTACGGAAATTTCGCTGCAGATTGACTCCTTTTTGCATTTAGCGATTCATATATAAAATATCGAAGAAGCATATAGCAAAAAAAAATTCAGCGTGGTGTAATAGTAGTAAATTGAAAGTGGTGACGATAAGAAAAAACTATACTTGATTGGGTGCTGGTGTAATTGCCTATGGTGGCAAGAAATTTATTTTAAAAAGGGGTTTATGATGAGGCATGAAATTAAAAATTTTCCACTGAAAAATTTCGCATTAAGTTGAGTAGTTTTGATATTATGCTTCAGATAAAACGTCACATTTACAAAAATTTTGAATACTTTCGACGATTTAAAACCATTTCACTTACTTTAAGGTCCTCTTGAATTGTTTTATTGAACTCGTTTGCATATTAACTCGTAACCTCCAAAACTCGTTCTCAATGACGTCACTTGCAGGCGAGTTAAATGTCAACAGGATTACTTCTTTTCGCTTCAACCTGTCGAGAGATTTCTTGGCCGAGTTGGTCTAGATCTTGGCTTTTAGTTTAAAGATTGCGGGTTCGAATAGATTTTGCCTGAAACAATTCTTTTGTGAAGTACGAGCATTTGACGGGACAAAACCGTATTTTAACTGGAATTTTCCATATTATGAAATACAGAAAGTTTGTTTTTTTCTGCGTTTTTTGGGCAATTCAGCTGCAAGTTTAACACCTTTAGCTTTTTTCAGCGTGTTTTATTTAAATTGTCGCATTTTATTTTCAAATCACTTACACAGCTAGTCGGTAACGTAGTGTCAAAGCTCCAATTTTGAGACCATTGCATGTATTCCAAAACTATTCTTGTTCAAAATCTTGCCTCAGCCTAAATAAGATATTCTTATCGCATCGAAAATTTAATTTATGTGCTACAACAAGTAGGTTTGTAACAGAATCTGTCACTTAACCCGCTTCCACACAACAGTTGTGTTTAACAGGTAAAAATGCGCCAAATACAGCATTAATTCTTTATTAAACATTTACATGCTAAATTTGGCTAGTTTCATTTACTTTATTTCGAAAATTCAATAATTATTACTTATCGTTTGCAAAAATTAATTTATATTTCAAAGAATAAATATGTAATATTCCTCGCTTTTAAATAGAATGAAAACATTTCATATCAACATACAAAGAATCCCGTAGTGAATTATATTTGACGTCATTTCAAACTGAACGATGTCGCAAAAAATAAATTTATTTAATTTAATGTCTAAAAGAATTAAAGTTTCTCGAGCGATTGTTGTGAATGGCAATGGTGATTTAATTCTAATAAAAATTTGCTTCCTATGCTTTTTAAATGAGCATTAAATTGTGCAGTTTTTTTAAAAAAATAATTGGAGTACTTCGAATTCGAATTCTTTTCCGAAATTTTCTATGTATTCTAATTTCGATGAGCTGAATTTTTTGACGTATCACATTTGACCGTAGCATTTGTAGTTTGGGCTATGAAAGTGGCTGACTGACGGAGAGACAGGCGGACGGACTGAAAGATTATAATACCTTCCACTTTTTACGTTATAAACGTAGTATGGAAGCTAAAAGCAAACAATTAACAATAAATCAAATAGAAAATTCCGAAATGTGCCGTAGCTGATTGAAAAGCTCCATCCTTTATAAGAATAAAACAGAGAATGACTCGTACGCCCTGTCATTAATTCAGCACTATAGTATTAGTAAGTGTATTTTGTGATGGCAGAAATCTCACTGAACTTTCTTGGTAAATTTTTAGTATATTGGAAAACTGCTTAGATTTCATCATCTGCTGTCAAAAATACTTTTTTGAAAATTTATATGCTATTTTGTAGACAAAAGTATAGGAAATGCGATAATATTTTTTTTCTCAAAATAGATAAACATTTCAAATATATACGAAAAAAGAAAAAAAAAGAACTGGAAACTAGCTTTAGTCTCCCCTTCTACTTACATGTTTAACTTAATGTTACTTCATCAGAAGAACTTTCTTGGTAATGTTTTGAAATGCAATTATAGGTTAGTATCACATATATAAAAACATATCTTCTGCAAGAAAATATATTTTAAAATTTTGTGTACTGATAAATTAATTGGAAGGTTTAAAAGCAATTTCAAATCCATTCAGATAGAAAAAATCACGGATAGTGTCAAAAGTTGACTGAACAACAAATACAAAAAAAACCTACCGAAACGAATAAATAAAAAAATTCGATAAATGCAAAAAACCTTACAAAAAACAAACACTTGAAAAATGCAACAAAGAGTGTGAAACCAAGTTCATAATAATTGAAAAAAAGAAACCAGGAAAACTATCACAAAAAATATCAATCCTTTGTTTTCCTCTTGTTTTCTCTTATAAAGAAAGAATTACAAGTTTCGCTGAAAACATCGGAAAGCAATCCATCTTTCAGGGATGCCTGAAATAGAACATTTTAATCCACCACTACAGCACCTCGTTAGAGATGTTTCCTCGTTAAAAAGTACCAGGGGTTTTCCTCAAACTAAATATTTTTAATGAAGGAGAAAATGCTGTTCTTAAAACTTAAGGAATATAATATATAAATATAAAACATATATTACTTAGTGGGATTGTGAAAAAAACAACAACTTGATGCCAGTTTTTTGTTAAAAACTATGTTTCTGTGTGTTGGTAAAAGTTTTTGTTTTTAAAGGACATTCAAATGTTTGCGATTAAAAGGGAATGAGCCCGCTGGACCGCGGGTCTTAAACCAAAGTGTCTCAGTGTTAATTATTTTCTAAGCCACATTTCTCCGGCTGTATTGAATACTTTTAATATGGGTTTTTTATGTGATAAATGTAGCTGACTTACAGGTCCCGACAAAACACCACTTTTAAAATGGTTTCGAATATTTTTGTTTTATTTTTCAATAAATAATTTTACACAAAATATTCGAAGCAATTTCAAAAAGTGGGATTATAAAGACCTGTAAGTTATCTACATTTATCATTAAAAAACCGTTTGTACAAATATTCCATACAATCGGAGAAATGTGGCTTAGAAAATATTTTTTCTCATTGGATTAACACTGAGGCACTTAGTTTGGAGACCAATATCAGACTTATTCGCCCTTAAACATTGAATTCATAAAGAAAAATCAAAGAAAATGTAAAATAAAAGAAAGAATTTCACATTTTAGAGCCAGAGAGGCCAGAGAGGATTTTCAATCTTCTGATCGCTAATATACGGAAATTCAAATGTTTAAAAAATTCACACTTAAATGTAACCATTATTTTAAAGACACTAAGATTTCCTACCAACCATTGAATATCCATTTATCCTACTTAACAGAAGTTTAAATACTACAAGCGGTTGCTGTTCTTTCACTACTTAAAAATAAAGATATCAATCAAGAGCACTCATGTAAACTTCTAACTAAATATTCTTGGGGCTTTGCCACAACTAAGCCTAACTAACTTAGTTTTTCTTATTTTAAAGTAGCATGCTACAAAATGTTCTTTTTTCGTATTTACTTAAATGCAATTATGATCACATTCTACACGGAAACACGCAATCAACCAAGAATCATCATTTTCAGAATAAAGAAAATTTAAAAAAAAACCTAAATGGAAAGTTTTATTTAAAAAAACAACAAGAACCACCATCAAACCGTTACTGAGAAACAATACAAACGTTTTAGTCTTAGTTTTTTGTTGGAAACCTCATAAGAGTTTTTCCATTAACATTTTGTTTACTTAACAGGTTGCGAGTTTCTAATTATACTATCGTTCTTGCCATCGTCTTTCAAGTAAGGTAGGAGACGAGATTATTAAGATTCTGTGGATAAACAGTTTTTGAATTCATAAGAATGAACCCTTATCTCTCTGTCTTTTAAAAAAAAACAGTTACTCAACGTTTCGTAATTTAGTAACATTTGTATCTTTATATTCTACAGCTACTACACCTAATTACTTTGTTAAAAGGAGAAGCTTTTAAATATGCCAAATTTTTTTCTTAAATATAGGGCTTATATAAAAGCTCGTTGCTAAATTCCATACTAAGAACTAAAGTATACGTTCATATTTTCAGCAAAAAGAGTTTGATACCATGAATTAAACTATATCTTCAAATTTTCAGCTAAAAATACTAAGAACTAAAGTATACTTTTATATTTTCAGCTAAAGAATAGTTTCATACTAAGAACTAAAGTATACTTTTATATTTTCAGCTAAAGAATAGTTTCATACTAAGAACTAAAGTATACTTTTATATTTTCAGCTAAAGAATAGTTTCATACTATGAACTAAAGTATACTTTTATATTTTCAGCTAAAGAATAGTTTCATAAGAAGAACTAAAGTATACTTTTATATTTTCAGCTAAGAATATTTTCATACTAAGAACTAAAATACACATTCCTATTTTCTGCTAAAAATTGTTTCATACTTCCGGTGTCGAATGTTTGCAGTGACAATGCTAAGTCGATTGAACCTTTACCATACGAAAAACACAATTTCAGTGTTACTTGTGGTTAAAAAATTAAGATCCGACGTATGGCACCGAATCTAAAATGGGGGGGGGGGGGGGGTACAGACGGACGGGCCTATTCAGCATGTTAATACCTACTTTTCATTTTTTTAAAAACTCACTCTTATTAAAATGTACCGATTCAACAATTAAACAAAAATATTAAAATGATAAAATATGTTTAAGTGAGATTGAATAACTTTGTGGATGAAACTGGGAAAGGATGATTTTATATTTCAAAGGTCCTTCAACAGACATCCCATTAGAAAGCACTGAACCTTGTTTCTAAAATCTTTTTCTATGAAGTCTAAAGCCGATGAAGCCAACTAATGCTGTTTTATTTTTAGGCACTTTCTGTTTAAGCTTCTAGTACATCAGTCCATGGCTACAGAAACTGACATAGGTACTGTTTTGTAGATCTCATATGCCAAGACTAATTATTTTTTAAAGATCAAGCTAAAATGTTGAAATTAATATACATCTTAAAAGAGTAAACTTATATTAGAATATCATTATGGCCGTAAACTTTAATCAACTATCTTAAAAACTTCTTGAAATTTTCTTTCAAAGAAAATTCTCCTAATTTTGCACCACATTCATACTTTACCGCCCCAAATTAAGGGAATTGTCCCCAAGAGGACACTTGCAGAATATTTTCCATAACAAAACGTATCCACTTGAAATAAAACGGACCATGAAAGAGTCTTGGTTACCAATGAGGTCTCCCACCGTGGCAATAAACGGATCGACTAATGACTCGCCCATTAGCTAGGATTGGCCCTAACGCGATGCCAATCAAGGAACGGAATCTTATATAACTCCGGATTAGACCAATTAATGCCAGGAATGAGTTTAGAGAATGAACTTGTTACTGTACTGACACATATGTAAAAAGTATTGAAATCAAAGTGTCACATTGTTTTAAGCATACTCTGTTATCTATTTTCAGAATACTTAATATTTCTTTATTCGAAAGAATTAAAAAAATGGAAAATAAATTGACAGTGCGGAGATTCTGTCTGCCATTTCTTTCTTTAAATTTCGTTTCGATAGTCTAATCTTGAAAATTCTTTATTTTTCCTTTGAAATGCATGTCGTCATAAATCTATCTGTTGTGCATTCATTTGTCCGAACTATAAGAATTTCTGTATAAATATTAAGATAATAGAAAATTATTTGGAATTTATTGTTTAAAACAAATTTCATATGGGAAAATGTTAAGTACGCAAAATTTCACCTAATTTACTAATTTGAGTTTACTAATGTTATTTTCATTGATAAATGGAAAATCGGTCTACCATATTTAAAAGTCCAGGGCAGTAATCGTTAAAGAATACATGGATCAATATTTTGGCTTTATACGCCCTTTAAAAAAAAGAGTCTCAATTATTCGAGGATCACCTTTGAAAGCTTGAAATTTCTCGATGAGCCCGTTAAATATTTTCTTATATTTCTCTGTTTCGTGATCCAAGTCTAGACACGCATTTCTGCTGTGTTGGTTGCCAGGTCACATGTAAATCGTATTCGCTTGCCTGAGGTTATATTTAATATATGTACTCAGATAATAGAGATATTTAGCTAGCTATACTGTCTAAAAAACAGTACTTTCATAACTCGTTATCATATACCCCCAATACTTTACCGAACCATATCTATATCCCGACACACATCAAACTGCCAAAGTAACCTAAACTAAAACTTGTATAAAATAATAAAAGATCACTACAACGTGGCATTTTATGGCCTGTGAAATTCATTTTTTAGTGCTTCGGTTTTCAATTTCCGTCACACAAGAGCGCTTCATGATCCCTTAACAGTCCTTTGACGTCACTTAACTCGATCATATTCGACTCTGACGCCCTCTGTCGGACACTTGGGAAAAGAGACACGCTTGTTACGATAAGTGACAGCCAGTCAAGGAGTCAGCAGTTATTTTTTTCTTTACTTTGTTGAGCGTTAACTTTCTCTTTTGGAGGAGACATTTTCCAAAGGGGTAAGAGTATGCGAATTATATTGGTACAAAAATTTCGTTCTAAAAATGAACAACTTTTTGTGTTTAAAACCAAGCAAAATAATTAAAAACACTCCATTAATAATTATGGGACAATACCTAAACAAATGAAAAAGATGATTGGTACCATTTAAATAGTATGTATTAAAAATTAAAATGGAGCACTAATTTCTCAGCTGCTCCAACGTCACAATTTTAAACAATCAACCAGAGACTAGATGGACACTAGATTCAACTATTCAACAGCTGTATTTAGTTTTTTTTAATTAGCCAATCATTAAAAATGAAAAAAAAAATATTTTGTAAATTTTTTTGGTATTGAATGTGTTTAATTTTATTTAATAAGGAAAACCATTGAACCGATCTTTAAAATTCGGTATAGCGGAAACTTAATAGAAAGCGCGAGTATCTGTCGATGATATCTAGGTCATTAAAAAAGTTATTGGTTCCGTAGATTGAAAATTTTCAAATGTTTCAAATAAAAAAAGCTTGCACTGAAGATTAAGTGTAATTTGTTATAAATATAACTTAAAGTTTTAAATTTAAATATTGATGTTACGGGCAAAACAACTTTATTGCTCAGTGTCAGGAAAAGTTGGAAACGTCCTTGCAGAAAAAATAGTCATGTTTTAATTATGATTACGCTACAATTTATTATCTGTGCTATTATTTATTTTTTGCCTTTTATTAATTGATAAAACTTAGTTTGCTAGTTACATATTTTTTAATATAATAATATGAGATAAATTTACCACTTTGCCTGTAGTTTTGTGTCAAATTTTTATAGTGTGAAAGATTTAATAATAATTGAATGCTAACACTGATATGTTTTGCGCTGGTTCAAATACAATAATGTGAAAAATTTCGTATTTGGTTTCAGAAAAAAATGCTTTCTACTATCTGGAACGGCTGTGTAATGAAATGTTTAACCATATATTTTTAATTCGGTTGAATTACATTTTAAATTTTGGATATGAAAAACGCTCCACCGAATATTCCAAAAATATGGTCAAGCATTTCACCACACAGCCGTTGCAGCTACTAGAAACCATTTTTTGTGTGAAATATATCTTGAAGTTTTTAACAGTGAAGTTATTAATGCTTAATTCCAAATAATCAGTATATAGTAAAAAAACGTTATTAAACAAAATCCTACAATAGTATGCTCTAATTCTGTATAAATGTCCACTAAAATCATGTTATTATTTAAAAACAATGCTGGATTAATACAAAGGGAAAGCTTAATAATTTCTTTCAAAGCTAACCTTACATAAGCCTTCCTTACAAAAACTAATGATAAAACCCCGCTGTTTAAAAGCTCATCAAAGCTAAAACAAAGCTCTTCATTAAAGACAATGAACCCTAAAAACATCCATTAATTAGTACAAAGTTAAGAATTAAATACCACAAAATGATTTTAATATTTTGTTTTATTAATATTCATTGAAGCTCCATCTTTTTTAAATGATTTTTTAATCGCTACGGGCTAAAGACTCTTGCTAAAAAAATATACAAATGAACAAGAAAAAAAATTGATGATGTTTTTTTCAACTAGGGAAATAACAAAAAAGGTGTTCTCTAATAAGACAATTATTTTTAATTAATGAGGTTTATCTTCCATTTTATGCCAGAATATTGTAATATGGTTTCGGAAAATGATATTTTGTCCTAATGACTTTCATTTTATTTTCTCGTCCTTAATGAAGTGCATTTTTTCTTGATTTTTTTGCATTTATGTAATTTTTTACGTAATATAAAGATGATGCTAGTGATTGCTGACAGTGAATTGTTTTTAGTAAATAAAATAATTATTCCTTTTTAATTGGTTAATTTTTTATTAATTTACCTAAATAAAAAAATTTATTTGTTTTAAGTTACTCGACCATAAAAATTAATGTTTAGTCAGGTGCAAGTTAGGCTGAGTTGGGTTTTGAAAACAAATATGTATAATTTAATCTACGTTCTTTTGACGTACATCCAACAACTTTGTTATTCTCCTGGAAGTCGTCCTTTGCAGAACCACCAGTAAAAGATGATATTGTCGTCATGATAAGATCACTTGTTGGTCTGGTAGCCAAAACCTTAATTACTGCGCTCTCACACCACTCCAAACTGAGAAAGTTCAGTATTCTTTTAAATCCAATCAGAACTCCCTAAATCCAAAATACTGCTTCATTCTACCTCAAATTTAAATCATGCTTAAATGCACTGATGCCGAAGCTGGCGAAGATCATACATTTTTAAAAATTCGAATCAGAATATAGAGAAACTATAAATTTCAAAATATTTCTTCATTCTGCGCAATATATACGTAATTACTTCAACTCCATTCTGCACAATATATACGTAATTACTTCAACTCAAAGTAATCGATCCCTCTCTCAAAAGCCCGGGGAAAACGTTGAACAGCGGAAGAAGTAGCTTGTGCCTAAGTTGTTTCTCGGCCTCGTGGTTTTTACCTGCCCGCTACGAGTTTACAGCTGTTTAAGAGGTTTTATATAAATTACTTAATTTACTATTAATATGCATACAGAGATCCAAACAAATACTGAAATCCAAATTTTTTCTCCGTAGGCACGGGGAGCGATAGACACACGTAACGAAATAATGACAAGGGACCTGATGAATCATTTTGTGATTGAGTTATTTTTTGACGTTGCTCTTTACTTTAAAATTCGATTATAGGTGAACATTGTCAAAATACAACACAAATTCGAAAATTTAAAAAATGCTGAATTTTCCACACTTAATGGATCTTGAATAAAAAAAAGCTGACTAAGGAGCACAAAAGAAACTGGAACTTTTTTAAGAAAAAAATTTAATGTTTAATTGGCTGTGGCGAGGTGTGTTAAAGCGTCTTGTCAAGATGGACATCTTCTGCCATTGTTTGAGCCATCTCATTGAAAGTACAGTACAAATAAAACGTCACCAATAATAAATGCCTTCTTTTTGAAGCCGTTGAATGACCAGTCATATTCTATAGTCCCAAAGCTCCTTACAACGACAAGGTTTGCTTTTGGTACATGATACTTTGAATTTCTAAAATTTTCTATGATTTTCTTTATTCTTCATAATATAACTCAAACAATTAACCAAAGCAATTAAGGAGCAAAAATATACTCAAGACCACAAATTGTTCTAAGTGACTTTTTATTCAGTTTGTTAAATTTTAAGGATTCAGAATTAAAATTTCAACTTCCTAGAAACCCACAATTTTAATACATTAACGCTAATATGTTAAGCACTCTAAGCAATTTCAGTTTTTGAAGCGCCTCGCTTCTCATTCTAAACCAAGAATATATTTGACTCAATATATATATTGAATATTGAGGCCCAGTGGCTTAGTGGTAGTGCTTTGCATTGCCACGCCACAGGTCCGGGGATCCAATCCCAGATTGGGCGAGGTTGACCCATCCTTTCATCCCATAAGTGGGTCGATAAAATGGGTACCAAGCAAGTTTGGGAACTATACACTGGGGGTTCCGCGTGAGGCTGACCACCTTACCGGGACATATGCCTAGCACCCCAGAGCCCTAGGTCACGAAAGCTGAAATGGGCATGGCAGGCCTTGGCCCACTAATGAGCTGTTGCGCCGAGGAGTAGAGTTTTATATTGAATATTAATATCAGGCAAAACGATAACTCAAGTGTCAAAACTGCTGAATTCTATGTTTTTTTTACATATTCATAGGATAAATGTGTCAATAAAAATAATTATAACACGAAAACGATGCCACGCCACCGTTGTGTCATTGATCAACTTGATACAAGTCGGATATGAAGAGCTTTAGTTAAAGGACGTGCCAAGTGACATTAGTGAAAAAATTGAGATTTTTGTGTCAATGAACATGTTATTAGTACCTGAGATAATCAGTTTTATTTTATCATAAACTTTAAGTTTAGTATTTTTATTATTTACAGTTTCCACGTATCTTTTTTAACGGATCTAAGTGCGTACGCAAATCTTTGAAGCTCATTTTCTCGTTTTCACCTATTTGTAACTTAACACGTTCTTCTACTAAGCACTTCATATGGCGTGATATACGAAGTCTTATTAATTTATGATTTATTTAAGAGTTTTAGATAGTGATATATATAATCAAAAGTCTTTGGAGAATTTCCAACACCTTTACTGAAACGTTTTATTTAACACCAATGCTTAAGAAAAAAATTATAAAAAAGGCATACATTATCAATTCAATGGGAAGTTTAATAATTACGATACGGCCGAGTTGTTACATAAGGTGACAATTTAAAGTCATTTTCTAAGCTTTTCTCCAAAATACTTAAATAAAATTTATTAATGGTTTTTAATTCTTAGATGTTACTCTGACATCACATAGCCATGTAATTATGCCCAGGATCTTGATTATCCCAAAACGATCTTAGGGTAATCGCAAAAACACGTTTCTATAGCGACGGACAAAATTATCCGGAAAATGACACGATCGTTAACCACACATCGACACAGATAAGGTTTAATTGGTGCAATTAATTATCATTAAGCATGTAACCGAAGATATCAATTACTCAAGGGAGATACAGGGGAAATAGAATATTGATTGATAGTCATTTTAGTCTCAATCATATGGGTCATTTTATTGAAATTTATTCGAAAATTTATTTATTTTAACGTTTAAACCATTTTTTAGGTCTGAATTTATCAATATAATTTCATTTTCTTGGCTTCGGATGGTAAAGGCAAACCTGTTATCAAATTAGTGAAAAAGTAAATTATATAATGAAATAAATTTATAGGGATTCCACCACAAAATATAATTGAAGGTTTTAAACTTTTGAACATGAATTCTTTTTTTTTTGGCTGAATTGAAGTTGAACTAGTGCTGCATTAGGAATATTGGAAATAGGTCTCGTAATTTTGAACCGCGGACAAGTGAAGAGGTCGTAACCTGAGATGGCAAGGAATTTATTAGAATACTATATTAGACATTTATGTGGGTTGATCAATATTAAATGGCACTAATTAATGAAATTATCTAGAAATATAATTTTGTCCCTCAAGAACCCTGAAAATACGGTACCGAAGACTGAGGTGGGTAACTTTGGCCCTGGAGTGTATCTTTGGCCCAAGCATAAAACTCTAGGACTGACTTTCTTCTTGAATACTTTTTACTCATAGGGGTCAAGTTAGAGTTGGCACAAATTGAAAAAGACAGGCACATTTTTAAAGAGTATATTTACAAACATTCGGTACTTATTATAATTACTACAGTAAGTTTATCAAATGATTCTACCAGTGTTTATCATTTTGGTAGTTGGTTGGTAGACATATATATTCAGGTTTGTGTGCTTGGTCAGATACCCGCTTATAAACCTTCGTCAAGTAAGACAGACACAACACACACACGCAAGTGGATCCATCTAATTTTTAGAGACAGAGGCCAACTAGAGGATCCCCAGAATTGACTTGTCACCCCCAGAGGTATTGATTTGGTATGGGAACTTGGAGGACTTACGGACTGCGACGGAATTTAACGGGCACCAGTCCCCATTCGCGTACACGGGGGTCTTCGGAAGGCAGCGGTGCTCGAGCTCGCAACCTCAAGGAAGTCAGTCCAAGACCTTACCGACCAGGCTATCCCGCCATTTCGGTAACAACAAACATATATTATCAATTTAGAGAAAAGTTTAAAATGATATCGAAATTGTTTAGAGATAGTTTTTATTCAACCGAAAAAAATTGGTTTTAGTAACTTTTGCGTATCGGGACTAAATGCGTATCGGGTCAGAATGATTTGCACTTTGCTAATTAAAAGCTTCCTTGTTATTTTTATACAAAATTGTACATTTAAAAAGGTTTTGAAGGCTTCCAATACTTCAAATTTGCAGTTCATATTCTTCAGTTTGTATAAGTTGGGCGCATAAAGAAATTTGAGCCAAACATTAGCTCAGCAATTAAAAAACAAGAAGTTCTAAAAGAACTATATAATATCCTACTTTCCTATTACTTAATCACTTACTAAAATTCTAATCGGAATATAAGTAGGTTTGTAACAGTAACTGTCATCTAAACTGCTTCTACACTAGATTTATACACATTAGAAAAAAAAATCGCCAAACGCAGCATCCAGCCGTAATTAAACTTTTTTGAAAGCAATTAAATAGCAATGCTAATTCCATGGGAAATTCACCGAAAGTAGTAGACAGATGTCCATCCGGACGTATAGACAGACGGACAAAAAGTATGAAAAAACAAAAGTATCCCTGAGGTTATACCTTTCTAACAAAAAAAAAAAAGAATTTTTACGATCCGACAGATAGAACAAATAGGTACGGACGGACGGACAGACAGACATCAGGAGCATGTCAATACCTACTTTTCGTTTTTTTAAATTTTTTCGAATTAAAAAAAAAGAAAAGTAGCCGAGTAAATTTCAGAAAATGTTTTTTTTCCTTGCAAATTGACTGAGAATATTATTTAGTGATTAAAATATCTTACCCTTTTTTGTTGCAATATTGCCTAATTAAAGTTTAGTTAGCATTAGAAAAACTGTTTAATACTACATAAATATAAATGAATATTTTATTTTTTACTGTCTTCTGTAGTTACCAAAATGGGCTTATGTTAGTTTATCCTTCCTTTAGTTTAAGAAGCATATATTTTAAAATAAATATGAATGATAAACATTAATAACTTTTAGATTTAATTCACATACAAAATTACTTAAATGTTTAATAAATAAATGATCGACAGTAAAAACGGTCGTAACCCTTTTTTTTGTGTGCCGAAAACCAGTTTTTAATTTTTTTTATGTAAAAAATCCATAATTTAAAATTATATATCTATTCAAGTAGTCCAACCTAGAGAACAACAAAAATTAGTTAACGCTGCCAATATGTATATCGCCGATTGAACGAATAAGATAAATCAGAATAAACAACACTCTTAACAACTTTCTTAAAATGGTTAGGCACATTCTTTTAATCGAGGTTTTCATTTGCGATACAATTTTAAAATAATAAATTTTAATATGATAATCTCCAGAAATGAGAAGTACTACAATGTTAAGAGCGTAACAATGTAATAAGAGTTAATTTATATGTAATTTACGTTAGAGTATGCCAAAGTAAATTATACAGATTCAAAAACACCAAAAGTATGAAACCTTGCATAAGTATTATTAAGATTTTATAAAATCATAGCTATGCGTTTATAGTATTTAATTATCCCTCGTCCTCAGTTATATTAAGAAAATTCCATATCCTTAGTTAAATAATGTTTCAGAAAAAAGTAGAAGAAATTCTTTATTCAAAGTACTAGGTCTTTGTATTAGTTTTCTCCGAGGTTTTAAAAAAGTTTCACCCAGGTAAAATACAACATCTTATAAATTTAACACACAACACTAAAAATTACATGAAAACGTTTGCAATTAATTTCACTCACAAACTAATGGTATTTCTTAAATAATTAACTTACATTATCACCATTGTTAAAAAAATAGAATTTCCTTAAAGTTAAAAGGAATTTAAAAGTGAATATTTTAAAACTGCTTTCAATTTGTGAATACATACTCTAGCCAATAATTAGCCCCAGAAAATTATAAAAACTTCGTCGTGTATAAACACATAAAACATTGAAAAAATAACTCGAATCACCTGAAACTATATCCCGCAGGTGAATCAACCCAAAAATCACCTGACTTTTTACAGGGTGCTAAAAACAAACCCACAAAGTACTCCCCTCCTATTACTCACCAGATGTGTTGCGTCACAGGTGACCAGGCCGACAACAACAATGACATCACGTGGTCCAGCCCGTTGGCATGACAACGAGAATAAACCCTGAGGGACTTTTGTAGATCCGCTTCGCTCGCCGGAGCTAAACACGACTGGGAGGATTGAGAGACTACGAGAAGGTATTTGGGAGAAACAGGGTTGTAGGAAAGTGGATGGGGCGCCAAGGGTGAGGAGATGAGTTCCCCAATGTGGTGGTGTTTGCGGACTTTAAACCTCTGAGGGATAAGCAAATTGGCTGAAGTGTAAACTTGTTTTCACTGCATGATATTTAAATTAAAATTTTAAACTGAAAATTAAATTTCCTAATTTTTTTAAAAAAAATATTTCTGTAGTAGATGGTTATTAATGGCTCCTCCATGCTTTAAATTTTAAAATTTAATAAAACTATTAAATTTGTAATTTTTTTAATAAAATTGTGTGTTGCTTAAAAACCTGACAGGTGACTTGTTTATACGGCTGTCAAAGGGTTTTAAATTGACCCATTGACGGATTTTCTTCAAGTGAAAGAACTCGTTTTTGTAAACAATACAGATGCAAGTATATTACTTAGACATTGGTTGTTTTTATTGTTCCAGGTAGGACGATCTGTTGTAAGTTTAAAATCTTATGCTTTTTGTCATTTCGTCTCTCTCCTTGTTCAATGAGCATTTCTGTGAGTATTGTTTGTGAAGTTAAAAGAAAGTAGTTTATATTAGTTCTTTAATAACGTTTGGATTTCCAATTATATGTTCGCCAATATTTAAATAAATATGATTAATATCATATGAGCACTACTACAATACCAACGAAAAATTTAATTTGTACACGCAACACAAATATACTATTTGTGAAGAAAATAAAAGCGCATTAGCGTCAGGACCTTTAATGTATCATTTTTTTTACAATTAAAATATTAAAAAATAGCAGATTTGTTCATCAAACGTGTTACTTTAAGAGGGAAACATTGTTATTTTTTTAAAAACTCTACAAACGATGAAGTGCGATTTTTTACAAAGACAATACATGGTTTCAGACTTCAACAATACAAAAACATGCAACCAGCGATGTCTCATTTGAAACAGCATTTTCGTAGTAAAGCTAAAAAAAAGTAAATGTAGAACCAGAGGCTAATGGCTGAAATTATAAAGTGACAGTCCTTATCATAACTTTATTTACTTGTTCCTTTAAAATAAATGAATAATTTTGATATCATATGAACATTTATCTATCCCAAATGTAATGTAAATTAATTTTTCAAAAACCTTTTTCCGGTTCCAATCAGGCTAATAAGTTAAATATTAACTTGCAGGAAACGTAAGTTAATTATCATTTGCCATACGCTACTGCAACATCCACAAATTAGTTTTTGATAAATTACTCGACTTTTTTGATAACTGTTTCTATTTTCACCTCAAACAAACTTTATCTCATCAAACAGGAAAAGGAAATGGCAAGTGAGAAAATTTTAGCCCTTTAACTGAATTTTTCGATATTATTTTGTATTTTTTTTTATTCGGAGTTACATTCTACTGAGCATCGTTTCAGTTTTGTATTTATTCTTTTTTCGTTCGTTTTATGTACTTAGTGATAAATTGTAATGGAGTTTTTCAGTCAAACAAGGACGTAATTTTAAAGTGTAGGAGCTATGCACAAGTTTAGGTATCTTTAATTTAATTTGTTTAATTTTTTTTAAATGAATGCTGTTTTACCTGTAGACTCTTAAAACAAAAGCGGGAATCCACTCCTATAGGGGAAGGGCATTTTCGGCACCGAAAAGGAGTGGAAATTAGCTCAGACTGAGCTAAAACCGCACGTTTGTTTTAAGAGTGTACACTGTAAAAAATGTCTTTTTTATGGAATGTCAACGTACTTTTGATGGTTTAAACCCGTTTCGCTTACTTTACGGTCTTTAACCGTTTGCTTAAACTCGTTTACAGTTTAAAACCGTTTCCTCCAAATCAGGACGTTACAAATTAGCGTCAACGTTTGATACAGTTTAACGCTAAGAGTATTGCTTTTGTTAGGTTTTATTCAGCAAGCGATTCAGCGGTTTGTTTGGTATTCCTCTTTACTCGTAACTAACTCAGTGTTTGCGTGTTAGAGTCGCGCTTGACGTGAAACCTTTTATCTTTTTTTAAAAATACAAATAACGACCAAAATGAACAATAATTAACAAAAGTAAAAACCCGTATTTCAACTGGAATCGACCGTATATAATACGAAAAATTTCCATATTTCTTTAATTGCTAGTTGAATACACTCTTAAAACAAACGAGCGGTTTTATCTCAGTCTGAGTTAATTTCCACTCCTTTCCGTGCCGAAAATGCACTTCCCCTATAGGAGTGGATTTCACTCTTTTTGCGGAGTGGGTAAAGGAAATAAAAGAAAACAATCTACGTCCTTTTTTTACATATCCCTGGGTCAAAATTAGACCAGTTCCATGATGTTTGTGACCCTGAGAAAGTCCAAAAATAAGAGTGGGTCGTCGTTCATGTCCTTCCACGTCAAACCGAGGCAATGGAGTATGTGTTCAGGACTGGCTTGATCACTTTCACGACAGTTGGGGCAGTCCGGGAACAGCTTGGTTCCGGCCTCAAACTTCAAACTCTTTGTGTGTCCCGTCCTGAATCTGGAAAGAGCAGTTTGGTCTTGCCTGCATAGTTGCAATTTAGAAATCTCGCCTGGTTTCTTAGCGCTATACTAAGAGTGCTGAGGGGGACTCCAGTCTATTGCTGTCTTTTTGTAAATGGAGCCAATTTCTGAATAAGTCAACAGGTAGTCCCCCTCTAAGATCTGATCACAGTCTGCCCTTGCAAGTCCGTCAGCCAGTTCATTCCCAGCTATACCGACATGAGATGGTATCCAAACAAAATGCATTGGGAAAAAACGCGAAAGTCTATCGAGCTCCTCGATGATCGCCACATCTGTGGTACCTCTGACCTCATAGAAATTCTTCAAATACTGTAAGGCACTAAGGCTATCGGTCATTAACCACACCTCCCTTTCATCGTTTTCAATAACTACGTCCTACACTCTTAAAACGAGCGGATTTAACTCTGTCTGAGTTAATTTCCACTCCTTTCCGGTGCCGAAAATGCACTTCCCCTATAGAAGTGGATTTTACTTTTTTGTTTTAAGAGTGTACCGTTAATCTAACGGATTTTTTTTCTCCAACGGGGCTGCTTTATTGGCGGTTATGCCTTTTGCAGACTCGGCATATTCCCCAGAACTGAGACGCATTTTTTTGGCTCCATCTAGGCGACTCTTGCTACCAATCTAACGGAATTTTTTCGCTGTGTATTGCAATGTTTACTTTTTCATATTTCAACATTGTTTCGGTGTTGTAGTCAAATTGGATTTTTTACAGTCTCATCTTGAAGTGTTTTTTTTACAGTACTACTGAGTCTGAAAATAGTTTTGAAAGTTTTACTTGTGTGGTTACTTCGGAATTTGAAGTAAGCCACATCCTTAAAATCCCTGCCAATTTTTTTACTTACAATTTTCCAATTCCTTTGTACAGATATCTGTGTT
The DNA here is from genome assembly GCA_019343175.1 of Oedothorax gibbosus. Taxonomy (NCBI): domain Eukaryota; kingdom Metazoa; phylum Arthropoda; class Arachnida; order Araneae; family Linyphiidae; genus Oedothorax; species Oedothorax gibbosus. Next base: position 28,739,129 of record CM033278.1, read on the forward strand.
TTGTCAGAGATAAAAAGCATCTCTAAATCCATGCTATTCTTCAACAGACTTAAAGAAAGCGTGATAGGAAACTAGGGTGAAATAGCAAACTAAAAAAATTGTTTCACTTAAAAAAATAGTCAAGCACTTTGTTGTTATCTGCAAGGGGTATTTCTGAAAAGTAGTGATACTATTTTTATCCAGTAAACCTCTATTTGTGTTTGTGACAATTTCTCTCAGCTTTGAATTCTGAATCGTTGCTTTGATAAGAAAAGGACAGATTCTGTGATCTTACAATACGTGAAGCAAAAGCTGAGACGATGAATTTGGAATAAAAATATTGTTGCTTAAAATCTTTTTAAATTTTTTTTATTAATACCAGTTCAAAACGGTTATAGGATGGCTGATAGTAGGATTTGAATCGAAGTCTTTTGATAATAGTCAAAGCCTCAATCATGAAACTTTAACCATTCGGTCTCTAGTTTAAAACATCATTCTTTCAATTTTATACTTATTAGAGTCAATCCGTGCTTGAATAGTCACAGCACCCAACTCTCGTCAAGAAGGCCTATGCAATTAAAAACTGTTCTTTTTACTTAAACGAAAAATGTTAGATTGTGTTAAATAAATTATAGTTTATATAGAAAATATCTTTATTAAAAAAAATGATGTTTAAGGGATAAACTCTGTTGTATTTATGGAAACAAAATTGAGTGTAAACTAAAAATCTGTTTTTTAACAGATAAAATGTCGAAAATGCAAAATAAAAAAAAAGTATCTAGCGTGATACATTATAAAGAATCTGTTAATTTTTCAGAAAAAAACATATTTACAGAAAATTATTTTTTTTCGTTTAAAAGTTTTTTACTGTAAAAATAAACTGTTTCAGGTAAAAAAAACTAATGTTTTCTATTTTTAACCACATCGAGTACTAGACTACCACCATTGAATTTTAAGTGCGTTTTATGAAATTTAAAGTGCGGGTCTACCTTAAACATTCATTTGTGCTTAAAATATTACATATAAATATTTCAACTGTGGGTCGATAACGAATAAAACGAAATAAGAACATTGTAAAATGATTAGCTTTGAATCAAATTTCTTAAGGATCCATTGTTTCAATATAGTTTGTTGAAATCGTTTAAAAAAATAGTCTAAAGATTAAAACCCAGTAAAAATCTGACGAATGCTTATGCGCATGTCCCCTTTAAATGAGGGAAAATGTAGTGTAAAAAAAGATGAGTTTTCTGACAGTATAAGCGCCATGAGTCTATTTATTACCTTACCACAAACTTTATTAAACTAGAAATTATGCTTCTACCGACCAACCAATTTCACAAAACCGCCTTTTTACACTTTCATCGCCAAAAATGAGACGTCAGTTCATCGCCAAACCTCATTTCTCTTCTTGACGCGATATCTTGGCGTTTGCTCTAATGCGTCGCGTTGGTTCGACTTTCATTATGTAAGCTTCCATCCGTTTTGATTGATTGTTCTCATTTCGAACGAATTTGAAGTGCCGAATTTAATGCATTGGTCGGTTCCAGTCGAAATGCGTCTGCAGATGTAAAATTTATCTATATTAATAGGTTGTTCTTTATACCTATTTTTAGCTATTGCACTGTTAAAAAGTTTGGTGTAAGTTTGCCGGAAATTGTGGAACTTTCAAGCTGCTACCGCTATTTTTAGTGTGAATTTACCAATTTCGTGGTAAAATCATGTAACTTTGATGCACCTCAAAAGTTGGAAATCAATGCTCCAAATAGTAGTGGCAGCTAGAAAGTTCCAGTATTAAAAATATTGTTTTATACTTGCCATTTTTTTTAAAACTGTGCATATCATTTTTTGTTGAGTAAAGAGGGAAAGGGGATATTATTACCGCTTCGTCGTGTTTTCGTCAATTACAATTAACCGATTTCATAGCCAAAGTGACCGATTGCACTTACGTAAAATTAAACTTACATTTTTGTTAAGTTATTTTAATGTGGGAATTTTTTTTTCTTGCAGTAAAATTTCATTTAAAAAATTAAGAAATATGGGTATTTGTAAAATAACACAGTTTAAAATCATTTTAATCATAATAATTTATTTTAATTTAAATTAATTTGACGAAATTATTTTGCTCTTTTTTATTATTTTATAAAAAAAATCTTAAAATTTCAAGGTGTTTTTCTTTGAATCTATTGACTTACATTAAATTTGTAATAATAAATTCTAATTTCAACAATTACATGCATTATTAAAACTATCATAAAACTAATTATTAAGAATATAATTTTAAACAAGTAGGTTTGTAACAGAATCTGTCACTTAACTCGCTTCCACATATTTGTGTTTAACAGGAAAAAACGCGCCAAACACAACATTAATTCTATATTTAACATTTACAAGCTAAATTTGGCTAGTTTCATTTATTTTATTTCGAAAATTCAATAATTATTACTTATCGTTTGCAAAAATTAATTTATATTTTAAAGAATAAATATGTCATATTCCTCGCTTTTAAATAGAATGAAAACATTTCATATCACCATACAAGGATTCCGTAGTGAAATATATTTGACGTCATTTCAAACTGATCGATGTTGCAAAAATAAATTTATTTTAATTTATTGTCTAAAAGAATTAAAGTTTCTCGAGCGATTGTTGCAAATGGCAAATGTGATTTAATTCTAATAAAAACAGGGCCTTTAGCTATTTGTAATTCAAACTTTTAAACGCCAAAATTAACTATTTTCATTAATCTTCTTTCTCAGATTTAATAATTAGACTTTATCGTTTGCTAAATTTGTTTGAAGTTCGAAGAATAATGATGTAATCTTTTTTAATAAATATTTTTGTCGCCACAATTTCCCATTTACATTTCTTTCGAAAATTCACTTATTTATAATTTGTTAAATTAATTTACAGTTCAAAAAATTTATAATTTGTACAATTGATGCGTTAAAAATAAAAGCATATTTTTTTATGTTAAGTTAGAATTCTCTATGCATCTTTCTACATACATTATATATAGAACCATTAAAAGAACTCTATTGTGATAATACAACAATCCAAACCGAATTATATCACATAAATAAATATTTTTTCAAAAGTGTATTTTTATTTTAACAAAAGTTTCTCGTACGTTTAACGAAATGGCAACAGTGAAAATATTGAATAAAAATGGAATTGCATGTTATTTCAATGTAGATTAAATTTTTAGTTATTTAAATTTTAAATAAGCTTCTAGTTTAAATTTTTTAATGAAATTTGGCATGTAGCCTAATCTGATTTTTTGCTTCAAAATGACGTATCCCACTTGTCTGTGGGACTTGTGGATGACAACAGTGAAAATATGAATAAAAATAGAATTTGCATGTTATTTCAATGTAGATAAAAAAAATTTAGTTATTTAAATTTTAAATAAACTTCTAATTTAAATTTTTTAATGAAATTTGGAATGTAGCCTAATCTGATTTTTTGCTTTAAAATGACGTATCCCACTTGTCTGTGGGACTTGTGGTTCTTCTTGTGGGTGACAGACAAGTGGGTGACAGACAGACGGACAGACAGACGGACTGAACGATTATAAAACCTTCCACTTTTTACGTTATAAACGTAGTGTGGAAACTAAACTCAGAATTTATTAATCGACAATTAAAAATGGCTATTCGAAGGATATGGGCGATAGGAAAATTTATTATCTGAGGTTGTGACATATCATATTATAAATTAAAAAAATTTCGTTATTTTAAAATAAACACACCATAAAAAGAACTCTTTTATTAAAAGAGCTTCTTTGCACAATATCCACATCTCTGAAGCACTCCTTTGGAAGTGGCATTTTTTATGAAAATGGTTGGATTTTCAAAGACAGAACTTTCGAATTCGACAGTTCATTTGAAAAAAAAAAACATTTTACAAGAGCCCAGAAAGTAGGTAAGTCAGAGTAAATAAAATATAATTGATTGGGGAAGGAATATCTGGTAAATTAGTTTGTTTAGACGGGCATGTCTTTGAAATTTAAAATAGGATTTTCAGAATTGTATAAGAATTCCCATGAATCTGGAGTAACGCGTCACCAAATATTTACAGTGTACCTTACATACCTTAGTTTTCCGTATAAAATAATTCTAGGCATAAAAGTACTTAAACAAAAACTACTTACTGGGCATAAAACTACTTATAAGAAAAAAAATTCATACCGTCTCTTTTCTAAGAAATAATTGAATGCCATATCCGAAGTATTTTTTATTAATTAGACTTCGAAATATGTACCAAGCTTAATTACAAATTAAAACAAGCGAAAATACCAGCTCGACCAAATGAATACCAACAAACAATTACCGCATTAATTTATAAAGAATATGTAGTCATGCATACTATACACAAAAACTACGCCAATTTAATTTCGACAATATTTACACAGAATAAGTGATCCAAGCTCCACTAATTAAATCGTGTTTCGAGAATCCAGAAAAACTCATTTTTGTCATTGTCCTTAATCATTTAATCTTAGACATGTTTTAATTAGGGATTCGAATCCTGTTTCGCTGTAACAATTGAGTTCATTGTTAGAATCCATGTTAATACGAAGGTTTTCTGAAGTGTTTGATTTAGACGTATTTCTAATAAAGTCGTAAAACACTTGGTGTCAAACACAATTCAGTATAACGTATGTCTGTTAATTAAGAAAACTTCATATAATTATAATGATAAATGTGGCTGTAAATTCTGAAAAATGCCTGTTTTGACAATAATTTGAGCCATACTATTAATATTTCGCTTGATTCAAAGGTCATTAATTGAATAACGCCAAATGTTTATAGAAAATCCAAAAAAATGTAATCCCCTGAGGGTAGAAACCCGTCACTTGATTGTCAGATTTTTTTAACAAGATGGACAGTTTTTTTTTAAATAATTGTAAATTTAATAATAATGTATGGAGGAATTAGTTATAAACCTGATAAAGAAATATATCTTAAAAAATAAATTAATTAAATTTACACTTAAAATTTTAATTTTAATTTCATGCAGTAAAATCAAAATTACGCTCCAAACAATTTCTTGATCCCTCAAAGGGTTAACACAACCAAACTTTCTTATAATACCTAAACAAAAGTCAATACATAAAACCTCCCCACATATGGTCACGATAAAATAATCCAAACAGCAAACAATAAAAATAAATGGTACCAAAGAAACTAAGTCTTATCCATCTAAAAGATTGGGGTTAAGTCCTAAGACGAGATATCATTGTTCATCATGTCCATTCTAATATCTCTGAAAAGGGATGCGACTTTTTCGGGTCTCGCAAGTGGACACTCACACTTTCTTCTGGAACAGGAAAAAAAACCAGGGAAAAACAGGATAAAAAATGGGAATCGGACATCAGAAAATGATATGACCGATGTCCGAGCTGATTCGCTGACGGATGCTGGAATTTGGTCTTATATTTCTTCGGGATTTTTTTATTTTTTTATTTTTATTTTTTGGGTATTTTTGTTTTTCGTTGGGGGATTGAAAAGGAATGTCGAATGAAAGTTATTAAGTAAATGCTTATATTTTATACTGAATATGTATTTATACAATATTTCCGGTATATTTCAAGAATATAGGAATTAAAAGACAGCCGACAACGGAAACCCGACAAGCCATAATACCGGCAAGGTCTAAATATCGGCAGGGTCGAAAACCCGACACTAGAAAAGCATATTTGTTGTTTACTCCCTGATTTTTTTTAACTTTAGAATGTTTAATTTAAATAATATATAAACTGATTGTTGTTAAAAATTTATATTTATTAAATATCTGAATTCAGGCGAAAAATACCTTTAAATTATAACATTACCTATTATAAGAAAAAGTTATGTCCACCGGGACCTGACCACATAATAAATAAGTGTCCAAATTATAAAAAGAAAACACTAAAAAAATGATCATGAACAATGGGCTATTTAAAATGCTAATATTAATTATGTTTGTGATTTCCGTATAAAATGCATTTCGAATGTAACAAACCTTTTACGAACCAAAAGTATTTTATGTTTACATAGTAATAAAAGAAAATCCCTCTTAACAATTGAAAAAATTAGTACTTAAATAGCCCTCAATGAAGCATAACGGCATTGATTTATGTTTTTTTTTTGGATTTCAAACCTGTCAGGATAACGGCCTGTCGGATTTATAGCCGGTCTAAACTTTTTCACTCTATCTAAACTTTTTCACTCAAAATTTCTGATATGTTTACCAGAATCAGAATTTACGCAAAACTAAGCCTGAATCTAAGCGTTAAAAAATTAAAAGATTTCGTAATATTTAATAAAAATAAGAATTAAAAATTTCCTTTAGTGAGATATCTACCGAACTACACTTTTCAACAAAGCAATAAGAAATATTTCTGGCATTATCTCTCTCCCAAGAAGTATAAATTCCGAAACTGTGCTATCGCCTCAGGAGCTTTCCGTTATTTCCCGCCACTTTCCGAAAACTCTTACTTTTCTACTAGTTTCATCTATATAAAAAGCAAAAGTTGCAGAAGCGCTGCTACAAATTGGCCAAAATCGCTTCGGCAGGCGATTCAGGTAGAATTTTTTATTCCTCACGGTTGAATTACTATTTCTCCTTTAGGGAGGAAGGGAGGGGGGGGGGGGGGGTTAGAACAGTAAATCCACTTCAAACTGTAAATGGAAGACTATATAAGGGAAAGAAAAGTTACTTCTTTTAACTTGCAGGTATTCACAGTAGCAGGAAGTTTACGATGAAACTTACTTTCTCCTCGGCACAACAGCTCGTCAGTGGGCCAAGGCCTGCCGTGCCCATTTCCGCTTACTTAACCAAGGGCTCATAATGCTAGGCATATATCCCGGATAGGTGGTTAACCTCACGTGGAACCACCAGTGTTTAGTTTCCCAGCATGCTTAGTCCTCATTTTATTGACCCACTTAAGGAGTGAAAGGGTGAGTCAACCTAGCCCCATTCGGTACTCTATACCCGGACCTGTAGCGTGGCAATGCAAAGCACTACCACTAAGAGACTGGGCTTCATGTATAAGTTACATCTTTCAAATCACGATGTAAATTAGAAACTGTAAATTTGATGAAGATACAAAAAATTCATAGACCTATTGCAACAGCTATTTAATGAAAATTTAATTCAGATGTATAAAAACTAATTTAAAAAAAAATGCTCTGTGTGGTGGAATAATCTAGACTCCGCGTTGCTCGTGCGTGTCAGAAGGCGACTAAAATGGGCACCCATATATCCAGAAATTCTAACCCTGAGGATTATTTCAGGGAAAGGCTTCCAGGTTAGGCGTAAAGCAAACTACCTTACCCTATAAAAAACACAGTTCAGAAATCTCAAGCAGGAAAAAACAGTTTGATACTACCTAGACGACGCAAAAAGGAAAAAGAATAAAAAAAATTAAATAGCATAGTGGAAGAGCGTGCTTGAGCGAAGAATTTGAGCTGGGCAATGACAAAATATGCAAATTACATGTTAAATCCAAACCTCAAATTATTAGTATCAAATATTTCAAAACCAAAAACCTTTATTTAGTTCGTTTCTTCAGAACTCCAAATATGAATACATGAGCTAATAAGTACAAATTGACTTACCGATCTCGATGAACCGAAGTACATATCAAAGATCCTCTCTTTCATGTGTCCATTTCTTAACAGCTGCACTTCTTTTGCAAATACAAGAACAGAACAACCAAACAAAAGGACTCTTTTTAGTTCGTTTCTTCATAACTTCCAAATTGAATACTATGTAAAATTACGTAACGTACATTAAATTGCCTCTCTTATGTGCCTTTTTTAGCTGTATCTCGTTGGCACTAATTATTAGTTGTTCTTAGAATTCTTGACACTCTAACTAGTAAGTAGAAATCGACTTACCAATCTCGATTCACCGAAGCACAGGCGAGGACGGACGAGGACAACATGGACTGCAACTGGGCCGACATTACATAAGGAACAGCAGCAGGGCTAGATGAAAGGCCGTACCGGCAACATATGACCGCACCACTGTCCATTGCGCAGTCTTTATCTCAAATTAACTTGTAGCTGACAGGTAAACCCCGATGCGACTACTAATCACAAGAGGGTATGTGTATGTGCCTAACACTGCGTTAGCCCTTGGTACTCCCCCGAAGGATTTCCCAAGGTTACCAGTCGGTACCGTGAGGAGGGGCAGTTCGCACACACACACCACGCAGATCAGAGAGGTCCGGGCCCTGCTCCACTTCCCTTTGCTGGTAAGCCAGACAAATGGGGCGGAACACAGCGCCTAACCCTCCCGTCACCAACGTGGCAACCGACCAATCCTCCTTTCATGTGTCCATTTCTCCTCAGCTGCCTATCTCTTTTTGCACCTACAAGAACAACAAAACAAAAGAACTTTCCTTAGTTCGTTACTTCAGACCTCCCAAACTGAATACTTGAACTAGTAAGTAGAAATTGACTTACCGATCGATTCACCAAAGTATATCAGCTCTCTCTTCATTGTCCATTCTCACAGCGCCTATCTTTGACTACAAGAAAACAACAAGACTTCATTTTTTTCGACCTCAACTGAATATGACTATAAGTAGAATGACTTACCGATCCGATTCACGAGCACGCAGACGAGGACGTATGACTGAACTGTCGACATTACTAGATTAATACAAGAGGGTGTGTGTATGTGCCTAACACTGCGTTAGCCCTTGGTACTCCCCCGAAGGATTTCCCAAGGTTACCAGTCGGTACCGTGAGGAGGGGCAGTTCGCACACCCACACCATGCAGATCAGAGAGGTCCGGGCCCTGCTCCACTTCCCTTTGCTGGCAAGCAAGACAAATAGGGCGGAACACAGCGCCTAACCCTTCCGTCACCAACGTGGCAACCGACCAATCCTCCTTTCATGTTTCCATTTCTCCTCAGCTGCCTTTCTCTTTTTGCACATACAAGAACAACAACACAAATGAACTTTAATTAGTTCGTTACTTCAGACCTCCCAAACTGAATACTTGAACTAGTAAGTAGAAATTGACTTACCGATCTCGATTCACCAAAGTACATATCAAGCCTCCTCTCTTTCATGTGTCCATTTCTCCACAGCGGCCTTTCTCTTTTTGCACCTACAAGAACAACAACACAAATGAACTTTACTTAGTTTTTTTTCTTCAGACCTCCCAAACTGAATACTTGAACTAGTAAGTAGAAATTGACTTACCGATCTCGATTCATCAAAGTACATATCAAGCCTCCTGTCTTTCATGTGTCCATTTTTCCTTAGCCGTCCATCTCCTTTTGCACCTACAAAAACAACAAAACAAAAGAAATTTCCTTAGTTCGTTACTTCAGTCCTCCCAAACTGAATACTTGAACTAGTAAATAGAAATTGACTTACCGATCTCGATTCACCAAAGTACATGTCAAGCCTTCTATCTTTCATGTGTCCATTTCTCTTCAGCTGCCTATCTCTTTTTGCACCTACAAGAACAAAAAAAACAAAAGAACTTTAATTAGTTCGTTCTTCAGACCTCCCAAACTGAATACTTGAACTAGTAAGTAGAAATTGACTTACCGATCTCGATTCACCGAAGCACAGGCGAAGGACGATATGGACTGACACTGGGTCGACATTACATAGGGACTGCTCATCCCAAGAGGGTGTGTGTATGTGCCTAACACTGCGTTAGCCCTTGGTACTCTCCCGAAGGATTTCCCAAAGTTACCAGTCGGTACCGCGAGGAGGGGCAGTTCGCACACACACACCACGCAGATCAGAGAGGTCCGGGCCCTGCTCCACTTCCCTTTGCTGGTAAGCCAGACAAATGGGGCGGAACACAGCGCCTAACCCTCCCGTCACCAACGTGGCAACCGACCAATCCTCTTTTCATGTGTCCATTTCTCCTCAGCTGCCTATCTCTTTTTGCACCTACAAGAACAAAAAAAAAACAAAAGAACTTTAATTAGTTCGTTACTTCAGACCTCCCAAACTGAATACTTGAACTAGTAAGTAGAAATTGACTTACCGATTCGATTCACAAAGTACATATCAAGCCTCCTGTCTTTCATGTGTCCATTTTTCCAGCGCTCTTCTCCTTTTGCACCTACAAAAAACAACACAAAGAAATTTCTTAGTTCTTACTTTCAGACCTCCCAAACTGAATACTTGAACTAGTAAGTAGAAATTGACTTACCGATCTCAATTCACCGAAGCACAGGCGAAGACGATATGGACTGACACTGGGTCGACATTACATAGGGACTGCTAATCCCAAGAGGGTGTGTGTATGTGCCTAACACTGCGTTAGCCCTTGGTACTCCCCCGAAGGATTTCCCAAAGTTACCAGTCGGTACCGCGAGGAGGGGCAGTTCGCACACACACACCACGCAGATCAGAGAGGTCCGGGCCCTGCTCCACTTCCCTTTGCTGGTAAGCCAGACAAATGGGGCGGAACACAGCGCCTAACCCTCCCGTCACCAACGTGGCAACCGACCAATCCTCCTTTCATGTGTCCATTTCTCCTCAGCTGCCTATCTCTTTTTGCACCTACAAAAACAAAAAAACAAATAACTTTAATTAGTTCGTTACTTCAGACATCCCAAACTGAATACTTTAACTAGTAAGTAGAAATTGACTTACCGATCTCGATTCACCAAAGTACATGTCAAGCTTCTACTTTCAGTGTCATTTTCCTCAGCCGTCCTTCTCCTTTTGCACTACAAAATATCAACAAAATTTTCCTTAGTTCGTTACTTCAGACCTCCCAAACTGAATATTTGAACTAGTATAGAATGACTACGATCTCGATTCATCAAAGTCATATCAAGCCTCTACTTTCATGTGTCCATTTTTCCTCAGCCGTCCTTCTCCTTTTGCACCTACAAAAATAACAAAACAAAAGAAATTTCCTTAGTTCGTTACTTCAGTCCTCCCAAACTGAATACTTGAACTAGTAAATAGAAATTGACTTACCGATCTCGATTCACCAAAGTACATGTCAAGCCTTCTATCTTTCATGTGTCCATTTTTCCTCAGCCGTCCTTCTCCTTTTGCACCTACAAAAACAAAAAAAAAACAAAAGAACTTTTATTAGTTCGTTACTTCAGACCTCCCAAACTGAATACTTGAACTAGTAAGTAGAAATTGACTTACCGATCTCGATTCATCGAAGCACAGGCGAGGACGAGGACGATATGGACTGACACTGGGTCGACATTACATAGGGACTGCTCATCCCAAGAGGGTGTGTGTATGTGCCTAACACTGCGTTAGCCCTTGGTACTCTCCTGAAGGATTTCCCAAAGTTACCAGTCGGTACCGCGAGGAGGGGCAGTTCGCACACACACACCACGCAGATCAGAGAGGTCCGGGCCCTGCTCCACTTCCCTTTGCTGGTAAGCCAGACAAATGGGGCGGAACACAGCGCCTAACCCTCCCGTCACCAACGTGGCAACCGACCAATCCTCCTTTCATGTTTCCATTTCTCCTCAGCTGCCTATCTCTTTTTGCACCTACAAAAACAAAAAAAAAACAAATGAACTTTAATTAGTTCGTTACTTCAGACATCCCAAACTGAATACTTTAACTAGTAAGTAGAAATTGACTTACCGATCTCGATTCATCAAAGTACATATCAAGCCTCCTGTCTTTCATGTGTCCATTTTTCCTTAGCCGTCTATCTCCTTTTGCACCTACAAAAACAACAAAACAAAAGAAATTTCCTTAGTTCGTTACTTCAGACCTCCCAAACTGAATACTTGAACTAGTAAGTAGAAATTGACTTACCGATCTCGATTCATCGAAGCACAGGCGAGGACGAGGACGATATGGACTGACACTGGGTCGACATTACATAGGGACTGCTAATCCCAAGAGGGTGTGTGTATGTGCCTAACACTGCGTTAGCCCTTGGTACTCCCCCGAAGGATTTCCCAAAGTTACCAGTCGGTACCGCGAGGAGGGGCAGTTCGCACACACACACCACGCAGATCAGAGAGGTCCGGGCCCTGCTCCACTTCCCTTTGCTGGTAAGCCAGACAAATGGGGCGGAACACAGCGCCTAACCCTTCGTCACCAACGTGGCAACCGACCAATCCTCTTTCATGTTCCATTTCTCCTCACTGCTATCTCTTTTTGCACCTACAAACAAAAAAACAATGAACTTTAATTAGTTCGTTACTTCAACTCCAAACTGAATATTAACTAGTAATAGAAATTGACTTACCGATCTCGATCATCAAAGTACATATCAGCCTCTGTCTTCATGTGTCATTTTTCCTTAGCGTCTTCTCTTTGCACTACAAAACACAAAACAAAAGAATTTCCTTAGTTCGTACTTCAGACCTCCCAAACTGAATACTTGAACTAGTAATAGAAATTGACTACGATCTCGATTCATCGAACACAGGCGAGGACGAGGACGATATGGATGACACGGTCGACATACATAGGGACTGCTAATCCAGAGGTGTGTGTATGTGCCTAACACATAGCGTTAGCCCTTGGTACTCTCCCGAAGGATTTCCCAAAGTTACCAGTCGGTACCGCGAGGAGGGGCAGTTCGCACACACACACCACGCAGATCAGAGAGGTCCGGGCCCTGCTCCACTTCCCTTTGCTGGTAAGCCAGACAAATGGGGCGGAACACAGCGCCTAACCCTTTCGTCACCAACGTGGCAACCGACCAATCCTCCTTTCATGTTTCCATTTCTCCTCAGCTGCCTATCTCTTTTTGCACCTACAAAAACAAAAAAACAAATGAACTTTAATTAGTTCGTTACTTCAGACATCCCAAACTGAATACTTTAACTAGTAAGTAGAAATTGACTTACCGATCTCGATTCATCAAAGTACATATCAAGCCTCCTGTCTTTCATGTGTCCATTTTTCCTTAGCCGTCTATCTCCTTTTGCACCTACAAAAACAACAAAACAAAAGAAATTTCCTTAGTTCGTTACTTCAGACCCCCCAAAAACTGAATATTTGAACTAGTAAGTAGAAATTGCCCTTACCGATCTCGATTCACCGAAGCACAGGCGAGGACGATATACACAGCGCCTAACCCTCCCGTCACCAACGTGGCAACTGACCAATCCTCTTTTCATGTGTCCATTTCTCCCAGCTGCCTATCTCTTTTTGCACCTACAAGAACAACAAAACAAAAAACTTTAATTAGTTCGTTACTTCAGACCTCCCAAACTGAATACTTGAATTTGTAAGTGGAAATTGACTTACCGATCTCGATTCACCAAAGTACATGTCAAGCCTTCTATCTTTCATGTGTCCATTTTTCCTCAGCCGTCCTTCTCCTTTTGCACCTACAAAAATATCAAAACAAAAGATCTTTCCTTAGTTCGTTACTTCAGACCTCCCAAACTGAATACTTGAATTTTAGTAAGTAAAAAATTGACTTACCGAGTTCGATTCACCAAAGTACGTCAACCCTTTCCTATCTTTCATGTTTTCCATTTTTCCTCAGCCGTCCTTCTCCTTTTGCACCTACAAAAATATCAAAACAAAAGATCTTTCCTTAGTTCGTTACTTCAGACCTCCCAAACTGAATACTTGAACTAGTAAATAGAAATTGACTTACCGATCTCGATTCACCAAAGTACATGTCAAGCCTTCTATCTTTCATGTGTCCATTTTTCCTCAGCCGTCCTTCTCCTTTTGCACCTACAAAAACAACAAAACAAAATAACTTTATTTAAGTCGTTACTTCAGACCTCCCAAACTAAATAGTTGAACTAGTAAGTAGAAATTGACTTACCGATCTTGATTCATCAAAGTACATATCAAGCTTCCTCTCTTTTTGTGTCCATTTTTCCGCAGCTGTCCTTCTTTTGCACCTACAAAAACAAAAAAAACAAAATAACTTTAATTAGTTCGTTACTTCAGACCTCCCAAACTGAATACTTGAACTAGTAAGTAGAAATTGACTTACCGATCTCAATTCACCAAAGTTTATATCAAGCCTCCTCTCTTTTAGTTAACTGTTTAATTCTCATCACATTCATCCATCCATAACAAAAGCATAACCAACATTTATCTATTAGGGAACAAGCTAAAAATTAAAAACAAAACATATATAAAAATCGTAAAATATTCATTTTGATATCCTTTTATACAATTTGTGCAGTTATTGTAATAGTACTGTTACATACTGCAGACACACTGATTTTGAAATGAAACGTATTTAAACGCAAACTGTTAGCCCACAAGATCTTTATATATATTTTAAGAAGCAGTTGTTTAGAGGTAACTTCTAACCAAGTAAAGAAGCAACGGGTAAATACGTTAATGTTATAAAAGATTGGATTTTATAACGTGCCTAGACTTTCTTGTTTTAGATTTGAGTTTAAGCATAATTTTTCTCTCTATATATAGGAATATATAATTTGGTTGTTTGATATGAAGTATACTCTTTGCAGAAAGCATAAAAATTGGAAAAATTAAATAAATCGAAAATTAACTACCTACAATCTTCCATCAGTTATATAAATTTGTTGATGCTGAAAGCTTATAGCTCCAGGTTACTTGATCTTTTATAGATGGAGCTCGATCGGTTGAGGTGTTCGTCTTGCGAGGAAGGTCCCATGTTCGGGTCCGGGCATCACATTATTAAATGCAGACCTATAAACGGGCCGTTCAGCCAGATATTGCCCAACGAATGATGCCCCGTGCAGAGGGAGTGCACGTTAAATATGGTCTACAGTCCCTACGATGCGTACGATATCGCCCTAAACGGTTGCGTTGGGTGCCTAGTCAGGTGTCAGCTCCGCATCACCCCTAGTGTAGCTCTATTGCGACAGTAATTTAAACTAATCCAACATAACTTTAATCTCATATATTTCAGGAAATGAATAATGACGTCTTATAAATTATATTGATTTCCTGTATTTTTATATTTTTTTTTTACATTTAGACTTGTTTTATCTAACTAAAATGTATTATTTTAGTCAATTTTTGTAACAGTGTATTTACAAACTCCACACATTATTTAATATTTTACCAAGATTGTAGAAAATTCACTTATTTGACTGTATAATGAGTCTAAACTTTCATATTATTTTAAATTTGAGCACAATGTTTCTTAATATTGTGTGACATATATATAGTTTGCTTGTTTTGTACGAAGTAAACTATGGCAGAAGGCATAACAAGTTGGGAAAATTAAAACATAATAATGTTAACTTACGTTTATCTTCCAGCAGTAGAAAAAATGATACCGAAAGCTCGTCAGCATCACTGCAGAACCGATGTCTGCCCAGGAAACTTTTTCCTTAAAGTCTGGGAAAGAATAAAAATTACAATAAATGACATTTCTATGTTTTATTATTTCACTATTTCACTTTTATATTCATAAATAATATTTTACCTTGTAACAATTAGTAATAAGCATCAATTATATCGCAAAATATAGATTTTCTTTAGATCTCAAATACGCGTACACACTTGCCTAAAAATGGAGTCTTAATATTAGTTCAAACAATAAGTGTAATTTAATGAAAATCATTGTTGTAAATATTCGATGAATTACATTATTAAAAACACAAAATTTCTTTTATCGTATAACAGTTGCTCAAATTTAGGTTTGTTTCAACACCGTACACCATTGTTTTTTATCACCATTGTTATTGCATTTTAAAAATATAGATAAATAGATAGATCGATAGATAAACAGCTGGAATAATTGTCATAAGTTTAAAATTGCTGATTTTTGAGAAAATATTTTTCTGATAAAATGAACACGTAAACATAAACAAGAACAGTACGTGTCACACATTAATGTCATAAACAGTCAAATTAAGGAATCCATATTTGATTTTCTGTTCTGGCTTAATACGCCATCACAAACAAGCTAACTCAATGCAAAAAAGATTTAATTATTTTAGGGGTGTTTTTTTTAATTCATCTTGAACACATAATGATTATCCTCTTAACGTATTAATATAGTACTTATGAAAGTCACAAATATATTAGGAATTGATTTCAAGTTACGAAAATGTATCCCGACATTTTAATGTATCTCCATAAGTTTTCAACTCTTTTGTTTTTGTAAATTTATGGTTTTAATCCTGTACTTTACTCCATCCTGGAAGAATGATATAAAATTTATAATTTATTCATCGTATAACTCATTTAAATGGAGTATTAAAGGCTAAGACGAAACAGCTTCTTACTATTTCTTAAACAAACGATGGTAAATTTTGTTCATTTAAAATTTGTATTTATTCATACATATAAAGTATAATAAATATTCTGTCCTTGGTCATAAATGTACTATTTTAAACACAATATTTAGTTGATGGCAAGTAATTAACTTTTAAAAATAATCTTGAAAACTAATACCATGATTTAAAATCAAATTATAAAAAATCCGTAATAATTAAAACAAATCTACCACGTACATTACGTTTCTTATAGTGTAGTTAATTATTTGCATTGAAGTTTTATAAAAGTAAAAATACGTTTATTTAAAAAGTACAGAAATCTGAATCATTCAACACGATTCACTGTAAAGCGGTAACTTTTTGCTGCAGAAATAAAAGTTATAAGGAGATAATTTTTTTTAAAAATGTATTTGAGAGTACCACTGTTGTTTAAGTTTGCTCTTAAATCGGTTAAATTAGGTAAAACTTAATAATATATATTTGTATGAATATCAAAAAATAACCATAATTCTTTGTTAAAGAACTAAAGATTAAATAAAAAATTACATTTTTAATCCCATTTGAGAGATACGCAATTTTGTTGAAGTGTAATCTTGCTCTTATTTATGAGATTGAAAATTAAAATTTTAATTAAAAATTTAATTTTTTTAAAAACTATTTAAAATATATTTCTGTATCACATGATTATAAATGACTGCTTTTTGCGTTTAATTTAAAAAATTTAGCTAGATTATAAATTTTATATATTTTTAAATACGAAGTGTATTGCTGAGAAACCTGATAGTCAGGCAACGGGTATATATACGTCTGTATCCTTTAGTTAGAGGGTTAAGACAAATCTAAACAAATTTTATGTCTGATATTTTAAGTCTTATGTAATATTGTATATGTCATTAGCTCAAATCTACAAGGAAAACACAGAAATAATGTTACTGCTTTGTTATGCTATGATAAAACGGAAACTTGTACTAAAAGTAGTAAATTTTTCTAGAACTACTGAAACTTATGTTATATAGTTTCGCATAAACCTAGATATATAACGTTCATGACTACGTCTTCTAAAAATAGTCAGGGAGACGATAATGTGGTTAAAATTATACGATTAGATAAAAACAAAAATGTATGTTTATAAAGGTTTAAAAAATCAGTTTGTGGTTTTTATCACTCTTCCAAGTGATTTTAATTAAATACATTTTAATGAAAGGTATCTAAGAACATTTAGAAAATATGCAGAAGACTCATATTGAGAATATGCATAAAACTAGGGCTCACAGATTTTATTATGGCTAATTTTTTTATAGTTTCTTTATAGGCTTCATTTGCATTTATCTCTAAATGTTGCGTCATTTCTTTAAGCAATCAATGACTTATTTTTTGAAAAAAATAGTTATAAAACTCTCATCTCACCCTACAAAGCAAAAATTCAAAGTTGTAAACAATTGATATGTTATTTCAAAGAGGAAAGAAAGTGGATCCAAGCAAATTTCTGAGTTTAACACAACTTCCCTTGCTTAAATTGAACAATTAAATAATACTCTAATCAGGTTAATAACCAACACAAATTGGTTTTTTTTGTCAAATATGTATTTATTTTATTAAAACAAATACAACTATCCCAATAAAACCTTGTCTACATATTTCAAGCGTCAAGACTTAATTTTTTTAAAAAAATGACTTACCCATGTATCCATGCATAAAGTGTGCTACATAAACATCATTTTTTCAAGCCACATGATTAGTACAAATATCATTTTTTACGAGAAATTATTATTTTACCGGAAAAACTGAATCAAGCAACTAGTTCGCGAGAGTTATAGAAAGAATGAACGAAATTCGAAAATTTGCATTGTTGCTACAATGATTTAATATTTCTTCCGTTATAAAAAATACAAAATTGAAAATATCATTGTTGAAATTAGATGGGAAATCGTAAGTTTATAACGTATCAACTCTACATGGTTGCAACAATTAAAGTTACAACTTCAAAACGCTATTAAAAAAAGAACCACTGGTCAGAATGATGTTAAATTATAAGGAAATTTTCTTTAGGGAGCCACTGGAACACTTATAAAATATGATGCTTACAGCTCCTTATATCATAATTATTTTTAGCCTACTTTTTTAATGCGAAAGAATTAAAAAAGAAAGGTATGACCTCAGCGATTTGAAGTTGAAGTTTTTTTATTAATAAATATTGTATTGTTCTTCAAACTGCAAATAAATTGAGCAGACCATCAATAACATTAATTTAATTAAGTTTTAATTTAGCTGTAAGTTTAAATTATAGTTGGATGCTGCTTGTCAGCGATTTTTTTTTCTACTGTGTATAAATATTGCCTAGAAATCGTTGTAGATGACATTTACTGTTATTAAACCCACTTGTTTTCCTATATGAATTTCAGTAAGTATTTAAGTAACAGCAAAGTAGACTATTTTAGTTCTTTTAGACGTTCTTGTATCTGGCGGCATACGTTTTCCGGCTCCTTTAATAATATTCTCGTGAAAATTGACGTCCTTTTGATCATTGATACTTTCTTTATTGCGTTTTGAAAGTGTAACTTTAATTGTGGCCATTGTGTGTATTTACATTATTATAAAGTTATAAAATGCTTTTTGATTAATTTTAAAATTCCCAAACTACTCCAAACACACA
Source organism: Oedothorax gibbosus (assembly GCA_019343175.1). Lineage (NCBI taxonomy): Eukaryota > Metazoa > Arthropoda > Arachnida > Araneae > Linyphiidae > Oedothorax > Oedothorax gibbosus. The sequence goes on from CM033278.1 coordinate 28,757,914, forward strand.
CACACAGTAGCTGCAATATTACCATTAAAAAATAGCTCAACTTCAAAATATTCACCGATATTATATAGGAAAAACACTTATTACTGGATTATTTATGTTTCATAGTTTCCTCAATCAATTTAAAACGTGCAAGAAAACCCAAATACAATGGTTTGATTATCAAATAATAAATCCTTGGGGATAAATGACGTGACGTTTTTAGATGGGGGGGGGAATTTCATTTAAATCTAGAAATCGTTGTTTAATTTTTGCTGCTTACAAATGGTAAGAAATTGAAATATTAAGGAATAATTATGTACAAATGTGAAGTTTGTACAGCTGGGGAAAAAAACGATCCAACCTTTGTTTTTCGGCGGCTATTGGTCAAGGAATTTTGTGAAAGATGTCATTTTTCAGGAAATAGCGCAAGGAATTGAGAACTGGTAACAAAAATTGTATAAGGGGTCGTCTACATATTAAAATGAGTACCAACTGTGAAAATTCCGATGGCAACACCCATTTTTTTATAAAAATGTTCAGCACTTTCACAATACCCTATGTATAAAAAAGAATTATTTATTTTACATTATTTGCTAAGATATTAAAGCGTTAATTTTGAACTCGTTTAGGGGGAAATCTCCAAAACGAAAAAGGTAATATTTAGGCTGTGTCTTTTAAAACGAAAAGCTAACAAAAGGGTTAACATAATCTCGCCAACGGATGCTATAATCTAACCTTCTTCACTAATATTGTTATTTATTTTTTTTGGGTGTTTTTTTAAATTTTGGATTTTAAAATTCAGAAATAAAATAAAGGCTAGAAGAGGAAAAGTTTTATAAATTAAGTCACATATGGTTGATTCCACGAAAATGCGCCATCGACATCATTTTTTAAATTCCAACTAAATTATTATTTTTTTGTTTCAGGGGATATAGAATAAGTCAAATTTTATGAAAACAGCAATATGTAATAATATAAATGCATAAATATTTTTTATAGTTATTGTGAGACTAACTTTGAAACCGAAAAATTTGTTATTTTTACCTTTAGATTGATGTCCTTTAAAGTATTTAAATACTAATAGATAGTTTAAAACAAAGTTATTTTTTTAAAGAATAGATCAATTTATGCATAATAACACAAAAAAAAATTATTGAAAAACCTGTAATTATTTTGCTATTTCCCCCAAACTAATTGTTAGTCTCCATGTCATGTCTGTCACGAAAAACATGGATTTTTTTATTTTAAACAAAATCTACTGGGTAAAAATTGTTGAGATTTTATTTTCTTTTTTATGTCTTGCAATAAACAGTTCATAAAATATTTAAAAATTAAAAGTCGAAATTTGAGTGAAATATAGAACATCAAACTTTGTCATGTCTGTCACGTTTGTCATGTCTGCCACAATTGCTTTTTTTTCTCAATAATCCACCTAATTAAGCTGGTAATTATCACTTGTGGACACGTGTTCTGAAAACCAATAACCAAAGCATTCTGTTGAGTTGTAAAGAAATACTGTTGCTATCATTAATAAGTTAAATATTAATAATAATTTTTAAAGCAAAATATCAAAATCGTTTACAAAGATTAAAATACTAAAATTTCTTGAAAGTTATTATTTAATTTAGTATTGATGACAAAAAACGTTTCTTTACACAACTCAACTCAGCAGAATATTTTATGTTTTGGTTTTTAGAATATATATTTACTAGATTAATTATGTCTATACTAATTTCTTTGAGATAGATATATTATAATAGAGTGATACTTCAAGAACTTCGATAGCAAAGGTAAGCATTTAATATTTCCTATTATTATATTTACATTCTTACTTAGAAGTAATTTTAATAATTTAGAATACAATGTATGAGATGAGTAAATTTAGTAAAAACCACTTAATAGCAAATTTTAACTGGGAAAAAAATTTAAATATTTATTAATTTTTTTAAGTAATCTTAATAATTTTAATTTAGATTCTCAAACAAATTTTGTATTTTTTCAGATATCAATGGCTAAAACAGCAGCAGAACGGCAGAAGGAAAGACGGAAGAGGCTTAAAAATTGTGGAATATATGACCAATATAAGCAAAAAGTGACAGGTCAGAAGCAAGTATTACGCAAAAAGAAGCTGAAAAAGGAGAGTTTACAAGAAGAGATTATACGGCAAGAAAAGGATAGGATTAATCATGCAAAGTACAGAGCATTATTAAAAGAAGCGGAACATCAGCCAACTATTAATGACGAGGCATTTGAAAATTCAAGAGCTTTTGGAAAAGCTATAGCACGTGCTAAAATATATCTTCCTAACAGTCCTATAAATGTGCAGCAGTTGTTCAGAAACTTGCTAGTTAATATCTACCTAAACCACTCCTTTACCCGATACAGTCACATAAAAAATACTATAGATGATACCACAAAAGATGCTGTCACTTCGTTTTATGCTAATGTATTTCAAGTCAAGCTTCAGGACTTAATTTAAATACTGGTGAATGCACCGAAAACTACATCTTGGAAAATGCAGCCCATCTCCCAATTTGCAATATGACCAATGGGTGAAAGTGAAATATGATAATGAGGTTTTTCGTGGCTTAATAACAGAAATCTCACAGAACCAGTTCAAAATAAATGTTTAAAAACATCTAAAGTTAAAAAAAATAAATTCAATTTGAATCCAACGATCATGTTGCCTGGTATGAGAGGGAACAAATACTTGGACATATTACAACTCCCAATAAAGTCAATTCTAGAGGATTTTATAAATTTTAAACATTATTTTTATAAGTTAAATTGAATCACAATACATATCAATTTTATATCATAATGTAATCCAAATTATAAAAAAAAATAAAGTGATATTTGAGTATACAATACTCAAGTTCTTAGAAAATTTCACACGTGCCATGTCTGTCACGCTGATAAATATTTTATAACATTTTATTTTTTATATTTTTTCTTCTAATTTTTTTTCTACTCGACATTTCAAAGTCTTATATTGATTCCCAAAAAATTCTAGACTTGACATGCATACCAATTAAGAGCAATTGGTAATAATGTATGGTCACTTAAAATCTGTGTCTCAATTTTGTCATGTCTGTCAGGGCACGTTTTAAACCAAATAATTTAAAGTATTTTCACTTGAATTAAAATTTCAGTATTTTTAGCCTACTTTTCTTTTTTTAATTCGAAAGAATTAAAAAAATGAAAAAGTAGGTATTGACATGCGGTCGATGTCCGTCTGTCCGTCTGTCGTCTGTCTGTCTGTCCGTCCGTACCCCCCTTCCAAAATCGGTTCTAATCACCGGATCTTAAAAATTCTTTTTTTGTTAGAAAGCTATAACCTCAGATACCCAACTTTCATACTTTTTGTCCGTCTGTCTGTACGTCCGGACGGACATAAATCTACTATCTGTCGGCGAATTTCCCATTGAATTAGCATTGAAATTCAATTTTGAGTCATTTAAATCACTGTAGGTATTGAAATGCGGTCGATGTCCATCTGTCTGTCTGTCCATCTGTCTGTCTGTTCGTATGTCTGTCTGTTCGTATGTCTGTCCGTCTGTCTGTCCGCCTGTCTGTCCGTTTGTCTGTCTGTCTGTACCCCCCTTCCAAAAATCGATTCTAATCATCGGATCTTAAAAATTCTTTTTTTGTTAGAAAGCTATGACCTCAGATACCCAACTTTCATACTTTTTGTCCGTCTGTCTGCACGTACGGACGGACATAAATCTACTATATGTCGGCGAATTTCCCATTGAATTAGCATTGAAATTCAATTTTGAGTCATTTAAATCACTGTAGGTATTGAAATGCGGTTGATGTCCAACTGTCTGTCTGTCCATCTGTCTGTCTGTTCGTATGTCTGTCCGTCTGTCTGTCCGCCTGTCTGTCCGTTTGTCTGTCCGTTTGTCTGTCTGTCTGTACCTCCCTTCCAAAATCGGTTCTAATCATCGGATCTTAAAAACTCTTTTTTTGTTAGAAAGCTATGACCTCAGATACCCAACTTTCATACTTTTTGTCCGTCTGTCTGTACGTCCGGACGGACATAAATCTACTATCTGTCTGCGAATTTCCCATTGAATTAGCATTGAAATTCAATTTGAGTCATTTAAGTCACTATAGGTATTGAAATGCGGTTGATGTCCATCTGTCTGTCTGTTCGTATGTCTGTCTGTCTTTCCGTCTGTCTGTCCGTCCGTCTGTCTGTCTGTCCGTACCCCCCCTTCCAAAATCGGTTCTATCCATCGGATCTTAAAAATTCTTTTTTTGTTAGAAAGCTATGACCTCAGATACCCAACTTTCATACTTTTTGTCCGTCTGTCTGTACGTCCGGACGGACATAAATCTACTATCTGTTGGCGAATTTCCCATTGAATTAGCATTGAAATTCAATTTTGAGTCATTTTAAATCACTGTAGGTATTGAAATGCGGTTGATGTCCATCTGTCTGTCTGTTTCTTATGTCTGTCTTTCCGTCTGTCTGTCTGTCCGTCTGTCTGTCTGTCCGTACCCCCCTTCCAAAATCGGTTCTATCCATCGGATCTTAAAAATTCTTTTTTTTGTTAGAAAGCTATGACCTCAGATACCCAACTTTTCATACTTTTTTGTCCGTCTGTCTATCTGTACGTCCGGACGGACATAAATCTAACCATCTGTCGGCGAATTTCCCATTGAATTAGCATTGAAATTCAATTTTGAGTCATTTAAATCACTGTTGCCAAATCAACAATGGCATGAGAAACTTTATTTATTTAAACATATTTGAAGCAAAATAATATTTTCATGAATCAGTTTGGAATGACGTCAAAAATGTAGCACAATTTGATTCTTTGATTATTCATTAATTATCTAACAAGAAAGCGGCAAGGCATACTTTTGCATGCAATTATGCTAAGTTTTAATTTACATTTCTTATTTTTTAATGCAGTTTTGGAGTTTCATTACTTTTGTTATTAATAAATATTTAATATTCCTCGAACTACAAATAAATCGCGAGCAGACGATAAATAATGTTTAATTGATTTTTCGAAATAATAATAAGGAAAATAGTTGATTTTGGCTTTTAGAAGTTTAAATTATTAGCTGGATGCTGTGTTTCGATTTTTTTTCTAATATGTATAAATCTAGTGTAGAAACGGCTGTTGATGATATTTACTGTTAGAAACCTAGTTTTTTCCCGATTAGAACTTCAGTAAGTATTTAAGTAACAGGAAAGTAGGCTATTTTAGTCTTTATGAACTTCTTGTTTATAATTAACACCTCCATGTGCATCACCCCATACCAATTTATTACCAATCAACTAATATCTAGTGCTTAAAAAGGGGTAAAAAAAGTTGTCTGATGTCATGTCTGTCACGAATGGAATTAGCCATATACGGTTATTATAAAGAACAGATTTTCAAATGCGTTTAGATACAATCAGATTGAAAACAATAAAAAATACATTTATGTTTAACATTTTTATGCAAATTTTTGTTTCATTCATATTGCTACAAAAAGTTTGTTTAAAATTCGACGCACTTTATCGGTAATATAAACCACGTATTACGAAACGAGGGTTTACGACCTTATCAACATATTTAAGGAAAGCAAAATAAAATTACGCACAATAATTTGGCAATGATTTTTTTAACCAAGGCAGTGGGCACTAATCATTTTAATAATCGATATGGTAACAATAAAATATACTGAAAACGAATTCCAATAATACTTTAGGGTATTTAATTTTTAATATTAAACACAATTTTTGAAATTGTGTTGGAAATAACATACATTTAAAAACATAATCGTAATCGATATTATCGTGATCGAATATCGTGATCGATATAATTTAATGTTAATTATACAAAAATACATTGTATGCACTTGAAACAAGATAATATTTATAGACATTTGACATACATCAATAATTTGAATTAACATTAACAAATAAACGCTTTTCAACCACCAAACGATAATGTAAATTAGGATCAAATTTGCCAAAGTAATTTTTACACGGTCCCTAAAATTCGTTTTTTTTATAGTTTTTGTTACAATAACTCGGCAAATAATGTTGTTGAATTAAAACATTCCGGGATTTTGGTTCTACTTGATCTACTTATCGATTTCATGTAAAAAAATGGGTTGCTTTTCATGTTTTATTTTTCTTGTTTAAATTTAAATAAATATTAAAAATGAAAAATTGATAGAAAAAAACTTATATGATTTGTTTTAAAAGATTAAGAAGGATATACAATGAAAAACTTGTTTTAAATCATTTTATTTGTGGAGGTCTGTATAAAAGTTTGTGAAACTGTTTTAACATTAGGGCGTTAAACTTTGAATGCTTATATCTCCACAAATATGAATGTATTTAGTTTCATTCTTTGATCTGGGGAATTTTTGAAGTGATAAACATTTTTATACAAAAAATTAGGTGTTGACATTGGAAATTTTCAAAGTTGGTACTCATTTAATATGTAGACGACCCTTTATACAATTTTTGTTACAGGTTTTCAATTCCTTACGCTATTTCCTGAAAAAGACACCTTTCACAAAATTCCTTGACCAACAGCTGCCGAAAAAACAAAGGGTGGGTCGTTTTAATCCCCTCCAGCTGTACTTCATAAAAGAGAGAAGAGCTAAAAAACTTGTTTAAAAAATGTTTTAGTATTTAGGTATGTTAAATATTTTACAGAATTTTTTTACAAATCCTCACAATAGTGTCATTATACGCAATATTTTTATATACGCAATATATATAATATTATTAATAACGCAATATTTTTACACAAAATGACTATAATTCAATATATTTTTACATTTCATTGATATCAACAATATTTTATGAACAAATTGTGTCTGTGGATATCTTCTGTTATGAAAAGAAGTTTAACAACAATTATTGTAGAAGTTTTTCAAAAATTGGTTTAAAATGAATTAAATAGAATTTTATACTCGAATACTCTTAGTGCAAAAGTAGCTTTTACGATGCCAATTGATTCATTTTCTTACCTCATTAAATTTCCAATGAGAACTTAACTCTCTGAGAGATACAGGCGTACAAACCTGTCCCCTGGCTGTCAGGTTTTCCAGGAACACACAAAATGTAAAAAAATAATAATAATTTTATTACATTTTAAAATTTAAAGCATGGAGGAGCCATAAAAAACCATCTACTTTAGAAAAGTATTTTTTAAAGAAATTTACGAAATTAAATTTTCGGTTAAAATTTATATTTTTTAAATAGTGCCATGAAAACAAGTTTACACTTCAGTCTATTTCCTTTTACTTCGAAGGGCTAATAAAAATTAAAAGTAAGCAAAGTCAAAGATTTGGAGCTGTGGGTTAAGGCTCTATGTCAATTGGGAGACCTTCACAAGTTCGGTCTTCGCGTTAGCTATCCTCATACCGATTGTGCTTGACAAAAAAAACTTACTTTGTTTAACAAACCCTATGTTTTGGCATGTTGAACTTAAAAAATGCCGTGGTCCCAAAAATCCCCGGCTGCGTTGGTTTCGTGTTTTAAAACGTCCCCTTGACCGAGGTTCGAAAATACCAAAGAATAAAAATCCATAAAATTTTTTGTGGTTATTGATTATATAAATAATTATATAGATTGTAAAATTATTTATAATGTATCATTTCTATAATGTAATAAATTATTTATAATGTAATAATTATTTATAATGTAATAATTTTTTAAATGTAATACAAATGGGTTTACCTCGATAACATTTTCTTGATATAGTAAAATAAGTGTGATGCTGAGAAATGTGTGTTGGGGACAAACGACAGTAATTCCATTTCACCTACGTTCTAATATAATTTTAGGTAGTTTTATTTAGATAATGTGATAGTTATGCATATATTCTATCACTTTGTCTATTTTAAATAAAACGATCACCAAAGTAATTATTATTTTTCATGACATTTATTGATTACACAAAATCTAATGTTTTGAGAAAATCTTTCATATTAACTTATTGTAAACCACTGAATTTTTATGACTTATATAGGTTCTAATTTTAAATTGTTAGGAATGCTACAACTAAGTCTGTTTTGGTACAAATATATTAGAATTTTCATGAGAAGAAATGTTCTTAGATCATTTTTATGGTTAAAAAAGATTATTTTAACTATAAAGTTACTTTTAATAATGGTGAGAATTTTAAAAATGCTGAGAAATGTAGTTTAAAATAAAAAATATATCTAGCGGAACAATTAAGTATTTTGGGAAAATAATCTTTTAAAAAACTATCTTAATTTGGTGTCGTTATATATGATTACAATTTTTTACCGTAGTAACAAAGTTCTTGAAGTTCCGGCATTTGTAAGTTTAGCCAAAATCTTATAAGAATTGCATGAAGCCAGCTATCAAGAGTTCTATGAAAAAACATTGTTTTAAATAAGATACATATATTTCACTTTTGCACTAAAACGGGGGTTTTACTTTTAAATACTTACAATTAGTTCATTGAAAAGTATTTAATTAAATAGTAATTTGCCCTATCATAACAGCTCTACTAAACGCTGTTTAATACATGCCTTTGATTAGTTTTTACGGCGGCAATTTACTTAGTATTGCTAAAACTGTCAAATACAATACGAGCTTTTAAAATAGAGGATTCCATGCTTGAATGTTTTTCGCCATTTGGCGATAAATCTTAATTTCTCAGCGGGCGAAACTATATTGACTATATTTTTATCGTTTTGCCTTTGTAATACTAGTATCAAGTCTTGAAATGAAATTAATAGTAAAAAATTATAATGTACCTGTGTACCTTCAAAAAAGCTCTACACAATTAGTGTTTTTTACTCCACAGCTAAACAATTTGACTAAAAAATATGTTTTTAAACGGAAAAATCATACAAAGCAACTATGTTTTGAAGAGCTGCAACTGAAATGACCAAAATAATAAAATCTACATGTTTTCATTGTTATCAATCATTATTGTAAAACGAACGAAAAGGAAATAATAATGTCATATATAAGTATAATATTTTTTCACACTACCATTGTTGCGTTTTGATAGAAAAAGGGGGTTAAAATTGATGTTTTATGAACTTACAGATATATATTAAGGATTATATAAAGCGTAACCGGATTTAAACCAAAATAACTGAAAAAATAATTTTGAGTCATATGTATAGTAATGTTAAAGCTCTTTAGAGGAACTAAGAAACAGGCTACAAGTATATTTCCCTATCACAACCAAAGATATTTAATTTTTAAAAAAATATTTTCATAATTATTCTAGATTCTTATCATTTTATTTTTTTTAAACTTTGATTGATTTTTTTAAAAAAAAGGTCCGGATCCACATAAAATTAGTGAAAAAAAACACAGGTTACCAATATAAGCCGTAGGACTATCTCCTAAAGTAAAATCGTCATCACAATATAAGTATTAAGTATTAATAGCGACTGGATATCATACGAAATTATGTTTCTGGGAATTATTTGTACGTTTTAGGATTTTTTTAAAGAGTAACTAAACATATTTACACATCCTCGTAAATAACAAGAAATTAATCAATTCTCGTCTCGTTTTACTTTATTTATACAAAAACAACAAACTGTAGATAGATGAGAGAAAATAACAACGGTCCGGTAATTTTGACCCATGGGTAAAATAACATGACCAATACCTGAACTGGAACAGAACTCAACCCGTTCAGCATTATTTAAAATTCAGCGAAATATTCTTCACTTGTTAACATTTACCCACGAAAAACAACCCAATCACGAAAAAGCAGTCCTACTTAAACTTCCCACAAGACATAAAAAATAAGTTATCGAACTAAAACAAAAAAAAAAGAATAAAATCTCATATTTTCGAGCAAACTTTTCTCTTCCGCAGACGAGAATTCGAAATCCATTTAAAGGGGCATTCGTCTGAGTGGGCGAAAAATTCTCTCGAATCGTTTACTGTGGTGTTTGTAACGCACCCCTAAATATCCCTCGATTACGATTAACGCTTGATTCAATTGATTTCCTCCCAAACTGAATACTTGAACTAGTCAGTAGAAATTGACTTACCGATCTCGATTCACCGAAGCACAGGCGAGGAAGAGGACGATCTGGACTGGAACTAGGACGAAGTCACACGGGGAACATCAGCAGGGCCAGATGAGAGGTCGTACCAGCAAAACATATGACCGCACCGCTGTCCATTGCGCAGTCTTTATCCCCAATCGATTTGTAGCTGACAGATGAAACCCGATGGGACTGCTAATCCCAAGAGGGTGCATGTATGTACCTAACTCTGCGTTAGTCCTTGGTACTCCCCCGAAGGCTTTTCCTAGGTTACCAGTCGGTACCGCAATGAGGAGCAGTTCGCACACAAACACCACGCAGATCAGAGAGGTCCGGGATCTGCTCCACTTCCCTTAGCTGACAAGCCAGACAAATAGGGCTGAACACAGCGCCTAACCCCCCCCCCCCCCCCCGTCACCAACGTGGCAACCGACCAATCCTCTCTTTCATGTGTCCATTTCTCGTCAGCTGCCTTTCTCTTTTTGCACTTACAAGAACAACAACTCAAAAGAGCTTTCCGTAGTTCCTTTCTTCAGACCTCCCAAACTGAATACTTGAACTAGTAAGTAGAAATTGACTTACCGATCTCGATTCACCGAAGAACAAACGAGGACGAAGACGATCTGGACAGGAACTGGGTAGACATTACATAGGGAACAGCAGCTGCGGGAAGATAAAAGGCCGTACCGGCAAAACATTTGACCACACCGCTGTCCACAGCGCAGTCTTTATCTCTTGATTGACTTGTAGCTGACAGATGATCCCCCGATGGGACTGCTAATCCCAAGAGGGTGTGTGTATGTGCCTAACACTGCGTTAGCCCTTGGTACTCCGCCGAAGGATTTCCCATGGTTACCAGTCGGTACCGCGAGGAGGGGCAGTTCGCACACACACACCACGCAGATCAGAGAGGTCTGGGCAATGCTCCACTTCCCTTTGCTGGCAAGTGAGACAAATGGGGCGGAACACAGAGCCTAACCCTCCCGTCTCCAACGTGGCAACCGATCAATCCTCTCTTACATGTGTCCATTTCTCCTCAGCTGCCTTTCTCTGTTTGCACCTACAAGAACAACAAAACAAAAGAACTTTCCATAGTTCTTTTCTTCAGACCTCACAAACTGAATACTTAAACTAGTAAGTAGAAATTGACTTACCTATCTCGATTCACCAAAGTACATATCAACAATCCTCTCTTTCATGTGTCCATTTCTTCTCAGCTGTCCTTCACGTTTTGAACCTACAAGAACAACTAAACAAAAGAACTTTCCTTAGTTCGTTTCTTCAGACCTCCGAAACTGAATACTTGAACTAGTAAGTAGAAATTGACTTACCGATTCCGATTCAATGAAGTACATATCAAGCCTTCTCTCTTTCATGTGTACTATTCTCTTCAGCTGCCCTAAAAATATTGAGAAAAATTGTCTCAAAATATAGAGAAATTAATAAGAAGACTCCTATTTTTTAGAACAAATATAAAAACACCTAATTACTTCCACAAAGTATTCCACGAGGATTACAAAATTAAGTACGTAATAAAACACAACATTAAACATTTAAATAGTAAATAAATTCAGAGATAACGACCTATTGAGACTATTTTTAAAACTAGTTTTCACAGTTTTTATTATGGTTTCTTTTTTATGGATGCTTTACGGTTTTTAATTTCGATTTAAATGTAACTTCATTTCTTTAAGAAATTAATGACTTATGATTTTAAAAAAGAAATATAGTTTATAAACTCTCAGCTCACCCAACAAAGCTAAAATTCAAGTTTGTGAACCACTGATATGTTATTTCAAAGAGGAAAGAAAATGCATTCTAAGCAGTTTCCTGAGTTTAATTTTAATTGATAACCTGACTTGCTTGAAGTGAAAATTATATAATAATCAGGTTTATATAACTCCCACAAGTTTTTGCCAAATATATGTTTCTTGTATGAAAATAAACATAACTGTCCCAATAATAAAAAAAAGTTGTCTACATGCAAAAACTTAATTTTGTTTTAAAAAAAAGGAGAGACTTACCAATGTAGCCGTGAATAAAGTGCAATATGATCAGTAATTTTTCATGCCAAATGATTAGTACAAATATTATTTTACGGAAAAATATTATTTTAATGGGAAAACTGAATAAAGCAACTTAGTACGCAAGAGTTTTAGAAAGAATGAACGAAATTCGAAAACTTGCATTGTTGCTACATTGATTAAATAAGCTATTCTGTTAAAAATAAAATGTTAAACTATCATTGTTGAAATTAGATCGAAAATAGCAAGTTTAAAATAAGCATAATAGCAAGTTAAAATAACCAGTCTTTATCTCTTGATTGACTTGTAGCTGAGAGATGATCCCTTGATGGGACTGCTAATCCCAATAGGGTGTGTGTATGTGCCTAACACTGCGTTAGCCCTTGGTACTCCCCCGAAGACTTTTCCTAGGTTACCAGTCGGAACCGCAATGAGGAGCAGTTCGCACACAAACACCACGAAGATCAGAGAGGTCCGGGCCCTGCTCCACTTCCCTTAGCTGGCAAGCCAGACAAATTAGGCTGAACACAGCGCCTAACCCCCCCGTTACCAACGTGGCAACCGACCAATCCTCTCTTTCATGTGTCCATTTCTCGTCAGCTGCCTTTCTCTTTTTGCACTTACAAGAACAACAACTCAAAAGAACTTTCCGTAGTTCCTTTCTTCAGACCTCCCAAACTGAATACTTGAACTAGTAAGTAGAAATAGACTTACCGATCTCGATTCACCGAAGAACAAGCGAGGACGAGGACGATCTGGAATGGAACTGGGTCGACATTACATAGGGAACAGCAGCTGGGGGAAGATAAAAGGCCGTACTGGCAAAACATTCGACCACAGCGCAGTCTTTATCTCTTGATTGACTTGTAGCTGACAGATGATCCCCCGATGGGACTGCTAATCCCAAGAGGGTGTGTGTATGTGCCTAACACTGCGTTAGCCCTTGGTACTCCGCCGAAGGATTTCCCATGGTTACCAGTCGGTACCGCGAGGAGGGGCAGTTCGCACACACACACCACGCAGATCAGAGAGGTCCGGGCATGCTCCACTTCCCTTTGCTGGCAAGTCAGACAAATGGAGCGGAACACAGAGCCTAACCCTCCCGTCTCAAACGTGCAACCGATCAAGCCTCCTCTCTTTCATGTGTCCATTTCTCCACAGCGGCCTTTCTCTTTTTGCACCTACAAGAACAACAACACAAATGAACTTTACTTAGTTTTTTTTCTTCAGACCTCCCAAACTGAATACTTGAACTAGTAAGTAGAAATTGACTTACCGATCTCGATTCACCGAAGTACATATCAAGCCTCCTCTCTTTCATGTGTCCATTTCTTCTCAGCTGTCCTTCACGTTTTAAACCTACAAGAACAACAAAACAAAAGAACTTTCCTTAGTTCAAATCTTCAGACCTCCCAAACTGAATACTTGAACTAGTAAGTAGAAATTGACCTACCGATTTCGATTCACCGAAGTACATATCAAGCCTTCTCTCTTTCATGTGTACTATTCTCTTCAGCTGCCCTAAAAATATTGAGAAAAATTGTCTCAAAATATAGAGAAATTAATAAGAAGACTCCTATTTTTTAAAACAAATATAAAAACACCTAATAACTTCCACAATGTATTCCACGAGGCTTACAAAATTAAGTACGTAATAAAACACAACATTAAAAATTTAAATAGTAAATAAAATCAGAGATAACGACCTATTGAGACTATTTTTAAAACTAGTTTTCACAGTTTTTATTATGGTTTCTTTTTTATGGATGCTTTACGGATTTTAATTTGAATTTCGATTTAAATGTAACATCATTTCTTTAAGCAATCAATGACTTACGATTTTAAAAAGAAATATAGTTTATAAACTCTCAGCTCACCCAACAAAGCTAAAATTCAAGTTTGTGAACCACTGATATGTTATTTCAAAGAGGAAAGAAAATGCATTCTAAGCAGTTTCCTGAGTTTAATTTTAATTGATAACCTGACTTGCTTGAAGTGAAAATTATATAATAATCAGGTTTATATAACTCCCACAAGTTTTTGCCAAATATATATTTCTTGTATGAAAATAAACATAACTGTCCCAATAAAAAAAAATTTGTCTACATGCAAAAACTTTGTTAAACAAAAAAAGGAGAGACTTACCAATGTAGCCGTGAATAAAGTGAAATATGATCAGTATTTTTTCATGCCAAATGATTAGTACAAATATTATTTTACGGAAAAGTATTATTTTAATGGAAAAACTGAATAAAGCAACTTAGTACGCGAGAGTTTTAGAAAGAATTAACGAAATTCGAAAATTTGCATTGTTGCTACATTGATTAAATAAGCTATTCTGTTAAAAATAAAATGTTAAACTGTCATTGTTGAAATTAGATCGAAAAGTGAAGTTTAAAATCGCAGGCAACAATAAAAGTTACAACTTCAAAACGCTATAAAAAGAGAACCACTGGTCAAAATGACGTTATATTTTAATGAAATTTCTTTAAAGGAGCCACTAGAACACTTATGAATTATGATGCAGAGCCTCCTATCATTACTATTTTTTAGCTTACTTTTCTATTTTTTAATGCGAAAGAATTAAAAGAGAAAGGTGAGACCTTAGCAGTTTGATGTAGTTTCGTGGGTTTTTTTTTAAATAAATATTTTATTGTTCTTCAAACTACAAATAAATTAAGCAGACCATAAAAAACAATAATTTAATTAAGCTTTAATTTTAGTTGAAAGTTTAAATTATAGAAGGATGCTGCTTTTTTGGCAATTTTTTTCTAATATGTATAAATATTTCGTAAAGGAAAGTATGCTATTTTAGTTCTTTTAGACCTTCTTGTTTCTGACGGCATGCGTTTTCCGGCTCCTCCAATAGTATTCCCTTAAAAAATTAACTTTCTTTTGATCAGTGGTACTTTTTTATTGCGTTTAGAAAATGTAACTTCAATTGTGGCCATTCTGTGCGTTTACATTATTTTAAAGTTATAGAATAGTGTTTGTTTGATTTTAAGATTTACAAACTCCTACAAACGCACTGTAGTTGCAATATTACCATTAAAAAATAGCTAAATTTCATAATATGCACCTATATTATGTATAAAAAATATTATTGGATTACTTATGTTTCCTACCGTCCACAATTAATTTAAAACTGGCAAGAAAACACAAAATACAATAGTTTGAAAATAAAATAC
Organism: Oedothorax gibbosus; assembly: GCA_019343175.1. Classification (NCBI taxonomy): domain Eukaryota; kingdom Metazoa; phylum Arthropoda; class Arachnida; order Araneae; family Linyphiidae; genus Oedothorax; species Oedothorax gibbosus. Next base: position 28,773,119 of record CM033278.1, read on the forward strand.
AAATACAATAATTTGAATTACAAAATACAATAATTTGAGTATCATTTAAATATTAAATCCTTTGGGAGGGGAGCATCTATAAATCACGTGAAGTTATTTTTGGGGAGGGGGGGGGGGAAGAGGGAGAGTTTCATTTAAATCTATATATCGTTTTTTTTTTTAATTTTTGCTGTTTACAAATGGAAAAAAATTGAAATATTGAGGAATATTTATGTATAAAAATGAAGTATTTAGTTCGTAAAGAGAAGAGCCGAGATCCCGTCGGACATACAACTTTTAAAAAAAAACTAATGCAGACATTCGTATGAAAGGGTTATAAAATCCTAATGGTTTGTTAACCAATGGAAGGGAAGGGAGATCAATTATCATAAAGTGAAAATTTACATAGTATACAAGTCACCGTTATTAAGTGTACAACCGTGCAACCTCGGGTTTTTTAAATTTAGTTAAGTTTAGTTGAAATTATCGTCGCACTAGCGCTACACGAGGGCTATAATCTATTTATATTTATAAAGGTATTTCCTTTCATGTAGTCCTTATCATAACTTGATACACTTTATACTTTGTGGCGTAACTTGACGAAAAGTAAAATAAACCAAGGCCAGGACTCTCTCTTTCTCTTCCTGGTGACAGACAAACACCTGCTTGTCCACACTAGCCAGCGGACACCTGAAAAGTCTTAAGTTTTCTGCTAATCAAAAGATCGTCACTCCTTGCCCTAAGTGCCAGCAAAACCAGGCATCACCTGATCATATCATAAACTGCCTAGGACTGGACTGGGACGAAATACATTCTTCTCCCCTTGTTGTTCCGGACTTCCTAAATGTCAACGGATTTATTGGACGGGAATTAGCAACAAAAACAAAAGAAAACAAAATCACTTACTTTTAATCTTCCAGAGGTCACCAAACCGATATGGTGCCGAAAGCTTGTCCGTATCATCAGGACCAATGTTTGCTGCCCATTAGCCTCTATTCCTTATGATCTGGGGACAGAACCACAATATGCTAATGAATTTTTTTGCTTTGTTAACCTTTTTTAAGTGTTTTTAACCCTATGAGGGATACAGATGTATAAACTCGTCATCTGGATGTCATATTTTCCAGCGACACACATAGTTTTTTTTAAATATAAATTTAATAATTTTTTGAAATTTTTAAAATTAAAGCATGGAGGAGCCATTTTTAACAATCTACTACGGAAATTTAATTGTTAAAATATTTGAGCCATTAAATTTTCATTTAAAAATTTAATTTAAATCTCATAAAGTGAAAAAAAGTGTACACTTAACCCAATTTGCTTATCCCTCAGAGGGTTTTAAAATAAATAAGAAATATTTTATAGGATTTTTGAAATCATTTATAACACAATTTTTTATAATAAATAAGATATTCAGGATATATTTATCTGGGTATTAAAAAATATGTTCCAGAACTCAGGTAAACTTGCCCCTAGCTTTGTAAAAAATTGCAGCTTAAATGTAAAATAAAATTATAGGTACACCTAATTATTTAAAAGAATTCAAACATATTCGTCATGTGTTTCAAAGTATATTTAATGACCAATTAGTTACATTATTATTTTTTAAAAAAAATATTTGTTTATAAACAGTAAAAAATTTAAACTAAAGTCCGTAGGAAGTTAGAAATTTAAGAGTTACTTTAACTTAAAAAAGTTAGCAGTACATAGGAGTTCTATTGGAATGTCAATTGAAAATTAAAAAGCTGGTTAAAAAAAAGCTGGTTAAAAGCTCTATAATTTCAGTATCAACATTTGCAAAGAGAAGTCGAGAATTAGAACTTAAATAAATAATGCGACTTTTGTGTTTCGATCCCTTATTTATATGATTCTCAGCTCATAACCATCTTGCTTTAGTGAAAAATTAAAAACACTCTTGATTAACTGATGAAAAATTGAGAGATAGTAATAAAAATGTCCTCACAAAGTGGTAAAAATACGAAAAATTGCCGTAAAGACATAATACATCTAATTTTCAGTTAATTGTGCTCAGTTTATTCATGAAAAGCAAAGACGTAATTTTCTGTTATTTTTCCAATAGCAGTGTATAACGCAATACAGAAATTTGTCCATAAAAGTTAAGTTTATAGAACCAACACAGGGTGGTGTTATTTTTGTTACTCATGTCAAAATTTAAGTTTTATTGCAATTTTATATAAAAATTTAACAAAAAATCATTTTTAATGCTAAATAGTTCTTACATAATTTTTAAAAAATCATTATTTTGAATTATTATTATTTGTTGATTGATTTCATTGCTGTCCACATAATTTTCTATTAAAATTTTTATCAAAATTGAAAGCAATGGCTTATAACGGGAGGTTAAGGCGTCATGTCAAGTGGTATAACTTTACAAGTTAGATCCTCGTCGTAGCTATCCCAACTGAGGATCGAGCTAGGCAAAAAAACTTACCTTTGAATAACACCGTATGTATGAGACGTATGTATGAGACCGCGTTGGTTGGCGTTGAGATCGTCACTTAACCTAGGTTTTCAAACTTACGAACGAACCAAATGAATCCATGAATTATTTTATGGTTAGTGATTATAAACATTAAATATAATGTTATATTATTATACAATATAAATGATTTCACATCTATGACAACTTCTTGATATGGTATAAAGTTAAGAAATTTGTGTTGGGGACAGGCGATAGTAATTTCATTTCTGCATTTTATTTTTCATCTGCATTTTATTTTTAAGTAGCTTTCTTTCGTTTAAAGCCAAACTAATGGCAAATACTTCTCTCTACGATGTTGTTTTTAAATTAAAATATAAGAGTAATGTGGTGAGAATTTTATCTATGATTATGTGAATATCTTTATTAACATGGCATTGAACTTTGGGCAGAGAGATGGCAAGAAACCATACTTCATAATAAATTGTACTTCGATAAATAAATCCTAAGCATTGTGTGACTGTTGTGCATTTCTTTCGTAGTTGAAAATACGAAAAAACTTTTGACTCAACCTGGAAAATATGAGCTGTAAAAGAAAGGATTCCATGCTTGAACGTTTTTTGCCATTTGGCGATAAATATTAATTTCTTAACGGGCAAACTAAGCATACTAGATATTTACCCTTTCTACCTTTATAATACTAGTATCAGGTCTTATAATGAAATATATCTTATAATAAAATCAATTATAAAACTTAAATATACCTGAATGGCTTGATAAAAGTACTTCACCATTGGCCTTTTTTACCACACATATTGCACAATTCGGGTAAAAAATCTTTTTTAAATTGACCAACCATACAGAGCAACTTCGTTCATGAGGATGTGGCCGAAATGACCAAAATTGTAAAATAAACATGTTTTCATTGTTATACCCATTATTGTAAAAAAAATATAATTAAAAAATAATAATATTTTATTTAAATTTATTATTCGCTCAAACTACCATTGTTTTGATTCGATAGAAAAAGTGTTTGTAAATGATTTTTTATGAACTTATAGATATATATTAGTGAATAAAAAGCGTAACTGGTTTTAAATCACAATATTGCAATAAAAAGTATTGCGTGGTATGTTAAAACTCTTAAAAGAAACTAAGAAACAGACAACAAATATACTTCCCTATCATAACCAAACCTATTTAATTAAAAATACTATTATAATATTTTTTTATTTCATGATTCTTCTAGATTTTAATCGTTTTAAACTCATTTTTTTAAAACTTTGATTGATTTTTAAAAAAGATTCGGATCTACATCAAATTAGTGAAAGGACCACAGGTTGCCAATATAAGCCGAAGGCAATCTCCTAAAGTAAAATCGTCATCACAATATGAGTATTAAACATTGACAGCGAAAAGAAATCATGAAATTGTGATTCTGGGAATTTTTTTTGTGTTTTAGCTCTTTTTGAAAAACAACCAAAACTATTTACACATCCTCATAAATAATAAGAAATTAATCAATGCTAGTCGTTTCACTTTATTTTTTTAATATAAAAAACAATGCACTGCAGCTACACGAGAGAAATTGGCGACGACCTTGTAATTTTGACCCACGGTAAAGTCACAAGGGCCATACCTGACCTGGAACCCAACTCAACCCGTTCAGCGTTATTTAAAATTTATCTAAATATTCTTCACTTGTTAACAATTACCCACGAAAAACAACCAAAGCACAAATATAAGTCCTACTTAAAGTTTCCCAAGGCATAAAAATAAGTCATCGAAATGGATAAAAAAAAAGAATAAAATCTGATATTTCCGAGCAAAAGTTTCTCTTCTTCAAAGTCACAGGGCCCATATCAGAGCTGGAACCCAACTCAACCCGTTCAGCGTTATTTAAAATTCAGCTAAATATTCTTCACTTCTTAACAATTACTCACGAAAAACAACCCAAGCTCAAAAATAAGTCCTACTTAAAGTTCCCCAAGACATAAAAAAATCAGTCATCGAAATGGAAAAAAAAAGGAATAAAATCTCATATTTTCGAACAAAATTTTCTCTTGCGCAAAAGTGCAGACGAGAATTCGAAATCCATTTAGAGGGGTGTTCGTCTGAGTGGGCGTGAAATTCTCTCGAGTCGTTTGGCTGGGGTGTTTGTAACGCACCCTCCGAAGATCCCTTGATTTCGATTCACGCCACAATGCACAAATGGGGTGTGCCAAACTTGGCGAGATGTATGCCAAAAATTGGCGCGTTTTTTCTGCCTAAGAAGTTTTTGGCATATATTTTTTTTATGAGTTTTCTCATTTTGTGTTGTGTTTAAAGTGAAGAGACTTCAAAAGATATTTTTTACGTAAAAAGCATCTATTGAATAAATATTAAATGAACAAAAAGGATACTCCATCTCTTTAATGGTCAGAATATAACTTTTTTCCTTATTATTAAAATTTTGTTTGCGTTTTCTTCTAGCAAATATAGAACAAATGCAACATATATTTGATATTTAAAATACTAAATTGTGTAGCTGATAAATATGCTCCGCTTATTACGTGTTGATTTAAATGAATATTCTGATTTAATGAAATATTCTGTTGGTAACCGTACACGTACATTAAAATGATTAAATGATTTCTTAGCTAACTAAATCATTTATTTAAATGTCACTATATCAGATTGATAAATTTATTATGTTAATACAGCTAGTTTTGATTAAAATAACTTTTTAATTATCTGGATTTTATGTTTTTTCTTTAAATTTGGTTTTAAGTGAGAAGGCAAATACCTAATGCATTAGTTTTCAAATCCTAACTTTGTGTGGAAGTCTTGCTAAGCAATGTAAACAATTTTCATTAGGTATGAAAATCGAAATAACGAAACAATAGAAGAGATCTGGAGAAAAGAATATAAACGGATTCTTTGAGTATTAATTTTTGATTTAAACCCACCAACCGAGCCACATCAGTCCCTCACAATATCGTCTAACTCCAAAGGGATATTAACTTGCCTTTATCTACTGAGAAGATACTGAACGTTTTCAATCAAATGCAACGAGGTGTGAATAAAGTTTATTTTTTTGGCAAACATCAATAGAGGATTGCATAAAGTTGTGTTGGTTGCTCTACCTTCTGATAGATCCAAAAGTGTGGGAACGAAGAAATGGCTGTTAATGTGACGACGGATTTTTCTCCCCTCAAAACACTGATGAGCTCTCTCAGTGAAAAATTTCGTAAAGTGGAGTTTTCTATTTTCTAGGGTTTACCACAAAAAGATTTTTTTTATCCTTTCAACTTTTTGTGGTATTACATTTAGAACGTTTTTTGTTTTATTAGAGTTTGAATTATATAGCGGTATTTTGGATTTTTTAATTACAACTGAATATAAGTAACGTGACATAATACTTGTGGTAGGGTGTACCACAAAAAAGATTTTTGTTATACTTGTAGGTTTTTTTTTGTGTTTTATGTAGAACAAAATTTGTTTCATGACAATAAGGGTACTTGACTGTATCGCTAAAATACCTTCCAATATTAAACTAATTATAATTTGAACCCAAAAATAACAAACGTATTTATTTTTTTAAAAAATAAATCTTTAAATAATTCATAAAAATCATTTTAAAATGGCCTATTTTTCATCGGTGCGTCACGTGATCACAAACACGTTGATTTGGATGACGTCACTAGTATCTATAAACAAACCGGTGTGATGTTTTTTTGCTTGCAATTAAACTGGATTTAATCTAATTTACTATTAAAATAAGGATTATATAGATAATGGAAGGAGGTTTTACAGAAGCGGATAGTTCAGATTTGCTTAAAGTAGATTCCAAAATGGTGTTTCAAAGTTTGTTTATAGTTACTAGGGACGTCATAGATACCACGTGACAGCCACAAAGCGTTTTCGGGCGTAATTTGTCGTCCTAATTTTAAAATTCATTTTTCTCCCTTTTCATGAGGTATTTGAAAAAAATAAAAAATACGGCCCTAATATTTTTGGCAAAAGAATATTTTAAGCCAATAAAATTTTTTTAGTCAAATACCCTATTTGTATTTTTTGGGACATTTTGAGTTTTGAATTTCAAATAAATAGAAGTAACGGAATATAATGCTTTATAATGGCCAGGAACAACAACATAATCTTATTGCTCCATACCAGCTTAAATGGTACGTATACTTGGATCGGTTTGATATATTTTTACTCAGTAAAAGAACAAGCATTTATATATAGTAATTAAATAAAACATCTCCAACCACAAAACGAAATTGCAACTGTCACGAACAAAGAAAAGTCTCGCGTCTTCCCGTTCAGAAACGAGAAAGAAAGAGAATAACACGATGACGTACATCTTAATGGAGTCCTGCCATTGGTGGGCTGGTATCGAATATAATGTCATTAGCCGTCCATTATGAACTGTATCAGTGTCCACATGAAAGACAGTCAGGAAACTGACTTACAATGGGACTGACCATTATTGGTACGACATTTTGCGGTCATTTTACTTGTGGTCGCTCTTCTTTAGAAAATGATGATAATATAGTTTAGGTTACTCTCATAATGAATAAAAGAATTTATGGTACATGAGTATTTATTTTGTTAGGAATACTAAAATTTATATAGTTTGCCGAATTATAGTTCAATAAATACATTTAAAGAAATATTATTAAAGTTTAGATGATTTAATGATGTTAATTTGATTTTTAATTAAAGTTATTCATATAAAAAAGACTAAAGTTGGGAATTGGGCTATAGGCGATCTATTGTATTACATACGTTCAAGTAATTTTTTCATACCTCGATATTTTTTGCTGAGATTATGACCAAGCAGATTCAACAGGTTATATTTGATAAATTTTTGTAGGGTTTGAACCACATTTTAACTTTTTAGAGTACCCTAAGAGTGTCAACGACCACCAAAAGCTTTGACGAAAACAACAGGACTAAAAGTAATAGGGATTCTTCTAAACATGGGAATTATAAATCTAGGAACTTTTTAGCTTTTTTAGGTCAACGACCACGAAAAAGCTTTGACGAAAACAACAGGACTAAAAGTAATACGGATTCTTCTAAATGGTAATTATAAATCTAGGAACTTTTTAGCTTTTTTAGGTCAACGACCACCAAAAGCTTTGACGAAAACAACAGGACTAAAAGTAATACGGATTCTTCTAAACTATTGGAATTATATAAATCTATGAACTTTTTAGCTTTAATTCTAACAAATCTCAAACTGTATTAGCCAAAATTCTAAAAAAATTTCCCAACGGAATACTTTCTTTAGGCTACTAGTCTACAATATTATTATTCTACTACTGATTATGTTTTTGAGTTTATTCAAACAAGGGTGTCTATTGCTCGGAGATTTCGCTTTCTTTCTCATTTCCATCAAACCTCGCCTATGCCTATGGATACTGGCATGTATCGCTGCATGCATTGAATCTAGTGATTCCTTTATTTCGTTAGTGCATTGCTGGATCATTCAGTAGGCAATATGATTTTGTCTCGGAAGTCAGAATGTAACTTTATTGTTATTATGCTTAAATGTCTGTGCTGTCATCATCAAAGAAAACCTGGAAACATTCCTTCGCTCTTGAAGACAGAAGAAGCATGGAAATAAATTGAAGTGTTGAAAAATTGTAAAAGGTTTGTTAATGCATCTCACAAATAAATCCAAACACATGATAACAATAATTATTTATTGTCAATAAAAAACAATATTTGGTACTTATTGACGCCACCGCAGTAAAAATTGCGCTAATGTGCCAATAAAGAGCTGTCCTGTTGCACTTTGATTTAAAATAGAATGTTTTTAATTTTTAAAGTTTTTTAAAGTTTTTTTTTTTTAATTTGAATAAAGTGTTTATTTTATGGTTTTCGAAAAAATTGCAGATATAAATTGGCGACACTTAAAAATCGCCGAATGTGTTGCTGCGGGAGCGTTAATACTTAAGTATCCAATATTTTCAAATAAATACAATAACATGAAAACTAAAGGAGTTCTTATAAATAAACTGTGAAACTATCCATGTATTTTAGTGTTTGGTTTGGGAAGCACTTCGTGCTCCAAACTAAGGTGACTAAAGTGACAAGACAATCTGTCAAAATCCCCCATAGACCATCGTGCGTGATGTTAGGACCGAACTAGTGCTTAAATTTTGGGAAATATTTGATATTTTAGAAACGCCTGAATCTCTCACTTAAATCGTGCATCAAAGTGCCGTGAGTGGTTATAGATCAGGTTATATTTGTTTGGCATTGTTATCACTGTAGCATGCTTGCTTTTATTGTTGTTCTATTTTTAGGTTCTTTAGAGCTTGCTACATTTATAACGCTTTGGAAATGGGTATATTGAGGTACAGTAGAACCTCAAATATCCAAAGCCATTAGGATCTAACTATATTCATAAAATAAAAATTGGATAATTGGAGTGTTTAAAAGAATATATTTTCATCACTTATTTAATGTATTGTTGAGCTGTGAGATTATGTAGTTCTAGTTTCGGACCGGACCCCTGTCTCTATGGGTTTGAATTTGTTCTCTAACAATAATACAGCACGTTTTCTTTATTATTATTATTATAAACCATGGTGAATGATAATTGGTTGGTTGGTTGGTTGGTAGACATATATATTCGGGTTTGGTTGGTTGGTAGACATATATATTCGGGTTTGTGTGCTTGGTCCAATGATAGAGATTGGATGTTTACTGCACCATATATTTAAAAGGTAATTTACATAAATAACATATGAGTACGTAAAATGAAAGCAGTTACAGTTAGTACAAAAGTTTAAGTCTGCCAGATAATCTTTTCTAACTGTTACTAGGCGCGTTTACATGAGCCATCGCATCCATGGAATGCCAAACCCTCCATTAGGGGAAAAAGTGGTCGAGCAGGATTTCCAACCCAAACTCCGCAATCAACCCCCTTTCGTAAAATAAGGAGTTTACATGGGAACCGGAGGTTGATGACATTGAAGCGCGGGACATCTGACATTTCTTGACAACTACACTTGAGTAATGTATTAATTGTGACTCGTATATTTAGCTAGCAATACTTTTCTATAAAACCTTCATTTCATAATGATTAGCAATATTTTGATGAGCTTCACCACACACGTTCCGAATTCTAGAAGGCCCTGGATTGCCGAATCCACAGACAAGAAGTCGAAGTAGAAGTATAAGTGGCGGAAACCATGAAATGAAACGCAAACCCTCCTTGATTGGAGGGTTTGCGAAACCCCCCAATGAACCCTGCAATTACCGATTCTGCCGGGGCAAAAAATCCCCAAGAGGGAAAAATTGAGGAGTTTGTTCTTCATTCCATGGATTCGATGGCTCATGTAAACGCGCCTACTGTGTTGGTCTTTGTTGCACGTCACGCAATTAATAATACCTACACTCTTAAACAAAAGAGTGAAATTCACTCCTATAGGAGAAGTGCATTTTCGGCGCCGTAAAGGAGTGGAAATTAACTCAGACTGAGTTAAAACCGCTCGTTTTAAGAGTGTAGGACGCAGATTGTTTTCTTTTATTTCTTTTACCCACTCCGAAAAAGAGTGAAATTCACTCCTATAGGAGAAGTGCATTTTCGGCACGGAAAGGAGTGGAAATCAACTCAGACTGAGTTAAAACCGCTCGTTTGTTTTAAGAGTGTAGGTATGATATCCAACATTCGAAGTTCCGTTGGTACTGGGTACCAGCTCAGATTTGAACCTAGTCAATTGACCGCGGTTCAAAATAACCAGATATGCATAGTTGTATTAGGTGCACTATGCTGCAAATAAACAGTCGGAAACGTTCAACACAAACCGATAAAGTTAAGTTAGTTTAAATATCGTCGCACTAGATCTACTTAAGGGCTATTGAAAAACCAATTTATAAAACGAAATAGTACACAAAACTTTACTTACCTGGCACTGGGGAAATCCTTGATCACAGTAAACAAAATTTAAAGAGCATCTCATATTCAAAGAAATACTTCTGGTTAAGTTTGTTTTAAAAAATGAAGAAAAAATTTAGAAAAAAAATTGTATGGTTTTTTTTTCCTAAAAGTTAATTGACTTTTTATTTTCATACCTTCTTCAGCTCGTGCCTTCCTAAATTAAACTTTATTATCAGATTGTTTTGTTAACGCGCAAGAGGTTGGCAATGTCTTTTTTCCAAAATAACTAGTAAAAGTCTTTTACATCGGGATATACAACAAGGATAATACAAATTAAGTATTTTTCAAAACAGCTTTAGGTATTGCTCTTGTACGACGTTAATGTAACCACCATCCGAACAATTTGTATACTTCTTGTTGGCATCATTAAGCATTTAAATGAACAGGTGGCAAATCGTTATTTCAGAGGTGTGAAGTCCACGCTGTTTTTAAAATTTCACTTTGTTATTTTTAATCTAACAAGCTTCGAATTTTCTGAAGAAACTATTTTTAAAGTTTCATCCTTACGAATTTTTACTCGAGGTAAGTTTTTCTATTATATTCATGTATTTATATTTTAAAAATTGTGACTACTTTAAATGACTCATCTGGAGGTGAAAAAAATAATGAAAACGTGCTGACGTTTAAGAGGGACTGTCAGTCCCATAGAGCTAATGCATTAGTTTTGAAATCACAGCTTTTGCAAAAGAATTTCTTTGCCATGTTATTCCAGTTTCGATACAAGTATTTCGCATATTGTACTCCTGTAATAGTTACGAAAATTTCATTAATTTATATTATTTTATTTAAAAAAAAAAAAAAAAATTCTTTGTAAAACACTTACTCTTTAGGGTCAAACGCTTATAGTGTCATGGGCGGTCAAAGAAATCTAGACTAAGAGTAACTTAATGTGAAGGAAACTTGGAAAAAGTCGCTATTGACTCATTTTTGTTCATTATATATTAAAGTACTGACTATATACTATTTGTAGTGTTTATCTATTACATTTTATGGGACTAGACTTGATGGCTGCAAAAACTTTATAAATACTGGGTCTCAAAAATATTAAATCCTTATCTTCTATTATTTAAAAAAAAGCGTAAAATTAGAATAAATTCTTAGTTAAGTGATTAAATCGTTTCGTACCTAAAAGTGTTAAACTATTGTTTATTTTGTATTTTTTTACGAGAATGCATTTGGAACGTATTAATTTTACAATCTAGTTATCTCTTTTTAAGGAAGAAATATCTTGATATTACGCTTTGAAGCTTTTATTACTAATAGCTTGTAACTAAAATACCATCTGTCCGATTACAGAAAATATTTATATAAAAATTTAGAACATAAGGACCTGAAACTAGTCTGATAGAAAGTCTTAATTATGCATTCAAAGATTTTAGATTTTAAGTACTTTTAACTGACGTATTGACGGTCGTCATAGAAAAATTCTCACACCTGGTTTCCCTTTGCAGTTCATGCCGAATAGTTAACAAGACAAGGTTAACATCTGAATCTTCTAACGCCAGAAAACGACTGATTAAACTTTAAACAAGCATCGTATTGAACTAATTAACTAGTTAAAATAAGAAACCAGTCATGGAAAAGCAAAATATAACCTCAAAACACCCACAAAGTCCAGAGACGACTGAAGTTGCGTCAAACGTGGGTGCCTGTTTCGTGATCGATGATAACCCAGAAAACAAAGATGGAGGATGCGACGTGGCATCGGACAGCAGTGGATCAAGTGGAACAATAGTATATTCAGAAATGTACTCGACATCAGAAAACGAAAGCCCTGAAGATAGAAAAGCATGTGTTATATTGGATTATGAACCAGAAGATAATATAAAGGGAGAACATTCTGCTAAATTAAACAGTTTGAGTCAAAAAGACAGTACCGATGGAAGAAGTGTTACAGCAGGCGGAACATCGGACGACCGATACGTTGTGTCCACGTTGACACCATGTGCTATACCCCACAGGAAGCTAAAAGTCCGATTCCGCAATACATCTCCCACTGACTCGGACAAAAATCAATCTGGCTACGAAAGCGACGTTGACTACAGTAGAGATGGCGAGTCTAGTGGAAACGTGACCGACTCTGACACCGAATCGAAGAAAACCTTGGCCGAGAAATCAAAGCATGCCATCGAGAAAGCCATCGAAAGGTTGGATGCGATCAAAGAAGATATCGCAGAATTTGAAGCCCAAAATAGGCCTGATGACGAGCCTGAAGAATACGAAGAAGACATTGATGATGAGCCGGGAAGTAGCTGTACAGACACTATGGTGGAAACATACGATTCCACAGATTTTGAGGTAGATACAGGCATACCAAGGCATATTTTGTATAAGCTGCAAGGGAGGGAAGACAAACCCAGACCAGAGAAACGTAAGGGTTCGAAAAATACTAAGAGGAAACTATCTACAGAAGATGCTTGAATAACCGGTTTTAAATTAACTACTTGAAGTTTTAAAAATTTTGTGTATCTGTGACTTAGATAGCTTCGGAGATTCCATTAGCTTTCAAAAAAATCTTTAAACATCAATATTTTATGTGATATACACAATTATTTTGCAGACATTTTATTAAAAAACTGTTTTACACCTAGTTATAAAAAAATTGATAACGAAAAGGTCTTAGCATTGCAATTTTACATACAATTTTATTGAATGTATAATTCTATTGAAAAATAAATGATTTATTTAAATCTGTTGCTTTATTTTCTAAATATTTATAATTCTCGGCCATATTCTTACTTTATGGTGCATAGGGTAAGGGTAGGAAAAGGTTAATTTTGCGTCCCGAGCTATTTTTTAAGTCACTTTTTAATTAGATACGAATTTTCACAATATAAGACTTTATAGCATAGTTTTCTGTAAATTTTAAAGTTTTAATAGATATATTTTTATATGTATTGCATCATCGCGTCTGTAAATTGGCACTTTTCCTAATATTGGCCCGTAACTTATAGTGCGACTTTAACCAACTCAAATCTTATAATCTCGTCTCTAATAAACATTAAGGGGTTCTAGTTCCTTAAAATTGGTAAAATTGCACTTTTGTTTTATTGTATGGAAACATAATATAGCCAATGGTCTACAATTCATAGCAAACCAGATATCAAAATTCAAAATACCAAAAGAGATGATTAATTTCATTCAAAAACTTTGTATTCTTGTAGAGGCTAATATCTCCGGAAGAGATTTTCCTATTTTGATCAATTTCAAAATGCTAAGGCTTTTTAACTACAGCACTTTAAACTGCTTTCTTTACATTTTTAAATACAAAATAGTGTTTATTATAAAAGTATGCATTCTTTTTACTTAATTTTCATTTGATTTTTTGTAAACAATGTTCAAAGTTGAAAATTCGTTTTTTTCCCAAAAAAATCTGATTTTTTCAGTAATATTTTTTTCTAAAAATAGTGTGTTAACTCAAATTTTAATGCATACTTTTATTAGGATATTAAAGAACCTCTAATAAATTTTTAAACACACAAAATTGAAAATTCGAAGGAGTAGGAATTTGAAAAAAGGCAAAAAAATTTGATAAAAATATTTAAATTTTGTCAAATTTTGCACATAATTTGAAGTTTTTTGGGCTAAAAAGTATTGTTTATGGATGTTGCTTACTGAATCCAAATTTTTGCAAAAATAAAGAAAAAGTTGTGCAAGGTACCGGGTTGGGTCAGGTTGTCTCTTACCCAACCTCTCAACCCTAAAAACAAAGTATCAAAGACAGTAATTCACTTTGGGTAATTTTGAAATTGAAACACTAAACTTATTTATGAAATTAAATTACATTCGACCGTATCGAAAGTTGATATTTTATTTGTTAACGGAGAATGACATTTTGAATGATGACATTACAGCTGCGCCTTCCAAACTCTTGTTACAACAATCAGACATCAGTTTCTTCATTTTGTTCGCCTTTCGAATCTTTCTGGACAGGGCTTTTAAGGTGATTGGATATGCTGTCGTCTTGAACCGCAGATTGTTATATCCTAAAATTAAATTTGCTCTAGTATTTAGAGAGCAAATATCAAATGGTTAGTTAAAAATTGAAACAAAAAATATTTACAAATAACGTTTTATGAAAAATAGTGTTGGAAATTAGTTATTGAAAGTTGTAGATTTGGGAATTAAGTTTATACATTGTTGAGATTTAAGAATTAGGGTTAGTATTCAGGAAATCTAAAGAAAATTATAAAAAGTAACTATCGGTATATATGCCTAATATTTGATTATAGTCGATGTAAAGTTAAGAATAACATATTGTGATTATGTTGTTATTTATTAAATTAGAAGGTATTGATTTAAGAAAGTTGTAATTGGCTCTTGGCAAATTTTGAGTAACATATTCAAGGAATTAACCCTTAAATTTAAGGAAAGTTTTTTTAAAAAAAACATCCCCCCTCAGACTTTAGGACTGTATATCTGTACATCTTTTTTGCATATTAGATTATTATTGTAAAGCAAGTAATTACATTTTTTTAAAAAAAAATCAGAATTTAAAGAAACTAAAATGACTTATGATAATAAACGTTTCCAATCCTCTTTTGTCTTTAACAGTTTATGTTCACTTAAACTTTTTTTTAACCTGAATTTAATGAAGTGATATCAAAAGACTCTCCTTAAAACTATCAATAAATAACGAAACTATATTCTGGGCCGTAGTGAGCCTAGTGGTCAGCGTCTCGGTCTCGGGATCGGAAGGTCCTGCGATCGAGTCCCGGTACCACTGAAGACCTACCGAGTATATGCGGAGTACGTGCTCGTTAAATCTGTTGGGTCCGAAAGTCCTCTAAGTTCCCATACCAAATCAATACCTCTGGGGGTGACAAGCCAATTCTGGGGATCCTCTAGTTGGCCTCTGTCTCTAAAAATTAGATGGATCCACTTATGTGTGTGTGTTGTCTGTTGTGTCTGTCTTACTTGACGAAGGTTTATAAGCGGGTCGCTGACCAAGCACACAAACCTGAATATATATGTCTACCAACCAACCAACTATATTCTGGACAAAACGGTCGGAGTATTTTCTAGCCAAACCACCCAAAACCATTCCATGACTCACATTCACTCAACCACATTACAGCTCTTTCTACTTCTAGCCTGCATTTCCGCACATATAAGAAGACATCCACCAATTGTCATAAAGGGGATCTTTGGGCTATTGGAGTCAAGGGGGGAGATCTCCCTCAAATTATAGGGTCGGGGGGGGGGGGGTGATTATTGACGTCATCTGATAGGGGGGGAGGACAAAGGGCAAGAAGTATCGTCTTTTGAATACTGGGGGAAGGGTTGAAGGAATCATCCTTTGGAATCTTTTCAGTAAGGACTGGGTAGGGGAATTCGGCAGCATGGGTTTTTGTAGTGTATTTAATATGCAAGGACTTTTTATGTACATTGGACAAAATGAAATATGGCTTTGTTTTGTTTTATAGATTTTTTAAAGGAGGATTCAGTTTAAAAGGAAGGATTCATGGTTTTGAAATGTTTATACGAGGACAGAAACCCAATAGACTATCGGTAGTTCTATAAAGACATTATATTCTCTTATTGATCAATATTTAATGAGTCGTATATTCATATAAGGCTCCACTCTTAGTTGCTCTCTACTTATGGCAGTACTCTCCAGGTAACCTAACGGTTAGGTTGGGTGCCTACTCAAGTGTCGGCTCGTCACTTGACTGATTCTAAATTACGACGCCCGTTGCCAATAAACGTCGTGTAGCTCTAGTGCGACGATAATTCAAGCCTTCTTACCTACCTATCTCCAGGTAACGACTTTGTCACTTGACCACGGTTAAAAACAACTGGTCGTTGTCCTGACTGTGTTACAGCCCTTCTTGGAGGCTAAAGTTGGATAGCTAGAAACGTTCTAACCCCCCAAACCAAATCCTGGGCCGTAGTGAGCCTAGTGGTCAGCGTCTCGGGATCGGAAGGTCCTGCGATCGAGTCCCGGTACCACTGAAGACCTACCGAGTATATGCGGAGTACGTGCTCGTTAAATCTGTTGGGTCCGAAAGTCCTCTAAGTTCCCATACCAAATCCATACCTCGGGGGGTGACAAGCCAATTCTGGGGATCCTCTAGTTGGCCTCTGTCTCTAAAAATTAGATGGATCCACTTATGTGTGTGTGTTGTCTGTTGTGTCTGTCTTACTTGACGAAGGTTTATAAACGGGTCGCTGATCAAGCACACAAACCTGAATATATGTCTACCAACCAACCAACAAACCAAATCCTTTTTTACGAGGTTATTTGTTTTTAAGAAATCAGTTTGGTCCCAAGGTTCTAGGTAATACTATATATTGTTTTTGTGTAAATTTCTGAGTATTTAAATCTCACGCACAGACCTTCTTTCTGCAACCAGAAAGTATAAGTGTTGATTTTCAGAAATAAAACATTGTTATATATTTGTCACTAATGCAGTTCAGTGTTTTAAAGGTGCCTATCAGGTGTCCTTTCCTATCCTTTTTTACGAGGTTATTTGTTTTTAAGAAATCAGTTTGGTCCCAAGGTAATACTATATATTGTTTTTGTGTAAATTTCTGAGTATTTAAATCTCACTCACAGACCTTCTTTCTGCAACCAGAAAGTAAAAGTGTTGACTTTCAGAAATAAAACATTGTTATATATTTGTCACTAATGCAGTTCAGTGTTTTAAACGCGCCTATCAGGTGTCCTAAAATTTAATTTGATAATAGGAAATACAGGGCCTCTGAAAAATCCTAACTATTTTAACTTTAATACGAAGATATATTAGTGATATTAGCTAAATTCTGGTAATAATTAATCATTTAACTTTATTGTAGAATAATTAAAATTAGTTTATTAATTTTTTACGATAGTTAAACTTTTAACTATTATCTTTGAAAATTTAGCTATTTCACATAATAAATTAACAAATAAAATTGATAAGTGATTGACAGTTAGTGATAAAAAAAACATTCTATTTTTATAGAATAAAGCCGAATACTGATTTGCTCATAATACCTTTAATATAATCCGAAAGAGCTAGTTTTGTTAATTTTTTTTAATAAACCATCAATTTTATATGATAAAAAATGTTAAATAGCCATTTATTGTAGAAATTTGGAATTTACTAAAAATTTGATCTTCCAGATTATTAGGAGTTATTTTCCTTAACATTTCGAAATGGAGCGTTTAGTATATTATTTTATTTGGATGTCTGACTCATTGTTTTTGGAATAACTCAAAAAGCAATTTTTAAAAGCAATTCTTAAAACTAATATCTTTAGAAGCAGCTCTTAGTAACTTATGCTCCTTATATGCGACACTCATCCAAAAAGAGTTCTGTTTACTTTTTAAGGTTTAATCTGTTAAGCTTAAACATTTCGTTTATACTCAAATAGGTCTATTTTGCGACCATTTCTAAACAGTAAATCAAAACACTTTGGAGCCTTTAAAACCGTTAAAAGGAATTCTTTCAATTCAAAATGGACTTTCTTAAAACTCAAATATCCATAAAAGGGATTCTCAAATTCAAATTAGAAACTCCATTTCGAACATCCGGAATAAGGCAAAACATATTTGTTCTTTTCATAAAAGAGTTTTTGAATTATTTTGATTTTCTTTGAATTAAATTATTTTAAATTATGTTTTGCGGTATCCTTCTTAACTATTAAGGAATGCTAAATTTTACTGAGGTGGAATGTCTTACTTGCATAACTTTGTTTTTAATAAAATATTCCATAGCACCTTCAATAATTTTTAAATAGCTGGTGTGAATTCACATTTTCTTTGGAGAATGAAAATTTATTTAAAAAGGTTTCAATGAATAACTTCGAATATTTTAGGGTATTCAATTTTTTGCTGCATAGGATCATTTACAATAAGCTATAGTTAAAAAAAATTAAATGATTAGGACGTGGCGGAAATTGTTACCGTTTTCAACTTGAAGAAAAATTTCTCAACATTTTGATTGTTCTTTTAAAATCGAAACAAAAATAATGGTTAAAAAATAGTATTTAATATTTTGTTTTGATAATATTGTAATACCAAAAGAATATTTGGAAGCATTTCTAGTCATCAGGAGTCAACCGTTGAAAATGTTTCATTTTATAAACAATAAAATTACTTGGAGTCAATTTAACTATTGATAAATCCTTAAAAAGTTTTCTTTTGAGAATATACTAGCCCGAGTTTCAAAACAATGAGAATTGATCAAGAAAAACAAGATGTTATTTCTTGATCAATTCTCATCGAAGCATATTTATCGAAAAGTTTCGGATCAAAGAGTAGATAATTCATCCCAAAGTAAACGAATTCTCTTTGTTTTACTTGTGTTCTTTTAGAAAGTATAAAGCACTTATATCTCGGGGAAATTCCTTAAAAGCGATTGGAAAAGGAAGCATGACTTGAATCGTTTCGCATCGCTCATGTAGACCGTTTGCAGCCATCAAACGTTCTAAGGATGGGTGGGGGGTGAGAACCTTTTAAGTAAATCAATCGAATGCCGTTTTGTGATTGGCCATTTTGGACAAGGAAGAAGTGGCATAACTTCGATTTGATCACTACGCACTTATAGGAGGAAGTTCTTTTGAAAGGTAGAGTTAGTCTCTACATCCTAATGCATCATTTTTGAAATAGCAAGAATAGTCAAAATATATAGCTTTAAAATGTATTTTTACCCCTTGGGAAAATACTAGAATTTGGATCGAAAATATCATCTTGTTATTTAATTATTAATAATTAATCTCTGATAAATTCTAACATTGCGTAACACTATATTTTTTGTTATCTTTATTTCATTAATTGTAATATAAATTAGTTATCTGATGTACGTGGGCACTAGTTACTAAAATGATAAACTAATAATAAAATTTACAGCATAATATTTTCGATTCAAATAGGTTTTTTCGTGTTATTACTATTTTCCCATAGCCCTCGTTTAGCTGTAGTGCGACAATAACCAATTCATTTATTACTATTTTCATACCTGATAAAAAAAATTACCAAAATGTTTTAAATTACTAAAAATTAATAAAAGTTACGTTAAAAGTTAGATTAGTTTCAGAATAATAATTTGATAGAAATAGTGATAAAAAAAACTCATTAGATCGAGGAAACTACCTTTCTATACGGATAAAAAACAATTAACGGGGAAAAAATCATATTTTATTTTATATATCTGTTCAAAATCAACTCATCATCTTTAAGTTTTATTCTTTTACTCCTCTAGGAACACTGTTCTAGGCCTATGATTCTAGAATGATTAGTTCATACAATAGTTGCCAAATCATAGCGCGCGTGCTAATGAATGCATTTAAGCAATCAGATCCGAGAACTGAGGTTAGAATAAGGCGGATATGCTGCCGGGTCAAAACCAATGCAATATCCGGTAGTCTGAGTGAAGCCTCAGTTCTGTATAAGCCCAAACAAACGCTTGGCGTATGATTTTCACTATGTTTGTTAAAATATAATAAAAAAAATAACGATCAAAATAATTTGTATGAAAAGAAATTTTATAAACTTTTATAAATTCAGATTTTTTTTAATATACTGTTCAAAAGAATTAGGGGAATGCATGGCTTAAACCCTTTCACCCTTAATGATTCTATTTGGATCCGTCAGCTTCCGATTTTTTTTTCCTCACTAAGTTGAGCTCACTCTTATTTATCGTTAGATGGGAGAATCATGTCTTTTGAAGAATTAAATAATGTTTGTTTTAATTAAATGAAAATTTAAAAAACATGGTAAAATAAAATTCACTCCCAAAAAAATTTAAGAAATAAATTGACCCTAAAATCTTCACGCTTGCATTCTAAAATGTCTAAAAATTGATAACTTCTTTTAACAAATAAAGTTTTGAAAAAATTGTTGCTATAATTTATTCAAAAGTTATGATTCCAATTATTTTCACATTAAATTTTAGTTAAAAAATTAAGATTCTCCCCCCCCCCCCCTGTTTTTTGACCATTTCATTCTTGATGCATAATGAATCTATTTCACAAATTTTAGATTTTTAGAATAAAAAACAAGAAGTTGAAACTGAAAGGGTTGACGAAAGTATGCAAAGTGCTCCATTAATTGTTTTGAGCAGTGTACTATAACTGTTATCATTTTTTTTTCATTTGAATTTTCGCTTTTTTTTACGAAAAAAAAAGTAGGTTTGGAACAGAATCTGTTACTTAGACTGTTTCCACACAATATGTGCTTAAAAGAGAAAATAAGCGTCAAAAAGACAGCATTTAATTTATACATTTAAACACTTACACGCCAAATTTATCGTTGTCCGGCTATCAGTTTCACTGAACTCAACTTATTTCACAGCAAGCATAATCTTCTTTATTATTACCTTCACGGTTCCAAGTGATATTGTGGATATGACAGATCGATTCAAAACTTTTCAACTAGCAAAATGACATTATTAGCATCGGAAGAGTTTCGAAGAACGCCAAGGCTAAGTACCTGCCCAAAACCGGTACAAACAACTATCACGAGGTTGCAGGCATTAGCTATTGATCGCTAGATTGACAGTTCTAAAATCGCCAAATGTAATCGCAATCAATTCTGCTCAGTTGGTCCGTGCCATAGAAGTCTGTGCCAATAATAAATATTAATTTTTGATAATAATAGTTAAGTTGTTGTATTATGAAGTGTATGCATTTTGAAGAAAATAAATATACAAAATACAATAAATATATACAAAATTCATCAACAAATTTCGAATCACAAACAACCTGTTACATCGCCCATGCTTAATATTGGGTTATTGGCGTATTTTTCCAATATCTACATTTGGTGCAATGTTTAAAGCGACCTTTTTTCTGGCTTCGGCTGCGAGTTTTGGGCAGGTATTTAGTCACTCCGTTCGAAGAAATTTATGTTGTTATCTATAAAACTTTAATTTATTCTAAAGAGGTAATTACAGAAATAGCTAAAAGGTAGATTTAGACTTTGCGTTTAAACAATTTTAAATATGTATAATTCTACACAATATTTGGCATGTGGTATTAAATGTTGCCTATTACTAAATATAATATTGAACTTCTACAAAAATATTTGTTTACACGTTGACTCATATGCATTTCATTGAAAGCGGTGTATAAGGTTTACGTGCGTTAAACAAAACTCCTATATGACACTCCTTTTGAATTTTTTCCGTTAGTCTTTTCCACGTTTCCCAAATCATGTTATTTGAATATATGCATATTTTGTATGGCATCAGAGTAAAAAATTGTAAGGGTACTTTGTAACAATCCCGTTGACCATTTGCGCCAAATATGATAAATATGTATAATTTATAATAAATATAATAATTAATAGTTAGGTATTATGAGTGTTATAAACACACTCATAATACCAGGTAAAAAGAAGCTAAAAATTGCATAATAATTATATAAAAAATAAATGTAAATAAAAATATATATAAATTAATATAAATAAAATATATATAAATTAATATAAATAAATATATATAATGATTACCACTAATTATCACACAGATTTTGAAGAAGTAAATAAAAAAGCACATTAGTTAACAAACTATACAAAAACAATATACGTGTCACGATATACAATACACATCAAGAAATAAAATATTAATTTCTGCTCTTTAAGAAGCATCTGTTATTGGAAAATTAAGTACTATTCATACACAAAGTAGCTTTAAGTTATTAAGCAGTAGAGCGAAAAAATGTCATCGAAAACAAGTAGCTTCCTGTTAACTTTAATTTTTTTTATTTATTTCTCTGTGTAGTAAATTTTTAACAAAAAAAACACAATTTGGTCCAGTTCTCATCACTTCCGACATTAAAGTCCCAAACTTCATTTGGGCATAAGTTGAATCTATTAAAAAGATAATTTAAGGGGATACGGTACCCAAAAATTGGTCAAAATATCGATTATTCACTTTTTGCTTCTTATTATTCACAATATCTTTCTGAACATTTACTGAAAGTTTCATAATGATATCTTCTATAGAAAAGTTATTACATATTTTTTGGAGTCATTCCTATAAGTTTGAATACGTATTTCATCTGCTTTCAACTTTTTTTTCTCTGTTTCGCGTTTTGCAAATCTTGTGTTTAATAATTCCCTAAGGCGTTTTTGCTAACTAAGTTAGAATTTTGAAATTTTAACCTGTGTTCTTATATATATATGGTGCAAAAATTGTGCATGGAATAAAGTCTACTATGTATAGTTGTTTTTTTAAAAAAAATGTTGAATTCAATCATTTGTAATTTTTTTGTGATTTTTTTCTGAGATTTTCAGTACAAATCATGTTACTTTTTAACTGTAGCTCACATTTTAAAATCCATGCACAGTTCTTGACCAAATAGTTCTAAAAACAAACTATAAAAGTTTGGTGGTGTTATTCGGAAAATTGAAAGAGGGAGTAGCGTTTTAAAAAAGTTCAAAATTTTGATTTTTTAAAAAATGAAAAACTACTTGTAAATATTTGTTTTTATTGCTAGAAAATGTTTATTTAGAGTAAACATTATATAAAACCACTATAATTTAAAAGTTTATGTTATCATTTCTAGAAATAATGTTTTGGGTACCGTATCCCCTTAATAAATTCATGAATCTCATTCTCATGACCTGAAACAAAAATTACTTATTTTAAAGTTAGCACAAGACATTCAAGAATAAATGATTAGTTAGTTGCACAATTAAATTTATTAACAATCGCATCCTTTTTCCTTATGTCTGATGTCGACTGGCCGTGACATCCGGGATGTAGTTTCACAAGCTGTCATTTGCGCCAATTAACTCTCTGGGTGTCTTCAATGAAGGCGTAATTATGATATTGATTAAGCCCTTGAAATCCGCTGTTAGCACTTAGATAATGCTGAATATCGCTTTATGGAAATGTATTTATGTCTATGGTTTGTCAAATGCGGGATTATGTATCGAAACTAAGGAGATTATTTTGCCATGGTATAGGGGATTGGTAAGGCCACATCTGGAATATGCTGTTCAGTTTTGGTCTCCCTTCCTCAGAAAAGATATCGAGTTGCTTGAAAAAGTTCAACATAGGGCTACAAAAATGATTAAGGGTCTATCTGGTATTGGTTATGATAACAGATTAAGATCTTTAAACATGTATTCCCTGGAAAATAAGAGAACTAGGGGTGATGTGATCTAATACAGTTATTCAAGTTTATAAAACAGGGAGAGATGGAGGGTTTTGGTTTTAACTTAAATAGCCGGACCAGAGGACATGATCAGAAATTGAACAAATCGTTCTTTAGAAGAGAGGTAAGAAAACATTATTTTTACAATAGAGTTGTCAATGAGTGGAATGCTTTACCAGATTATGTTGTGCATTCGAAGATAGAAGATTTTAGGAAGAACTTGATAGTCATTATTGGAAACTGGTAATGTATTAGATTTGTTTTTGGCCAACCTTGCTGGGCCTCTGGCATGTTGTTGGTCGACAATTTTTGTATTTGTATTTATGTCTATGGTTTGTCAAATGAGGGATTATGTATCGAAACCTAACACAGTTTGTCAATAGATGTAGTGTAGACGGGGTAATATTCGTCGAGGACGTTAACGAGACGCATCAAATTGCTCCAACGTCTCGACGTAGCCTCGTACGATGTCGCCCTTAAAGTTGCGTTGGGTATCTATTTATTTCTCGACTTGTCGCTAGAAAGTTGTTCTGGATTATTTCTTACATCGCCAATTTCCTTGTAGCTCTAGTGCGATGATAAATCAGCTAAACTAAAGAGTGCGGGAGAAATAAAATAATTTACATTGTACTTAATAAATTTAAATTCGATCGTACTAATAGTGTAGTAAATTATATAGAAAAATTTGAAAATCAATTCAATCAATTAAGCACTCAAGGTAATTTGATTTAATTTCAACCAAACGACGTTGTCAATTGACTATTTCAAAATCTATTCTCTTTTTCAGTTTTCTTTTTTTGGTAAAGAAAATAAAATTTCGAATGCATAATTCTAAATGACCTCTGTCCTATATGGTCTTGTGTGTTATGCAAGTAATTTTATTAAGTAGGTTTTTTTTTCTTAGTTTGAAAAAAATTGCTGCGATGTCCTTCATTTTTAAATGACACGCAATTAGAAATGGTTTTGTAGCAACATTTGTTATTGAATTAAATCCAGTTTAAAAAACAATATAAGTTAAAACAAAGCTAGTAAAAAACTATTTCTATACTCAGCTTATTACATTGTAATATTTTCTGATTACATGCAGAACATACACGTAAGCATATTGAATGTACTTCAACATTGATAGTTAAAAATTATCTGAGGAATACTTAGCTGTGTTTACAGATTAAAACAAAGCATAGTACATAGTTATCCTGGGAAAAAGTTAAAATATTATAATGCATTATTTATGAAATGTTTGGTAATTTAAAATATATAATTATTTTTAAATTTTACTTCTTTCTGTGCAATATAGATGGCGACACGATTTAGTTAAAGCGTAGTATGTATTATGAATAGGGTACTTGACTAAATTTTTTTTATTGGCTTAAAATATTCTTATGCCAAAAATATTAGACCCGTATTTTTTCTTTTTTTCAAATACCCCATAAAAAGGCAGAAATATGAATTTTAAAATTAGGACGAAAAATCACTCCCGAAAACGCTTCCTGGCTGTCACGTGGTACCTGTGATGTCACTAGTGACTATAAACAAACTTTGAAACACCACATTGGAACCGATTTTAGGCAAATTTGAAATATCCGCTTCTGTAAAAAGCCTTACATTATCTCAATATTTATTATTTCAAGAGTAAATTAGATTAAATCAAGTTTAATCAAAAAAACAAAAAACATCACGCCGGTTTGTTTATAGTTACTAGTGACGTCAGCCAAACCGTTGTGTTTGTGATCACGTGATGATCTCGTGAAAAAATGCCTTTTTAAAATTATTTTTTTAATGATTTAAAGATTTATTTCGCAAAAAAATTATATGCATTTGTTATTTTTGACTTTCAACTATAATTTAATTAATATTGGAAGGTATTTTGGCGATGCAGTCAAGTACCCTATTGTAACTAAATGTTAACAAATCGGTTTGTAACTGTAACCATAGATGGTTAATCTGGAGCCTTGGTTTTCTGTTCGGTACGCACTTTCAAAATGTTTACAATTGGTCCTAACCTTTCAGAATCTTTTAATAAATTAATCTACTTCTTTACCAGACTTGCCACGTGTCTATTAGCAAGTTTAGTTTAAATTATCGTCGCACTAGAGCTACACGAGGGCTATTGGCGACGGGCGTCGTAATTTAGAACCACAGTCAGGTGACGGGCCGACATCTGAATAGGCACCCAACACAACCGTTAATTGATGTTTAATAGCAAGAGTTTGCCCTTGTCAAGCTTGGAAAATCCGTGATTTCGTCCCATTCTGCCACCACTCATTTAATTCACGTTGAAAGCAAGAGATTTCAGAACACTTAACTTTATACATTCCGGTAAGTATGCAACGTCCTAAAAGCACTTGGTTTGTAAAGAAAAGCATAATTACATAAACTGCGTTGAAGAAATGAAGTGAAATTATAATTTTGAAACAGTCACCCCTATAAATATGCAAATTAATTTAGGTGAATAGGATGAATTTCAGTTTTTATTCTACATCTTCTTAATAAAATTTGTATTTGTTGTGCTGATATTTTTTTTAAATATCGCTCTTTTGATAATGCCAAAAAAATTAGGGTGCCTATCATTTCGAAACGCACAGTAATAGTGATTAAGAGTAAATTACTATTTAATTATATTTCAATCAAAAAATGCATATCTTATTAGATTTTAAAGTTTTATTTCTAACTTAAATTGGTTTGAAATATCACTTAATCGAACTATCATATTAATCGTGTGCCTACTCTTCTGAATAAAGATGATTAGCAATTGTTCCATTTTATATTCCTAGATGGCGACTCTATTCATGGTAATGCTAACTTTGCGCTCTTACGAAAATATAATAAATTTAAACCCTGTTAAAGTTGTTTTTTCTTCATATCAGTTTTCTTACAGTAAAACCTTCCTTTAAAAATGTAGGAATCTTCGGATTACACTTTTGACATGTGCTCATTTAAAACTTTTTTTTTAAGTTTAGGTAGTTATTTTTTTAATATATTAAAGTGCTATCTATACCAAGAAAAACAGTTTTTTCAATTTACCAAAATGCTTTTGGGGGAACCCGGAAAACTAGGATTTTATTAGATTTTTGAAAATCTAATACAATTAGAACTAATCGAATTAAAAGTTTGACACGTTCAGTGACATAGAATGAAACTTAGACTGATTTAATTTATTGAAATATTTTTGCCCTTAAGATAATTAAGATGAAAATAAGAGAAATAATCATGTAGGTTGGATTTTATTTTAACTTTGTTATTTACTTGGGTCCCGTATCCTTAATTGACTTGGGTTAAGTGTCCTGTTGCACTTTTTTTTTGTTTAACCTCAAAACCAAGACATTTGCAAATGAATATATTAACGCTATTATGCACGTAATTTTAGCTAAAAGCATCAACAAAACAAATAATTTAAACAATCTTTCCTTTAAACCTAAAAATGTGGACCGAAAATAATGTAACCGTGTACTTTAAATTCAATTTTTTCTTTTGCTGGGATATTTAATGACTTTCGATGCGCTGATTTTTGACGCATCACACTTTTCTGAAGCATTTGTAGTGTGGCCTTTAAAAGTAGGCGACGTACAGACAGACATAGCCTTTATAAATGATTCCAGTTTTTTACGTTATAAACGTAGTGTGAAAGCTGTAAGCTAAATTGATGCAAAAAAAAATTATAACTATTTTATTTTTAAAAAAAATTATAACTATTTTATTTTTTTAAAAAATTATAAATATTTTATTTTTAAAAAAATTATAACTATTTTATTTAAAAAAAACAATTTATATTTTAATTGTAGAAACAGGCGGCCTTCATGACCTTTATAAAATACGTAACTCTAATTGACTGAAAACAAAATAAATAACACGTAATTTCAAGGTGAAAAGAAACAATATTAGCTTCCACACTACTTTTATAACGTAAAAAGTGGAAGGTATTATAATCGTTCCGTCCGGCTGCCTGTCCGTCCGTCTGACATATCTGCAATCATAATAAAAAATTTGCAGTTAAAAATAATGATGTAAAATCTTAGTTTAAAGTATTTCGTTGACTTACCGCCGAATAAATGTTATGTGCGTTGGCAATAGAAAATATTTGGTTGCTTCTATAGTAATAGCTTTAGTGATTTATAGACTCGAACATATAAAGGTCAAGACGCTTTCTTTTGAATTTTAGCTTCCACACTACGTTTATAACGTAAAAACTGGAAGGTATTATAATCGTTCAGTCCGTCTGTCCGTCCGTCACCCACTTTCATACTCAAAACTTCAAATGCTACGGACAAGTGTGATACGTCAAAAAAATTCAGTGCATCGAAATCAGAATACATTAAAAATTTCAGAAAAGAATTCGAATTCGAAGTACTTCAATTATTTAAGAAACTGCAAAATTTAATGCTCATTTAAAAAACATAGGAAGCCGTTTTTATTAGAATTAAATCACCATTGCCATTAGCAACAATCCCTCGAGAAACTTTAATTCTTTTAGACAATAAATTTAAATATATATTTTTTTTTTTTGCGACATCGATCAGTTTGAAATGACGTCAAATATATTTCACTAAGAGATTTTTTGTATGATGATATGAAATATTTTCATTCTATTTAAAAGCGAGGAATATAACATATTTATTCTTTAAAATATAAATTAATTTTTGCAAAAGATAAGTAATAATTACTGAATTTTCGAAATAAAATAAATGAAACTATCTAAATTTATCATGTAAATGTTCAATGTAGAATTAATGCTGTGTTTGGCACCTTTTTACCTGTTAAACACAACTGTTGTGTGGAAGCGGGTTAAGTGACAGATTCTGTTACAAACCTACTCGTTATTTATTTTAACAAATCAAAAGTTCCTTTACACGAGAACAAGGTAAGACCGGCATTTCGTATAGTTTTCCACAGTACAACTGGGATAAATAAGTTTATCAATAATCAGTAACCGATTTAATGTTGTGCTATTCCCTACTGATAAATATTTAATTGTACAATAACGGTGGGAAGTTATTATTTAATACCTGTGTGCAGGCAAAAAGTAGGTGAGCAAATGATATAATAATGGTAATCACCATTCATCAAACTTTAGGGCAGCATTTGTAATTTCAAGACCGGAAGGGGAAATGCAATTTAAATGATAAACTTCCCAAACATTGTAATCTTCCGGGTTGCTTTTCATTAACATTGCATAACTAGAATTATTAATAATAATAATAACTCTTACATCATTACGCAGATTTCAGTATTAAACAAGGTTATTAACCACACATTTTTAAAGAGCACATTCAACGCATTTTTTTCAAAAAGCATTGCCAATTTTTCAAAGCATATTTAACCTTAAAATATTAATATAAACCTTTGCGTCATGCTTCGTATATAACATCGCTCGAGGCAAGGTCAGTGTGTAATATACACTATCTCCAGTATACATCTTTAAACAGCATCCATCCAATGTCACCTCTATGTATACGGTCAACATTCGCATAAAAGCCAGACTCAAATAGCATGTTTCAATTGAATTGCATCAAGCAATATTTAAACAACCTTGGCACCACTTTCTGAATTTGGTGACTTTCTATTTTCTAAAATTCAATTGAAGTGTCGTCTCATCTTCACTTTCTGTGTGCGTATGGAGACAGGAATTGTCTTCCACTGGACATGTGATGTGAGCACAATTTACGATTTGGCGACAATTAGACAATTGCTTTAGTCACCTGCTGAGGGAGGCGTGGCTAGTTGGCGGAAGTTTAAATGGGATCTGTTTTGTCCCTTGTTGCACAAAATCGTTTTTTGTGTGGTTTCCCCTCACACGTTTCTGACCTCTAATTTTAGGGATTTTTTTAAAGAGAATTCCAGAAAATTGTTTGTGTTACACGCGTTTCACTTATGAATGTAATGTCAAATAAAACGAAAAGCTAAATTATACAAAAACAACAAATGGATAATTCCATGTAACTGTAATGTAAGTCACAGTCTATCTATATATATAATACTCTTATACGGCACCCAAATTTCCTTATATTTCTATCTCTGGAATGGCAACAATCGAAATGAACAAAAATACTACTAATTTCAAAATGGCCGACTGAAAACAACAAAAAAGTGTTTCTTCAGGAATGGCTTGAAAAAGGGAAAAATAACTATAAATATTGCACAAAACATAGTTCGATACGGCAGAAAACATTGAATGTATTTTTTGAGAAAAGCACTACGAAATAACACAAGGATTGACAATTTCGGGAATGGCTGCAATAAGGCCAAAAAACTAAAAACAACCATAAATATTATGTGAAGAATCAGTAAGTTTAAATTTAAACATGCATAATATTAGGGACGTTTAATGTTAGGAAATTTAAATTATAATTTCGATTGACTGGACTACCAAACACAATTGTGAAAAATTCAAATTGGTTTTAAATATAGTTTCTAGGCCTGGACGGCTACGGTTTCCAATTTATTTACAAATGGATCTTAGTCAAGCAGCGAAATATTTTCTCAATAATAACCATTAATTTATAAGCATTAATTTGTAAGTTTATTTTTAAAAGGCAACTAAAGGCGGTCAACCTAAAAGAAGATGTCCGGATTTGGCGCCAGTCGAAAAATGTCGCCAAGTCAAAATGACAACAAACCGTGCGTTTGCCAAGTCTGTGAAATGACAACAAATAATTACTTAATTTACTGCTCAAAACTGAAAATGTCTGCTGAGAGAACATGAAACATTTCCTTATTAAAAATTATCGTGGCATTTGCGATCGTAGATCGTAGCGATATTTTAAAATAAGAAAATCAGAACTCAGCAGTTTGCTGCAAGTTCAAAAACAATGTGCACAAAAAATAATTTAAGAAATCGGTTATTTTAATAATTAATGATTAATTAGTATTTTAAATATATTTATACGATTTAAGAATTCTTAACGATGAAAGAAATGGACAGGATCAACTTATAAACAAAATAGCAAAATAAATTCTTTAATGCAAACAGAATACATAGAAAAAAACTAAACCATTTGATAGTTATTCGCTTAAAATACAATTTTTGGCGATTTTTGTAGCCAATGGCTTCCATAATACGAATTGGGCGAAAAATTGCCGGTCATCTTCCTTAAGATTAACCCTTAAGGCTAGACTAAAATATTTCAATGAACGGTGAGCGAGCGAAGCGAGCCTGGATCGCGAAGCGATCCAAAGGGATCTGCGCACGCAGTTCCCGGGGGTTGGCGAGCGATAGCGAGAAGGGGGCGTGCCCCCTAGTTAAAAAAAAAAAGCTTTTTAAATTTGAAAAATAAATCAAATGAAATTAAGCACGTTCATTATTTAGTTTTATTAAGTGTGGATTAGCTAATCCACTAGTTGTTTTTTCATGTAATGTTAAAAGTTGTAGAAAAAATCACTTTTTTCACATGTGGACTTACACTACAGAAAGTATAATTTTGCATGGAATTATCCATATGTATTGTACAAAATGGAATGAAGACAAAGAGCTATTTAAGAACCCTGTACTGTTTTTTTTCAGCTGTTTTAATTTCACTAATTATATTTAAAAATTGGCACGTTGACTGCCTTATAATTTGCATAGAACTTGCTATTTTTGTGAGAGGTTTCGTGAGCTTTTATGCTTTCCAAATGTGGCACAATGGGCATGACTTCAGAAACGAACAGTCAAACTTGGTAGGGATTCTGAATTTTGGCTTTTAATATGGTGCAGTCAACGTGTTATACCTGCACCTACTGCTTAAAGCCAATTCCGAAGTGCTAAGAATGCTTTGGATTAATTTGTTTCAGTGATGAACTTTTTGAATATGAAATCATTATTAAATTTTCATAAATCATATTTTATTAACATTGTTGAAAAAAAATTGTTAAAAATAAATCGGAGACGAAAATATACTATTTCCCAAATTTTTGAGCTAGATAGATGAATAACAAACTAAACTGTACTGTATATTATACTGTTATATATGTAATGTATATTTCATTTAATAGAGGTATTTAGACCTACGACATCAGTTAGGCAAGGTCAAAATTACTAGGACATCTATCCCCAATACTTTTTTTCAGAAAGAATATCGAGGTTTATTAGCTATTGGACCTTCATATCTTTATTTTCTAATAGGTTACGTCAATCAAAAGCATAAATTTTGTTTTGCTTCTATTTGGGAACACGATACGTTCTTCACGGGAATCGAGAGGTCAGTGGGATCGATGTTAAGTTAGTTAAAGTTGCTAAGCTCATAGTCTTTTAAAAAAAAAACGAATTAAATAAAATATAATTTATGAGATAATTTCATAGTCTAAAAGTTAATCACTGAAACAAATACGGTGAGCATACATATAATAAAATGATATTTTAAGTAAACAAACAAACTCTTTATTAACACAAAAACAAACATTACACTCTTAAAACAAAAGAGTTAAATCCACTAATATAGGGGAAGTGCATTTTCGGCACGGAAAGGAGTGGAAATTAACTGTGACTGAGTTAAAACCGCTCGTTTGTTTTAAGATAGTACAGAATAATTTTTGTTCGTCACAAGGGGGTTAAAAAAACTGTATAAGTGACTAAATAATCATAATTATAATTAATAAGACACAATAATAAGACACATTATAAGTTTAAAAAAAACACAAAAAATAATAAATTTAAATACATAAATATACGTAAAAAGAAAAAATGTGGCAATGCTAATGCTATATAATCAAAACAAAATGCCGAATGCTATATATTCAAACAAATGCAAAAAGTATTTATAATATATGTCTTCCTGAAATTTATTATTTTCGCACAGAAAAAATTATGTTCGAAATATATATACACACACACACATCAGGCTAATATAAATCTATAAAAATCTGAGCGAATATATATATACATCCTAGTTTCCTTATTTTTAAGCAGTAACGCTACACCACAATTTGACTGTGTGCAGGTTTAGTCGAGGCCACTTTGATAGAACATCAACCAGCGTTCAACAGGAGCCTATCGAATCATTATTAGTTAACTGGAGACCTACCACTTACTGGTCGGAAAGTTACCGCAGCGAGAAGTTTTCACTGGCGATAAGTTCCCATTCCGACCGTCAGTTCCGACAACCGGTTTAGGTATCACCACGAGCACATTTTTCCCCGATGTCGGAAGTCGCTTCCGATGGTGGTATGTTAAGTAACTCAGGTGAGGGCGTGGTTAGTGGTTAAAGTGGTTTGACCAATAGGAGTGTTGAATTGGCGACGAACCCGTTTAGTTTTTCCGAAAGGGATTAGCTACTAGCTAGTTTAAAAGGTTTTGTTGTCATGTTTTGTTTCTTTTCGAGTTTTTTTTTATTCCATCAACTTTAAATATCAAAACTAGTGCAAATGAATTTTCGCAAAATAAAATAAACATTAAACTGCCATACTTAATATCATTCATGCTCTATTGCAGATCGAAAGCATTTAATATGCTTATGTCTTAATGTATTTGTATGGCAAGCATTTCATTGCAGTGAAATAAAATTAGATCCAACTTATCTTAATCTATTTTATTTTACAATCCAATGCAAACGTTATAAGTTTTAAACAAATGTTACTGTATTCCGATTTTTTTTCATCTACTAATTAAATACTGAATAATATTTATAATTATATTATAATACTTATATTATTTTAATTTCGATACAAAAGTTGTATTATTAAAGCAAAATAACAAAAACACCATTAAATGAAGACTTAGCAAAATAAAATTTTAATTTATAGTATAAAGCATAGTCATTTTTAATTTGTACTTTCAAATTCAAATAATAAAAAGATAGCAATTATTTATTTTGGATGTTTACCAATAGAATGTTAACATGTAATTACTCTTTTGCGATTTTTCCCCCAACTAATTAAATACCGAATAAAAAATATTTAAACTATTAACATATTTTAATTTCGATACAAAGTTGTAATTTTATTCAACTTTTTGTTAATTTGCGTTAAAGACATAGCCAAATTTTAATTTATAGTATAAAGCACATTCACTTTTAATTTGTACTTTCATATTCAAATAAAAATATGGCAATATTTATATAGGATGTTCACCAATAAAATATATTTAAAAAAAAGTATTAGCAAAACTAGTTATGGGCATGCTTACTTTTTGGTAATGCAGAAGAAGCTTAAGATTTCAATACATAGCATTAATATTGAACATAATCTTCAAAATAAAATACATACAATTGCTATCTTTATGGACTTTATTTATATGTAACAAAATTTCAAGTAAAATATGAAAAATCAACTGATAATGAATAATGAAAAGGACAATTTTGAGCAAGAAAATGGTACAAAGTAATTTAACTTGAGTAATTAGCCTAAAATGAAATACACACACACATACATATATTCCATTTCTAATATGAAAACATCTCGTTTTTAGTTTAATAAATACTAATTTTTAACAAACAATGGCTAAGGATTAATATCGCACGCCGCCTACATGAATAGCTTAATGCCCACTGTCCCCAACTTGCAAACAAACTTTCAATTCCGACGGCAAGAACGAGTTTCCACCAGCCTATGACCCGGTGGAAAGTTTCCGACAAAAGAAAGTGACAAAAACAAGTATATGGTAGCTCCCTGCTTATCCGTGGTGAGATGTGACGTCACAAACAGGTCATAGGGAAGAAACGCCCAGAATTGCCGACGCGTAATCCTTTCCGACCAGTACGTGGTACTGCTCCTGGAGACCTACCACTTACTGGTCGAAAAAGTTACCGCAGCGAGAAGTTTTCACTGGCGATAAGTTCCCATTCCGACCGTCAGTTCCGACAACCGGTTTAGGTATCACCACGAGCGCATTTTTCCCCGATGTCGGAAGTCGCTTCCGATGGTGGTATGTTAAGTAACTCAGGTGAGGGCGTGGTTAGTGGTTAAAGTGGTTTGACCAATAGGAGTGTTGAATTGGCGACGAACCCGTTTAGTTTTTCCGAAAGGGATTAGCTACTAGCTAGTTTAAAAGGTTTTGTTGTCATGTTTTGTTTCTTTTCGAGTTTTTTTTTATTCCATCAACTTTAAATATCAAAACTAGTGCAAATGAATTTTCGCAAAATAAAATAAACATTAAACTGCCATACTTAATATCATTCATGCTCTATTCTATTGCAGATCGAAAGCATTTAATATGCTTATGTCTTAATGTATTTGTATGGCAAGCATTTCATTGCAGTGAAATAAAATTAGATCCAACTTATCTTAATCTATTTTATTTTACAATCCAATGCAAACGTTATAAGTTTTAAACAAATGTTACTGTATTCCGATTTTTTTTCATCTACTAATTAAATACTGAATAATATTTATAATTATATTATAATACTTATATTATTTTAATTTCGATACAAAGTTGTATTATTAAAGCAAATTAACAAAAACACCATTAAATGAAGACTTAGCAAAATAAAATTTTAATTTATAGTATAAAGCATAGTCATTTTTAATTTGTACTTTCAAATTCAAATAATAAAAAGATAGCAATTATTTATTTTGGATGTTTACCAATAGAATGTTAACATGTAATTACTCTTTTCCGATTTTTCCCCCAACTAATTAAATACCGAATAAAAAATATTTAAACTATTAACATATTTTAATTTCGATACAAAAGTTGTAATTTTATTCAACTTTTTGTTAATTTGCGTTAAAGACCTATAGTCCAGTGAATAAAGGAGTTTTACCATACAAAAGGTCCG
This sequence comes from Oedothorax gibbosus, assembly GCA_019343175.1. Taxonomy (NCBI): domain Eukaryota; kingdom Metazoa; phylum Arthropoda; class Arachnida; order Araneae; family Linyphiidae; genus Oedothorax; species Oedothorax gibbosus. The sequence continues at coordinate 28,808,259 of CM033278.1, forward strand.
GTATCGCTGATTTTTTTATATGTTGTGTGTGACCCCTAGGAAGTAATAAGTGTGAGTTTTCGTCATCCTCGTTCTATTGCTTTTTCCGCCATCTTGAAAAAACGTTCGAAATTTCGCCCATTTTCTAGTTTTTGGCCTATAACTTTTCTCCTAAGCATTTTTATATCGAACTTTTCGACACAAAGTTGTAGAAAACAAAATTCTCTTCAAAATCGGTATTAAAAGTTATTTTTTATAACAAACAGTTTAAGAGCTGCGAAGCAGCAAAAAGGGTGTAAAATCGAGTGTTTTGAATTTTTTTTACTTTTTCACGACTTTCTATCACCGTAACTCACACAAGACTTCATTTTAGCAATAAAATATGATTTTACAAATTGTAGGAAATTTAATTTTCTATAAAATACACTTATCAAAAGTAAGTTTCTTATAGATTCCATTAAGAAAGGTTAAATTTACAGAAACACAAAAAAGGGCTATTTTCACCCGACGATACAATGTTTTATTATTTAACCTATAGCTCTTTCCCAGTGTATTTTTTAGAGTTTTTGTGAATACAAAATTTGTTCAAAATAATTTTTTCTGTTAAAAGGTCACTTTGTGTGTTCCATACGAGGAAATTTAACAGAGCTACGTAGTACGAAAAGTGGCGTAAAATCTTGAATTCCGCCAAAAGAGTTTTTTAACCCCTTACAATCTCAATAATTAAAAAAATCCTTGTTTTAGCGGATTATAATCATTATGAAACAAGTAGATATTTCATGATTTCTTATATTAGCAAGGTCTTAAAAATAGTTATAGGTTCAATATCAAAGAATTTAGATACATTAAAAAAACGAAGATTTGTATTTTTCATTTGAATAATTTGACATGATTTGGTAAAAGATTTCAATTTACATGAGGCTGAAGTAAAATTTTCCTTTCAATGAAGAATTTAAATAAAAAATATAAACTATTTTATGTAATTTTCGTTTAAGTTATCGTTTAGGTTTTTCATTAAGGTGTCGTTTAGCATCGTACCAATAGAACTATGGGAAAATGTGTAATAGAAAATTATCAATTTTTCAATGAGTTATTTTAATGAAAATATTTATGCTCAAAATAATACACATATAAAAAAAACTAAACAATATTCCGAGCGGCATTTATCATGCCTAACAAATTAAATCAGAATTATCTCTATGGAGAATTGAACTGGTACAAATGAAATAGTACAAGTACATATCTGTCAAGTGAATTAATTACGTTATCAATCGGACTCGTTTGGGTGGTACATAAAGAGGAACTTCTACGGATTCATCTTCATTGTTTGAAATTGTGTCTAGATCAATATCATCTTCGTCGACGATGAGTGCCCTATTTCGCAGGACAGCCCACAGCAGTGCTTACAAAGGTAAGAGCAATACAAGCCAGATTTTCTGCAACTGCATGCACCCGAACAACTCTTGATGCATTTACATTTAATTGTTTTCAATAAATCCGTAGGCGCAGCGTCCTTTTTTGTCATAATAGGCAGCAAACCTCTACTACCTTTCATCCATCCGTAATCGAACGGATTTTTTTTAATTCCTCTCCAGGCCATGACTTGATGGTAAGTCCTCAGTGAATGGAATTGTGCTGCGTCGGAGGTTGGTGGCAGTTTAGCCAAATTGAGCTTTGTGGTGGTAGAAAGAAATTTTGAAAAGCGAAGAGTTGTGAGCGACTGATCTCTGTCTCCACCATATAAGGAAACTAAAATTTGTTCTCCGGCCTTTAAAATTTCTGTCGCAGTAGCATCAGGGTTATTGAAAACATTTGCCACTTCTAACAAATATGGATTCCTTTGGAAAATATTGCAGAATTTGCCTTTTCCATATCCAAAAATGTTGGAAGTAGTGTCACATCCGCTAATGACATGAAGGAGTAGTAGATATTTAGTCGAACCATTCGGAAATGACGAAGAAGAGTAGACAATGTCAGGTGAATTGCTTTTCCCTGGTTTTTTAAGGTAGACATTTTTGACAACCGGAGGCGCACCAGTTAATACCACCAGTAGGTCAATATCTTTACCCACAATCAAAACAGCCTCATATTGTGAAGCTATTGATTTGGCAGTGTTGACGATTAGAACGTCAGCATCTTCATCTGCTTGTTTGGTAATTATGCCTGAATCCTCAAGTTCGTTTCTAAGTAAAGTTACGAACCTTCTTTTGTTTTGTTCATTGTATAAAAACCTCTCCTGTGGGGTTGTATTTACAGTTGTTCGGTCAAATATCACATCAGCGGAGATATTCATCTTGCACCTCCTTAATCGTTCAGCGCTCTTAGTACTCAGCTGAAGATCATCGGGGTAGCCATCAAATACAACTATTACCGTAGAGCCATAATGCTTGAGAATGTACTTCCGATAATCAGTGTAGATTTCAGAAAACGTCGCGTTTTGACTCCACACCACTTTGTGGAGTCAAACTCCACTCCACTCCACGTAGTACGAAAAGTGGCGTAAAATCTTGAATTCCGCCAAAAGAGTTTTTTTAACCCTTCTGTTACATTTCCTTGTATGGAACACACAAAAAGATCTTTTTATAGAAAAAATTATTTTGAACAAATTTTGTATTCACAAAAACACTAAAAAATACACTGGGAAAGAGCTATAGGTTAAATAATAAAACATTGTATCGTCGGGTGAAAATAGACCTTTTTTTGTGTTTCTGTAAATTTAACCTTTCTTAATGGAATCTCTAAGAAACTTACTTTTGATAAGTGTATTTTATAGAAAATTAAATTTCCTACAATTTGTAAAATCATATTTTATTGCTAAAATGAAGTTTCATGTGAGTTACGGTGATAGAAAGTCGTGAAAAAGTAAAAAAAATTCGAAACACTCAATTTTACACCCTTTTTGCTGCTTCGCAGCTCTTTAACTGTTTGTCAGAGAAAAACACTTTTGATACCGATTTTGAAGAGAATTATGTTTTCTACAACTTTGTGTCGAAAAGTTCTATTTAAAAATGCTTAGGAGAAAAGTTATTGGCCAAAAACTGGAAAATGGGCAAAATTTCGAACGTTTTTTCAAGATGGCGGAAAAAGCAATAGAACGAGGATGACGAAAACTCACATTTATTACTTCCTAGGGGTCACACACAACATATAAAAAAATCAGCGATACCGGACCTTTTGTATGGTAAACCCCCTTTTTGAGTCTCTATTCACTGGACTACTAGCCAAATTTTAATTTATGGTATAAAGCACATTCACTTTTAATTTGTACTTTCATATTCAAATAAAAATATGGCAACTATTTATATAGGATGTTCACCAATAAAATATATTTTTAAAAAAAGTATTAGCAAAACTAGTTATGGGCATGCTTACTTTTTGGTAATGCAGAAGAAGCTTAAGATTTCAATACATAGCATTAATATTGAACATAATCTTCAAAATAAAATACATACAATTGCTATCTTTATGGACTTTATTTATATGTAACAAAATTTCAAGTAAAATATGAAAAATCAACTGATAATGAATAATGAAAAGGACAATTTTGAGCAAGAAAATGGTACAAAGTAATTTAACTTGAGTAATTAGCCTAAAATGAAATACACACACACATACATATATTCCATTTCTAATATGAAAACATCTCGTTTTTAGTTTAATAAATACTAATTTTTAACAAACAATGGCTAAGGATTAATATCGCACGCCGCCTACATGAATAGCTTAATGCCCACTGTCCCCAACTTGCAAACAAACTTTCAATTCCGACGGCAAGAACGAGTTTCCACCAGCCTATGACCCGGTGGAAAGTTTCCGACAAAAGAAAGTGACAAAAACAAGTATATGGTAGCTCCCTGCTTATCCGTGGTGAGATGTGACGTCACAAACAGGTCATAGGGAAGAAACGCCCAGAATTGCCGACGCGTAATCCTTTCCGACCAGTACGTGGTACTGCTCCTGGGCCTGTAAATTTTCATGGCAGTAAAAGTTAAGGTTAGTGTCCACGAGCAAGAAAACTTGCGCAAGTTGTTTGCAAGTTAAAGTTTTCAACCCGTCTTGCACGTGTATACATCCCAGCAAGTCACTTAGCAGGAACTCTCAGCAATATTGCAGCGAGAAGAAATTGAAGAAGTGTAACCGGTTTGTACAAGTGCAACTCAACTTGCTCGGTTCCAACAGATTGGAAATTCTTGCAAGCCTTTTGCAAACTGTGTAGCTAGGTGCATGGTTGTTTTTTTTGTTTTGCTTGTTCTTGATCTCTGGAATACACGTGTGATAATAGCTTCTACTTTGTTTTTTAAGGGGTAGGGGGTGATTTCGACGGATTCTGCTACTGCGCAAGTTTGGTCTATCATCTTCAGTAAATAGTTTCCAAATCGGATGCCGACATATATATTTTTTTTAATTGCTGAGGGTTCTCTATAGATAATTCCTGAAATAAATTTCTTAAAAATCCTAGTTCATTTCCTTTCAGAACCCTATTCTTCTCCAATACTTGCGTATTTTACGGGCATTTCGATTTTTAACTGTATAAGCAATTAATATTAAAGCGACCGCTATCCTTTTATTCATGGCGAATGGCGATGGAATGGACTATCCCGATCACTGTTTATGTTTATTACTGACACAAACCACGGTTGCACAGTACTGTCGTGGACACTACTCTGCAAGTTAAACGTGCAACAAAGCTATAAAATATCTTGCAGGGCCTTGACGCAAGAAAAATTGCAAGCTCCATGTAAACACTCCAGTAAGTTTCTTGCATGAAACTTGTGCAATTTTTCTTGCACGTGGACACTTAGCTTAAGCGTTCGACAACCCTCTAAACTTACGACTAAACCGTGACTTCTGTACGTATTAGTGCAAGTTGGTAATGAGTGACCATATTATAAACCTATTATGTAGACTACACCTTCTGTTAAGGATACCTTCAGTCAAAGCCCCCTACATTATTATAATTTCACATGGTAATATACCCTATAGTGGTAAAACTAGTTACAAACGAAAGATGGCAAAAAAATTATTGGCATTGCTTTGCTCTCTTATGATGAGTAAGGTATAGTACTTCATTTGCGTCACTTTATCAGTGGATAGGCTTTCTGTGAGGATGTTATTGCCAGACTAAATGCAATCTTCACTGTTAAAAAATTTGTGCTTGGTTTCACCATGATATTGGTCCCTAGTAGCTGCAACGGCTGTGTGGTGAAATGTTTCACCTTTTTTTCGGTGTTCGGTTAAACAATTATTCTGGATTTGGAAACTAAAACCTAAGAAATGGTTCAACCGAATACCAAAAATATGGTTTAACGTTTCACCACACAGCTGTTGCAGCTACTAGGAACCATATTTTCGGTGAAACAAAGTGCATAATTTTTAACAGTGTAACACGTATGGAAAGCTTCAAGCACAAATGATTGGTGCAATAAAAATCGTTTATTATCCATATTAAAGACAGAATAAATTTTATAATTTTATTTCTTTTTTTCATAAATCATCTTTTAATTTAGAAGTAATGTTTTAAATGTTTGTAATGTTGTTTTAGCTTCCACACTACGTTTATAAAGTAAAAAGTGGAAGGTTTTATAATCGTTCAGTCCGTCTGTCTGTCTGTCTGTCCGTCCGTCTCTCCGTCTGCCTGTCTGTCCGTCTGTCTGTCTGTCCGTCACCCACTTTCTCAGAAAGAACCACAAATCCCACAGACAAGTGGGATACGTCATTTTGAAGCAAAACATCAGATTAAGCAACATTCCAAATTTCATAAAAAAAATTAATTAGAAGTTTATTTAAAATTTAAATAACTAAAAATTTAATCTACATTGAAATAACATGCAAATTCCATTTTTATTCAATATTTTCACTGTTGCCATTTCGTTAGACGTACGAGAAACTTTATTTAAAATAAAAATAAACACTTTTGAAAGAATATTTATTCATGTGATATAATTCAGTTTGGATTGCTGTAATATCACAATAGTTCTTTTGATGGTACATTATATATGTATGAAGAAAGATGCATAGAGAATTCTAACTTGGCATAAAAAAATATGCAAAGTTTCGCTTTTATTTTTAAAGCATCAATTGTACTAATTATATATTTTTTGAACTGTAAATTAATTTAACAAATATATAACAAAATTATAAATAAGTGAATTTTCGAGATAAATGTGAATGGGAAATTGTGGCGACACAAAGATATTTATTAAAAAAGAGAACATCATTATTCTTCAAACAAATTTAGCAAACGATAAAGTCTAATTATTGAATCTGAGAAAGAAGATTAATGAAATTAGTTAATTTTGGCGTTTAAAAGTTTGAATTAAAAATAGCTAAAGGCCCTGTTTGTTATTAGAATTAAATCAACATTGCAATTCGCAACAATCGCCCGAGAACTTAATTCTTTTAGACAATAAATTAAAATAAATTTTGTTTTTGCGACATCGATCAGTTTGAAATGACGTCAAATATATTTCACTATGTTTGTATGTTGATATGAAATATTTTCATTCTATTTTTAAGCGAGGAATATTACATATATATTCTTTGAAATATAAATTAATTTTTGCAAACGATAAGTAATAATTATTGAATTTTCGAAATAAAATAAATAAAACTAGCCAAATTTAGGATGTAAAGGTTTAATATAGAATTAATGCTGTGTTTGGCGACTTTTTACCTGTTTAACACAACTGTTGTGTGGAAGCGGGTTAAGTGACAGATTCTGTTACAAACCTATTTTTTTACTTTGAAATTTGACGTTAACTTTTTGTAAGTGACATGTCTTGAAATCTTCGACGTTATCCGACAAAAAAAAATTCTTAGACCCTTTTTCACACATAAGTTGCTGAATCTTACACTTATTGGCATGTTCTCTACATTAGATTAAGACGTCATGTGTCCTATATTGTGAAAAGTCAAAAGAGATGCTTCTTTAGAAGCAGAATTCTTAGCGTAACAGACGCAGGCGGCATATTTTTAGTGTAGTGCATCCATAGTACCGAACTGTTAAAAATTAGGCACTTTGTTTCACCAAAAATATGGTTCCTAGTAGCTGCAACGGCTGTGTGGGGAAACATTCAACCATATTTTTGGTATTCGGTTGAACCATTTATCAGGTTTTTGTTTCCAAATCCAGAAAAATAGTTCAAACAAACACCGAAAAAAAAGGTGAAACATTTCACCACCCAGCCGTTGCAGCTACTAGGAACCAATATCATGGTGAAACCAAGCACACAATTTTTAACAGTGCAAGGATTCATTTATCCAAAAGTGGACGTAGCCTTAAGGTACCTTTTTAACCGATTCATGCAAATATGGAAAGTAGTTTAAGCACACAAGGTTATTTTTTCATAATTTGAAAGTAGTGCAAGACAAACTTAATGTTTAGGTAATATAAAGCCCCTAAAAATAAGTATTCCAATGATATATATAACCAGAAAAACGCATTAAATCTAACAGTTTTTTGCGTGAAACGAAAGTATCTAAAAACAATTCGTATCAGCTTTTTAAATCTATTTATTTCGATATAAGGCTGTAGTTTACGATGATATTCCAAATTGATTTATATTCAGCGTGCAGACTTAACATAACAAGAAACAACCATTTTTTTTAAACAAAATAAATCGTTGACTCATCACCGAAAATTTTTAAGTTCATAAAACATGTTTTAATAACAAGTTGGTTTGTAACAGAATCTGTCACTTAACCCGCTTCCACACAACAGTTGTGTTTAACAGGTAAAAAGGCTCCAAACACAGTATTACTTCTATAACATTTACATGCTAAATTTGGCTGGTTTCATTTATTTTATTTCGAAAATTCAATAATTATTACTTATCGTTTGCAAAAATTAATTTATATTTCAAGGAATAAATATGTAATATCCCTCGCTTTTAAATAGAATGAAAATATTTCTTATCAACATACAAAGAATCTCGTAGTGAAATATATTTGACGTCATTTCAAACTGATCGATGTCGCAAAAATAAATTTATTTTAATTTATTTACTAAAAGAATTAAAGTTTCTCGAGCGATTGTTGCGAATGGCAATGGTGATTTAATTCTAATAAAAAGGGCTTCCTATGCTTTTTAAATGAGCATTAAATTTTTTGACGTATCACACTTGTCCGTAGCATTTGTAGTTTGGGCTATGAAAGTAGGTGACGGACAGAGAGACGGACGGACTAAGCGATTATAATACCTTCCACTTTTTACGTTATAAACGTAGTGTGGAAGCTAAAAATCAAAAGAAAGCGTCTTGACCTTGATATGTTCGAGTCTATAAATCACTAAAGCTATATTGCCAAGGAAGCAACCAAATATTTTCTTTTGCCAACGCACATAAAATTTATTCGGCGGTAAGTCAACGAAATACTTTTAACTAAGATTTTACATCATTATTTTTAACTGCAAAATTTTTATTATAATTGCAGATATGACAATAGATAAAAGAAATTCTTCGCGGTTCTTCAGAAAACGCAATCATTGAGCAATTTTATATCGTGAGCTATAATAAAGATCACTAATTATCCCCATTAACAGGGAAAAATCAGAAAAATCCTGAATATAAGGGAAATCTATTTTTCACTAACCTACGCTACGATGCGTGCCTAAACAAACAAATTGATTCGTGTAAAACTAGGCCAGGTCCATTGGAAAATTCCGCCCTGCGCTTCTTCCTGTCAACATTTTAGTGAACGAAGAATCATGTGGGGAAATCTTACTGCTGACTTGAACGCTTTTTTACAATTAGCGTTTCAAATAAAAAGAAAAAAGGTCTCAAAACAAAGACCAAAATGGGGGAAGCCCGACAAAAATGTCTCTTTTTTTTTTTTGCTTTTTTTTGTTAGTGTTGACATATTAAAGTCTCGTGGAGGCAGTTGCTGACTTTCACTTGTGGTTTTGGTATCAGTGGTCAAACTAAAAATGGGGAAATTAGTTGTTAATTGGGACATCTGCCTTGCTTTATCGTTCATAGTTGGTGAGTGCAATTTTGTATAATTTGTTTTGGTAATGTTATCTATTGATTATTGTTATGTTTTGTTTGTTGTTATAATAAGTAATTACGCTTAAAGGGACGCATTATCCAAAATTTAGGTCTGCCCAGAAAATAACTAAACATACTCGAATGCTGTGAGCTAAGGATATTGTAAAAAAAAGGATTCTTTTTAATGGTGGAGGTTTATTGAAAATGATATAGTGGTTTGGTAAAATGGTTTTTGAAATTTTATGTTGAATTTTTTAAATTTTTAATTTTTTTCAGCTTGTGAATGGTTAAAACCCTAAGGCTTTTAGGTAAATTAATGTAGAGCTCCAAAATTTTTTTCCTGTGTTGAAACATATTTGTTTAACAAAAGTTGGTATGGAATAAGGTCTAGTGTGATTAGATTTTTTTTTAAATGATGACGGTGAAAATTTACAAAAAATCATATTTTTTGACAATTTTTATACATAAAGCTACATAACTTTTTTTGTTTAACTGATAGCTCAATATCCATACCAACTTTTATCAACAGATGTTATGGAAACATTTTGAAAAAAATCCATTACAAAATTCGTTAAATTGTAGGGAGAGTAGCATTTTGAAAAACCGTTAAAATTTTTAAAATTTTAATTAAAAAAAACTTTTAATATTTATCATTTTTTCGTATATGTTTATTGAATGTTAGTTCTTTGTAAAAATAGTTTAATTTGAATGCTAGCGATAAAAGTACTGGATTTAATTTTTTGGGTACCGCGTCTCCTTAATGTGAAATGTCTGAATTTTTGAGTTACTATTGCATTGAATTATGATTGAAGAGTTATTATTGTAAAAAAAATATTTTTTAAAAATGATTTTTTATTTTTTTATCCCTTCTATAAAACTCGGATATTTTTTACCAAAATAAATGGAAAATTCTTACATATTTAAAAAAATAAAGAAATTCTTAAAGGGAGAATATAAGTTTCAAAACATTATAATAATAATTTCAAGTTGAAAAGACTATTTTCGGTTCTTTTAATAACTAAAATAAAACAAATATAGCCTTAGATAAAACATTAATAACGGAATTGCACTTTCCATTTTTTTTATATAATTTTCCCCTGCACCAAGATTTTTCTTTGATCTATTTTCCCGAAATGTTTTTTCCCGAAGAAAATGCAGGATTGAAAGCTGGAAGGAATTATGTCGCCTGAAGCAATACATGTAAAAATCGAAAAAAAATATTATTTCATAAATAGTTAAAATAACATCTCAAAAATGTACCTGCTAATTTTTAGAATTAAATTCGCATTATTTATTGATTAAAAGCTCATTTAAATGCTTCACTTCAACTCGGTGCTGCTGGAGGGCTTTGTCAAAACTTTAAGCACGTTTATCTCAAAACTTCTTTTTTTTTTTAAATTGGCGGGAAAGACAACTCAAAAAGTTATCCTTAGATCCTTATAAAATTTGGTATACGTCTTCACTACAGTATTATCTTCTAATTGAACATCAAAAATGCAAAATGGTTTTTAAAAATTACCGTTTTTTACCAAAAACTTATTAAAAAAAGGGTTAAAAAAATCGAACTTTTTTATTCTGAGGCTTGCCGATTTCCAGGTTTTCAACTTTTATGGGGTGTTTTTGGTTTAACTAGAAGATGTAAGTTTTATAAAAATTTTCAAATCAAACATTTTGATTTAAGATCAATTTTGTAGTCAGAATTCCCGCCGATTGGTACTTTTATCCGCGAGGGTCTCAGGAGATGAGTTACAACGGCGGCCATTTTGAAAAAACTGAAACAATAAAATCTAATTTTTGTATTTTAATGTATAATTTATAAACATACGGAATTTTAAAACGATTCATGTATTCCTTCCCTTTTAATAACGTCTCTGAAAAACGATCAAAATTCAGGCAGTTACATGTATCGCCCCAATTGAAAAAGCTACAATTAAATAAGAAATAAAGGGTATACGTTCTGCAATATCACGTTCAATCCATTTTAATATTTACATTTTATTCTAAAATATGACGCCCGTCGCCAATAGTCCTCGTGTAGCTCTAGTGCGACGATAATTCAAACTAAACTAAACATTTCATTCTAATTTTTAGAGAGGAAAACCAGGCATCCAAAACATGGCGTTTTTGAGAACAATGTAATGCATGATGATATTTTTACCAAAAACGGAAAGTATCTTCAGTAGACCTAGACATAATGTAATCGATAGACAGAAATCGGATGTGCTAAACCCCTATGATCATGGGGTGGGGAGCCCAGTCGGTTAGGCATTCGCCTAGCATGCGGAAGGTCCCAGGTTCGGGTCCGGGCATCGCCAAAATAACTGCCGACCTATAAACGGCCAGTGCAGCCAAATTGTCCGACGAATAATATCCCGGCGGAAGTGCACGTTAAATATCCTTCAAAGTCCTAACGCGGCGTACGTTGTCGCCCTTAACGGTTGCGTTGGGTGCCTACTCAGGTGTCGGCTCGTCACTTGACTGTGGTTCTAAAATACGTCGCCCGTCGCCAATAGCCCTCGTGTAGCTCTAGTGCGACGATAATTCAAACTAACCTAACCTATGATCATGGACACGGTGTTATATTTAAAACAAGAAGTTCCGAAACAACTAGAATCGGCTACTTTCCTGTTACTTTACTACTCCTTTGAGTTTTTATAGTATAAATAGACAGAATTTCAAACAACTAGGTGTGAAAGATATGTATCTGATTAAAATAAGATATGTATCTTTAAAAAAAATTAAAATCGGACGATTCGAACTGTAATTAAAATAAACCGTCCTAGGACAGATGGGAGGACCAACTGAAAAGCTTATAGAGAGACGGTCAAAGAGTGTTTACAATAGGTCGCTGATGCCGTACCTTTCTAATAAAAAAATAATAAATTGGATGGATAGAACTAAATTTGAAGGATGAATTCAGCGGACAGGCGAAAAAAATTTTCGATGTCAGTACCTACTTTTTTATTTTTTAATCCTTTCGAAATAAAAAAAAAAGAAAGTAATACACAAAAATATGTTTATCTCTTATCTTTAAACTTCAAAAAATAGTAAATATAAATGAAAAAAAATGTTCTGAACTGTAATTAAAACTTGGTAAACTGAAGTCACCCTTTCGAATGGCTTTTTGTTAAAAAGCACTGTTTAATTTAGATATCTTTAGATTAAAAAATTTACCATTTAGTAGGAAAGGGAATGACGATCTTCTCAAGGGCTCGTCTCTGTGTTAATCCTATGGGGAAAAAATTTCAAATAAAATCAAAATTAAATTATGGTAGAATGCGGTTTAATGACATTGGTTCAAATATTTTTATTATAAAATTTCAGATTGAAATGAAAAAAAATTCTCAAATCACCGATGAACATAATTTCAAAGTCCTTGGGGAAAAAAATTCACTTTTTGAAATTTGAAGTTAATTGTTCAACTGCAGTTACTCATCTAGGATAGGCCCAACCATTTCTTTATTTAAAATCTATTTGACTTATCATTACTCTTAAAATGACCGAAGAAGAGGTTACTATGTGGAGGTGGTATGGTAGGATGTGTTGTCACCATTAATACAAATAATAATTGTTAGGGAATAATAGCTTAAGGGAACACAGTACCTCAAAAATGGCAAAAATTTCGATTTTTTTTATTTGCTAATATTAAATTTTTAAATGTTCTAAATAAGTCTACCAAATTTTAAAAGTCTAGCTATATTTTAAAAAAAAGTTATTCCACTTTTGATGAGGAAAGGTAGGATAAAAATGCAAACGAATGAAAACTTTAAATATGTTTTTCTCGGTATTCATTTTTCCTTGATGACAAGTTCTACAAAACGCTAAGGCCTTTTTAATTATTAATAAAAGTCTAAGGAATTTTGTATGCAGTCTGTCAAATATGTTAATATTAAGAATTGGCATTAAAATTGTTTTCAAAAGTAATACTTTTTTTTATAAAAAAATACTAAAGTCAAAAATTTTCAAATATGCTAAAATAATTTGGGATTTACTAGATAAATATTTTTAATAAAACAACTACTGAAGATAAATAAAATTTGGATGCCAATTCTTATGTAAAACAGTTTAAAGTACATGAGAAAAAAATTGGGTTAAAATATTTGTATTTAAAAAAAAAGCCTTAGCATTTTAAAATAGTTCAATTTTTTTAAAAAAATAACTTAAAAAATTAAATTATTTTTTAATTTTTCTTGTCATATATTGTTTTTAAATACAGATTGAAGTAATAAAACATCAATTTTATAGTGAATATGTCAAAATTAAAAAAAAATAACATGGTACCGTGTCCCCTTAACTTTTTACACAGCCCAGTAGCGGTATGGAATAAGCAAACTTTTAAACAGAAGCCAAAACGTGCCGTAGATAGACAGAATTATTTCGCAAATATGCATGAAGAGGTCATCGGGAGGATAAACCCATCGGGAGTAGCAGATTTCTATCCAAAATTAAGTTGTTCGGAAAGAAGGTCGTTCGTTTTTCTTGAGGTCACGGCTGAAAGTCAAGATTTTACGGAATTATCCGTATTAGTAGGCCATTGGGGAACCCCGGCAAAAAACTACCATCGGTCATTTCTCATTATTTTTTCTTTTTTTTTATTATTATTATTAGCATATTAAAGACGCGGGATCATAGTCGACAACTTTCACTTGTGGTTTTGGCATCAGGTGGCTATACTTAGAATGGGGAAATTGATTGTTTATTGGTTTGCTTTGATGGTAGTGGGTAAGTTAGTTTAATGTTTAATTTTACTGGTGGCAATGCACTGAATTGGAGTGTTTTGATTAATCCTATGATTCTTTTTAAATAGTCTTTTTAAATATTATAAAAACATAAATAGTGAAATGTAAATCGTTTTAAAATATTTTATCTAAAAATTCGCCATAATTTTTATTTAAAATTAACTTTTTTAACTGAAAATATTTTTATTATTTTATTTCATTAATTTGTGTAGTAAAGGTTTTTTTGCATTTTTTTTTTTTTTTTACCTGTTACAAATTATTCATTATTTTTTATTATTTTATTTCATTAATTTGTGTAGTAAAGGTTTTTTTGCACTTTTTTTCACCTGTTAAAAATTATTTATTATTTATTATTATTTTATTTCATTAATTTGTGTAGTAAAGGTTTTTTTTTGCACTTTTTTCTTTTTTTTTACCTGCTTGCAAATTACAGCATAGTTAATCCTAAAAATTGCAAATTAAACGATTAATGCAAATATAAAAAAATCCATGTACCGAAATGAGTAAGAACTTTGCATTCATGGATATTTTTAATTATTAATTATATTGGATTCATTATTTTTTTGAATATTTCATTTGACTATGTATAGCATATAATAAATTTATTTCAGTTAAGATTTCATTTGAGAAAACATTTTTTTTTTTAAATTAGTAAAGCTAATTTAAAAATTAGTACTGCTGCTTCAGTCATTATATTTTCAAAAATATTTTCATAAAATTTCCGTATTAATTAAAATTGATCAAGTTAATACAATCGACAGATTTTACTGTATGAAATTTATACAAATAAAAGGAATGTAAATGATATGTCAGAGTAAAAATTTATTAAGTTTTATTTTCTTAATTATTTTTTTACTTTAAATTGGTACTTCGTGGGTAATTATGTTTCATTTGTTAAAAAAATAATTATCAATCAAAAGAAAATTATTTTATGAATTATTTATCCTTAAATATTTAACAAATAGTTTTTTAAAAGTATTTTTAAAGCCAGGTTTATATACCCCTAGCCCCCTATGATAAAAAAAGCTACAGCTGTCGGATTAGATAATTTCAATTTGTTTAAATCTGTTTATTTTTGTCAAATGCTATTGGATTGTAGTTTTGTGTGATTGGTTGTTCGGTTACTTCAATACACAATAAAATTACATTTAGAATGCTGGAATTAGTGTATTGTTTAAAAAGACTGCAGTTTTAATTTTACAGTTTATTTTTTCATTAATTTATTTGTTTTATAATTTCAATTTTTTCTTTTTTTTGGAATTTATTTGTTTTATAATTTCAATTTTTTCTTTTTTTTTTGGAATTTATTTGTTCTATAATTTCAATGTTATTAAAAATCTTTTAACTTCACCATTGCTTGAGCAATAGTTTTGATGCGAAATTAACATCTTGATTTATTGCATCAAATGTATTTCTATGTTGTGTTACATTATACTGTTAAAGTAATCGAGTTATTATGTTTTAGGGATATTGAAGATTTCAGCACAACGGCGTAAGTATATTTAAAATTAAAACTCGATTTATCAATATTTATTTCCTATATATATTTGTTTAAATGTTTACAGGTTTTAAATGACAATCACCCTTTGATTGCAAATATACATATGGGGGCTGGGGAGCCCAGTGGGTTAGGCATTCGCCTAGCATGCGGAAGGTCCCAGGTTCGGGTTCGGGCATTGCCGACCAATAAAACGGCCCGTGGAGCCAAAAATGTCCGGCGAATACCCCGTGTGGAGGGAGTGCACGTTAAATATTAATTAATGGTTGCGTTGGGTGCCTACTCATGTGTCGGCTCGTCACTTGACTGTGGTTCAAAAATACGACGCTCGTCACCAATAGCCCTCGTGCAGCTCTAGTGCGACGATAATTCAAACTAAACTAAACCAAATATACATATAGAGATTTTTAAAAGGAAGAAATGTTTATAAAAATACGACATCCAAAAACCATAAAAAAACGTTGATTATTGATTGTAATTATGAAGTTTAGTATGGTTATTCAAGCCCTGGCTTGAAATTAATATTAAGGAAAACTCTAAGTTTAAATAAGGAAATCATTAAATAAAGCAAACTTTGCAATTAGACGTTTGTTGTCGATAAATGTGCGTTTGAAAAATATCTTGATATGTTAGATTAAAAGTAACACTTCCAACTGCTATGAAATAATAAATTGTTAGTAAGGTATAAGTAAAGTTAGCATAGTAGTAATAAGTAAGGATAAGGAACGCATAGTTAGTAACAAGTAAGGCTAGCACAAGTAAAAATAAATTTAATATTTGCTGCTTATGTTTAAGTCATTGAAATTAAAATAACAAATATATTAGTTATTAAGCTTAACATGTTTAATTTCAGACTTTTAATTAATTGTGTTAATTAAACTAATCCCTACATTAATTTTATATTAACTCCAAATTTTTGTTTTGATTTTGTTGAATTACATTGTCTAAAAAGATGCCCGAATTTTGCCTCAAATTAAAAATGTTTATACGCTGCTCAAATAGACTTAACGTGTGTGGTCAAGCGTGAAAAACACGCACATATCATAAAATATACAAGGGTGAAATTAATAGCCTTTTCTGTGAAAAGAGCAAAAAAAAGTTTCTATAGTGTTTTTGTAGGTCAACATATCGTTTTCTACAACATTCTGATTGTGTTGAAAGTGATTTTTAAAAGCGATAAAGAGGGTTTTCAATGTGGGAACTAACATATTAAAAGTGATTTATTGGTATATAAGGGAAGTGAAATACTTTAAAAAATGTATTAAATTACTGATTTATTTCTACCGACATTTCTACCATTTAGCTGCGGATGATGCCCAAGGGCATCACGAGCTACTGATTGAATAATGCTATTCCTATGATATTTTACGCCGCAACAAAAGTCTCAAACAGCAAAATTATTAAATGCGTGGTTAAGTGACAAAATTACCTCGTATATGCAGTGGTAAGGACATGTATGTATTGCAGAGCAATTGAGTGCTTAAGAGGGAAAACCAGACTGGTTATGTTATTGCCACACAGAAGAAAAGGGTGATTCAATTTACCAAACTGTTAAAAAAATTAAGGCACTTTGTTTCAAGTGATTTTTAAAAGCAATCAATAATGATTTCAATGTGAGAACTAACATATTAAAAGTGATTTATTGGTTTACAAGGGAAATGAAATACTTTATAAAAGTATTAAATTACTGCTTTTATTTCGGGGGCCGGGGAGCCCAGTCGGTTAGGCGCTCGCCTAGCATGCGAAAGGTCCAGGTTCGGGTCCGGGCATCGCCAAAATAACTGCCGACCTATAAACGGTCCGTGCAGCCAAAAATGTGCGACGAATAATACCCCGTGTGGCGGGAGTGCACGTTAAATATGCTCCAAAGTCCCAACGCTGCGTACGATGTCGCCCTTAACGGTTGAGTTGGGTGCCTACTCAGGTGTCGGCTCGTCACTTGACTGTGGTTTTAAAATATGACCCTCGTGTAGCCCAATAGCCCTCGTGTAGCTCTAGTACGACGATAATTCAAACTAAACTAAACTGCTTTTATTTCTACCGGCATAATAGTTATACACTGCTCAAAACAATTAGGGGAGCACTTTGCGTACCCTTGTTAACCCTTGCAGTTCCATTTTTTTATTTTTTTATTTTAAAAATCTAAAATTTGTGAAATAGGTTCATTATGCATCCAGAATGAAATGGTAAAAACAGGGGAAAAAATCTTAATTTTTTAACTAAAATTTAAGGGGGAAAAATTGGAAACGTAACTTTTAAATAAATTATAAAAATAAATTTTTTCAAAACTTTATTTGTTAAAAAAAAAGTTAAAATCAATTTTTAAACATCTACGAATGCAAGCGTGAAGAATCTAGGGTCAATTTATTTCATAAAATTTTTGGAAATGAATTTTATATTACCATAATTTTCATATTTTCCATTTAATTAAAACAAACATTATTTAATTCTTCAAAAGACATAATTCTTCCATCTAACAATAAATAAGTGCGAGCTCAACTGAGAGAGAAAAAAAATCGCAAGCTGATGACTCCAAATGGAATCATTGGGGGTGAAAGGGTTTAAAACCATGCATTCCCCTAATTCTTTTGAGCAGTGTATAGATCACAAGCTTTGAGGCATACGATGAGGCAGGCTGCATTATTCAGTTCATTCAGTAGTATGATAAATATGAACACATTGGTGTTGGAATATTTAGAGAAGCCAAATCAGCCAGAGAAATGTTTTTTCTTTCCTTTCAAGTCAGTATACGTGTGATTTCAACACTTTCGCTGCGGATAATATCCAAGAGCATCATGAACAAAGGGTTGAATAATACTATATTCTTGTGATATTTTAAGCTGCAACAAAAATCTTAAACAGCGAAGTTGTTAAATGCGTGAGTTAAGAGACGAAATAATCTCGCCCAATCACAATCAATTATGCTTCTGGGGACCATGTATGTATCACATAGGAGAAAATATGGTTTCAGCAATTGACATAGCATGCCTCCTCAGTTAGATGATAGAGAAATTGTCAATATAAAATCGTTGCTATCATAAAATTTCAAAAATTATTCGTAGTAGAGTAACAAAAACTTAAAATTTAACGCTAAACAAGTCAGGATTTGAAATGAATGTAATGGCGGAACTCTATACGTAAGATAATATCGCACCGTGAGCGGAAAAGTGACCTGTCGGACAAATATGACTTTTCGAATTATAAACGATAAAATATTCAAAATTTATATATTTAGCGATTAGAGAAAGTCTTAAATAGATTGGTAGAATTGTTGGAATACAGTTTGCGGATCCTTATTTTTGCTCGAATGAAATGCAATGGAAAAAAATAAACTTCCGACGATTTTTCTGAAAAACTAGCTTTTTGCCTATACGTTATTTTACACGAACGGAGCGACATGTAGTGCTATGTAATGTCCTTACTCTTTACTTTCTAATGAAATTCTTTTCTTCAGAGTGTCCAAGGCTACAGAAACCGTGGAATGGTCAGTTCGTAGGTGCATGCAACCGACACGTTGGGGCCGAGTGCCATTTCGCCTGTCGCGAACCGTACAGACTGGTCGGAAGTGAAGTACGACTTTGTCGGACGGACGGAACCTGGAGTGGCCGGACCAGTGCCTGTGGTTAGTTGGAATTTGTTACGGACATAATCCCAACAGCAGAAATCACGACAGGTCATAATCCCAACAGCCGAAACCCGACAGGTCATAAGAACAACAAGGAAATAATTGCAACAGGGACGATATTCTAACAGGGTCGAAATCCTGAAAAATCAATAAATTATTGCCGCTGTGATTATATAATGGAAATTTAATTAATAATAATTTTTAGTATTTTTGCATTTTTTGCACATATTTGTTTAACAAAACTTGGTATATTATAAGGTCTAGTGTGAATAGTTTTTTTTTTAATAATGAAGTTGAAAATTTACAAAAAATCTTATTGTTTGCCCATTTTTATACATAAAGCTACATAACTGTTTTGTTTTAACTGTTAGCTCAATATCTATACCATCTTTTATTAATAGATGTTGTGGGAACATTTTGCAAAAAAATCCATTAAAAAATTCTTTAAATTGTAGGAGGAGTAGCATTTTGAAAAAACGTTAAATTTTTTTAAATTTTTTAATTTAAACAAAAACTTATGTTTCAATATTTATTTTTCCGTATATGTTTATTGAATGTTAGTTCTTTGTAAAAATAGTTTAATTTAGATGCTAGCATTAAAAATACTGGATTTAATTTTTTGGGTACCGCGTCCCCTTAAGATATATCTAGGAGTGAAATTTATATGAAAATAAGTTGGTTACTATTAGGGGTTTAGAAGTTAGTTTCTTGATACTGACTTTACTGAAACGTGATAACAATGACAAAGTTTGCAGAACGCTACCCTGATAGATCACCAGAGCTCATAGTGGTGATACGCTACTTGCTCAGAGGACACTTGTTTATCTCGAGTGGTGAAGGGAAGCATTAGCCCACTCTCCTAAACTACAAGCTTTCGTGACTGTATTTACAAGTCAATGTGAGTTACACAAGTTACGTCTTATTTCGTTCAGAGACTTAGAACTTCAGTACCCTATAACACTAGCCTGTGACGAGACTTATTTCAGTGATTCAATTTTTAGCTATGAAATCATGAAAATAAAATCATAAATCATATTTTATTTAAATAATTTTTGTTCAGAAAAACTATAACTAATTAAATGCATAGCTATTTGGGTAATTTTACAGTTAAAAAGTTGAATATGAAATTAAAATGTATTGCAAAATACAGTAAGTCTGGTCATCCTTTTTTTACTTTTCAATAAATAATTTTACACAAAATATTCGAAGCAATTTCAAAAAATGAGAAGATAGAGACCTGTAAGTTATCTACATTTATTATTGAAAAATAAACCGTTTGTAAAAATATTCAATACAGCCGGAGAAATGTGGCAGAGAAAATAGTTTTTTCGCCATTGGATTAACACTGAGGCACTTGAGTTTGGAGTTCCGCGGTCCAGCGCGCCCATTCCCCCTGAGGTTACATGAAAAACCCATTTAAAAAACTCAAAGTTAACATTTTTATCCGGAAATGAAGGCGTTAATGGAACTAACAAAATCATCGTTAATGGGTTAATTCAACTCTTCCAGAACTCGATGGGGGCTGTGTCAGCTGTAACGGATGCAACAACTGCGGCAGCTGCAGCCACAGCTGCAACTACGGTGACTCTACCTGCCCGGCCCTCTATCCGCCAAACGCCGGGCACACGGACGGGCAGTGTGTGCCGGGCATTGTCGGGCAGCTCTGCTTCGTGACGTGCGATTCCGGGTACGTCAGGGAAGGTGTACCTAGTCTGACGTGTCTGGAGAATGGACAGTGGAGCGCCCAGACACCGAGCTGTAGACGGACCAGTGGTGAGTGTGTTTAGGAATTTGTACACTCTTATAACAAAAGAGTGAAATCCACACCTATAGGGGAAGTGCATTTTCGGCACCGGAAAGGAGTGGAAATTAACTCCGACTGAGTTAAAACCGCTCCTTTGTTTTAAGAGTGTAAGTTTCGTTGTAGTTCAGCTTTTAGTTTTTGGCCTATGAAGTCATGGAGAGTGGGACTGTCCAATTTGAACAGGGAGTGGAATAGTGATACTGGTGTTTAATTGGATAGCACCAACAGGAAGTTAGTTCCTGAATTTTACTAATTTGACCACGGTTCAAAAGTACGCACGTCGCAAAAACACTTTGCCGCTGCAGTAGAACTCTAATTATCCGACTAACCGAAATGCAATGTTATCTTTCTATTCTATCCATTCATCCATACTTATGGTTAGCATGTAAAAGTGTTGCATTTTTATTAACTTGAAAGCTCTTTTCTCTAAAATATAGGTTTTTATACCATTTTTAACTTACAAACCGAAATTAATTAAAATGAGCACTTTTCCCCCAATTGATTCGGATAAATGGAGTTACATTGTACATTGATCCAGCAGTGTTACGCGCTATTGAAAGTCATAAGTATAATTTCCATTAGACTTAATAAGTTGTACAAACAATTGATGAGCGATATCTAAAATCGATTTTTTTGCATTTTCATATGAAAATTTGATACAAAATTAGAATCTGAAACGAACTTATTTCCAAGTGAACTGAAACAAATATTTGAACAGACCTTTACTATGACTATACAAAGTCAAGTGAGGGAAAAATGGGTAGTCTTTTGTGTACAACTTACGTTGATCTAAGTTTCATTTTGCTTCCGGGAAGTTGATGTTTGCCCTTGTAAAAAATACAATAACAAAACTTCTATTCTGAATTTTTCCTTCATCATGATGATTATTCGGTTTCTTATTACTTAGTCTAACTTTATTAACAATTGAAATGGGTCAATACATGATTCTATGCATTAGCATGATTAGTAAGCATACTCTTATTACAAATTGGAACTTTCAGTTCAGTACGCCTACATATTTGAGCCCAATTTCTGAAAAAAATAGACTTTTTATTCTCTAGTTAGCAATTGAAACTATCGGTTTTTTCACCAATGAAACTTGATAAAAATAAGAAATTAAAAAAAACGTCACTAATAGAATGCAGCTGTAATGCTTTTGTTACCATTGATAGTCGAAAAATTCGAAAATATTCAAATAAAGTCATACTAGCTTTCATAATTAGTTAAATAAAAATTAGAAATCATATGTGTTATATCAAGGATTTCTTTAATGAGAGGAATAAAATTTTAAGGGGAAAATTAGATTATTTTGACTATTTTTCGTAGTTAAAAATAATTATTGAGACAATTTCACTTTGTACGTTGAAAAAAAATCAAAACCTAATATAAATGTCCGAAAATGTAACCCAAGGAGCGCAAGCTATCGATATCAAAATGTAAAGGCATAATATGATCACTTTTGTGAAAGTCAAAACTATAACTTTGTTAACTTACGCCCAAACAAAAAGCGAATAATATATTGTACTTGTTCTTTACTTTTAGGGTGGCAGGAATCATATAGCCAACTCGATAAACATTAAAAATAAAGAAAAAGAACTATTTCGATTCATTTGAATTTTGTTTAGTTGAAAAATAAATTGATCAACATGTTACATAATACTGTTCCCAGCTTACTACATTTTTCTCCTATCTCCAACACACAAGCTGTCCCTTTCTCTTCACTCCCCCTCCAAGTCTTTCGGTGACGAAAGGAGCGTTTACAGATAAGTGGACTAAAATCAGAGATTCGCATATATCATATGGTATTGCGTTCTGCTATGAAATACAAATATTTTCGGAACTAAATATAAGCATCAGTAATTCATATACATCTATTTTCTTTCAGCTAACGTGTGCGAGAGCTTCTTGATCCCCAACGGAGACGGCAATTGTGACCTGGAAGGCGGGGTGACTGTGTGCCGGGTGTCTTGTCATCCAGGTTACATGCTGGTCGGGACATCCTACCTCACCTGCACATCTTCTGGCAACTGGAATGAGCCATTTCCTTCTTGCAGAAGTGCGTAAAAACATTTTATCATTTCACTATCAAAGAACTTCCGTTTTTTTAAGCATAAAAATATTGGCGCAAGATTACACCAGATGATTCCGGACATAATAATGACAAGCCAGATTCCCGACAGCCAAAAACCCGACAGGACATGAAGCCGCCAATTAAATAATCCCGACAGGGTCGAAATCTTGGCAAATCAATAAATTAATGCCGTTATGCTTAATTATGGGCAATTTAAATAATAATGTTTGCATTTTTTCTGTCGGGTGCACGTCTTGGACCCTTCACGGGAATCCTTTAACTATTTAGCTGCCAACCACTATTTGGAGCGTTTATTCACCACTTTTGCGGTGTATCCACGTTATGGTTTTACCAAAAAATGGTAAACTCACGCTCCTGATAGTGGTGGCAGCTAGAATGTTCCAGAATTCCGGTCCAATCTTGTGGCAAATTTTTTAAAAGTGTACTGCTAGAAAAAATCAAGAGCTTAAATTGCGGAGCCTATCCAAGGCATACAAGTGACTAGACATTAATAAAATGAGAAAAACTAGGTTAGAAGGGTCTCAGGGAAGTAACTGGTATTGAAGGTTGTACTTATACTATTCGCTATAGTAACATCATACAGTGATTCACTTGTATACCTTTATCACAACAATATCTGACTATTTAGTGAGCCTATCTCCAAGGGGAAAACATGCACTTTCGCCCCTTGGCGATGACTCCTCAATTATACATCAAGTATCACTACAATTTAGTATGTTTGAATCAAGATCAGATATTTTTTCGGGAGTTTCAGTTAGTTAAATTCATTTTACTTTAGAATCAGTTTTTGATGAAAAGGCGTAAGTCACAGCCTTTGACTGTGTTGACTAAAGCCATTTAACAAAAAGAATTCCATTTTACAAATCCCACTTCCCGGGTTTTGCTAACGTTCTTACTTTAATAGGAAAGAATTAAAACAAAAACGGAAAAAAGGTTCATTTGGGATAGCCATTTCGTTAGGGCATAACGGCTGTTCTAACCTGTCGGAATTAACTGGAATGTTCTGTATCTAGCCATTAACTTAAATTTAAACGTGAGAGGAATTAAAGTAATTCTACCGTATTTTCGATGTTGTTATACTAAAAATTAACAGAAAATGAAATGTAAGTTTTCCAAATACAAGAAAGCTTAAATAAATACACATTTATTGTATTTACCAGGTTGAATCAAACGTCTTTTCGTATTTTCAACTGCAAAAGAAATGCACAACAGTCACACAATACTTAGGATTTATTTCTCGAAGTAAATTTTATTTTGAAGTATGGTTTTTTGCGATCTCTCTGCCAAAAGTTCAATGCCATGTTAATAAAATTCGGCTAGCTTCGATGCAATGAACTCGCGACACCCCATCTCGACATCACTCACGTTAGTGAACTGCCGTCCGGACAGAAAGTGAGCCAACGACCGAAAAAGATGATAATCCGACGGAGCAAGGTCTGGTCTGTGTGCAGAATGGGGCAATACTTTGATACCTTGCAGGTCTTCAAAAATTTTCTTGGTCAATCTGGCTGTGTGTGCTGGAGCGTTGTCATGTTGCAGGAGTGCACGTAGTCTTTTGACTATTGCTGGATACCGAACCTTCAAGAACATCGTAAACTCGTTCAGGATGCTGAGTAGAGTATAGAGGTCAGCGTATACAGCACGGCCACTTAAAACAAACTAAAAGGGAAATACTCCCTCAAAATCCATCATGACCTTCTGTTCAAAGCGACCACGTTTCGCAGCAGGTTTTGGGGGCTGGGCCGCATGTTGCCACGGTTTTCCCATGTCTGGATTTCATAAAAAGATCTATTTATCATCTCCAGTTACGATTCTGAGCCAAAATAGAATATATTGGGGATTGGAAAGCATTTCTTTATAGATATCCACTCGCCGTTGCTGCTGGGATAGAGTTAATTCATGAGGAACTTCTCGACAGCGCCTATTCACGAGCCCCAGTTGGGGGAGGTGTCGATTGATGGTACTATCGAAGTCTTCTAAAGGTCGAAAACCTAATCAACCCAGCTTCCAACTTTCTTTATAAAACGGACGCCAGTAAATTGTTTCCTCGCACTTATACTAAGTCATTCGTTGAACGCGCTTATAAAATAGACTGAATCTAAAATTATCTCGCGGCAAGGATATTTACAAAATATTATATCTTATTCTAATAAAAGAACAAACTCAAACGGTTTCTTTAAACCTTCATCCATGTTTATTACAAAAATCTAACAACACGAACAGATGCCACTGCCAATGCACAAACTTATTTTTTCAAACGATAAAACAATTATTGATTTTTAAAACGAATACAATTAATTATTTACAATCAGAATAAACCAAAAACTTGGTAGGCACGCTACAGGTACTTTGGGAAGGATCAAGTTCTGCTGATAATACTTGGGTGCTAGAACTCTGCTGGTGTTGAATAGCTACCTGCAAAACTTCGTTATCGACAACTAATGGAATCCCATATGTCATTTTCTTTATAAGGGTTGCATCACCTTCCTTGAAACGTTTAAACTAATTTTTTGGGCAGTGTACTCATTCACAGAACCTGTACCTTCAACATCATTAATATTTTCGCCTTTTCTTTTGAGTTAAAATCTTTTTTCCAGAGGAAACGAAAAATAACACAAATTTCTAACTTATAGTCCGCCATTTCAAGAGACTGTACCGCCTACAAAGGTGCGAGAAATCACAGCAACTGACAACGATTATCAAGGTCAAACTCCGCTCTACAATTTAAGATCGTCTGCGCAGTAACTGTAATTTGCATACAGTCCCTGGAAAAATTATTAGACGCACTGTATTTTTTAAAGTAATTTTATGTTTCTTAAGATTTTTTATGCAATAATGGTATATTTAAATTACAATATTATTGATTTTTATTTAAAAAAATTGTTGTAGACTACATATTTTATTTATTTTAAGATAATTATGATTAAGATTAATCTATATTAATTATTTATTATAAGATTATTTATGTGTGGAATCATCATACTCAAATGCAGGAGACAGTACAGTCTTGCATTGATAGCATGCCGCGCAGAATTAAAGCTTTGATAGCGGCTAAAGGTGGCTCAACTAAATATTGACTTTCATTAATTTCACTTTTTAAAACTTAATAAACTTATGCTTTTCTAAATTAATGCTGTTTTATTTATGTCAAATAAATCGGTAACTGATTGGATAATATAAAAATTAAAAACTAATCAATTTAAAAATAATAAAACGGTACAATATTACCCGGTAATTAATATTTTACATGAAATCTTGCAGTACGTCTAATAATTTGTCCAGGGCAGGGGTGCCTACAAGGGGGGGTCAACGACGCAGACTGCGTCGTTGAAATTTTAGGGGGGGGGTTTGAACTTTTTATAAAAATTATTAATAAACAGCCAATCTTGATAAAAAAAAAAACTCAGCTAACTCTTATTCTTACTCATTATCTGCCCCCCCCCCCCCCCCAGCCGACGCAACACCGGGGGGGGGGGGGGGGGGCTCAGAACTTGTACTCTGGCGAATTTTTATTTGGTTTAAAATAAAACACAAAGTGGCAAGATAATCAAAAGTGGCTCCGATTTTTTTTTTATATTTTTGCCTTCAAAGAATAGGGATGGGCAACCATAATTCAAAGCAACACCAGGGAAAAAAGGAGTTATAAATTATGTTCGTTGGCGTCTACCAGACGATACGATTTCTGACAATTATTTCCAATAAACAATCCGATCACTGTAACAAAGTGTAAACACTCATAAATCGCACGCAGTTTATAAAACATTTCGGTGAATTGATGACGTTCGCATTATAGTTTGCCAATGGAATCAATGAGATATTCTCGCCATATTTTGCAGCTGGCTCATAAATCTTTCGAACTTAACTTTGTATAACATTTTTACGCATTAATGACCTTCGGATAATATTTTTGACTTTTTCCCGCCAAATTAGACTCGAAGCCAAAATAACTAAATGATTGCTTTTTAGAATCAGTAGGAAAATACTTGTCGTCTTGTCTCAAATGTGACGGGTCTGGGTAATTGAAGATAATTAAATAGTGCAATTCCGAGTTTCACGGTAAGAATTTTGTTATATTTAACTTTAATTTTTTAAATTTTAGGTTTTTTTTAAGTGAAGCAATCTCTGTAAACATTATAAAATAATTCTGATGTGTTTGATAATGTCAAATGTGTTGTATTAAATAAAAAGCTATACCAAGATAAACTTTTTTTATGCATTAAGAATTGAGGGAATGAATTGGAAGCCGTTTTTGAATGGATCACGTGTCCGGCTATTTTTATTGTTTTAAAAAATAATATAATTACATAAATTTTGAGCGGAATTTTTTACCAATTATTTAGATTCCGATAGCTTTGGCTGTAAAGAAAACCTTTTTAAAGGAAAATTAAAAATATCTTGTAATTCCGTATTATAAAAGATATTCCAAAAGGTGCTTCCCTTTTTCGATTAGGGGCAACTCTGCTTTGACCTATCAGTAGAAAAATATTTAAGAAGAAAGTCAGTACTGGGGTTTTAATTCTTGGGGTAAAGTTAAGTTACCCCATTCGATGGTACTTGAAATATCATTTTACTATAAGGTTTTCTATATACACCGTAAAGATGTAGTTAGAGGCTACTTTGGTTAGGTACTCCCATTTGCCCATATAAATAAAAAATCCTCACCGGTTTTTTTTAGGGGGGGGGGTAATAATTTTCTAGCGGGGGGGGGGTGCGTCGTTAGCTCTGGGGGGGATCGGCACCTCTGGTCCAGGGACTGTATGTTACATTTAGGCCTTCCAATCAAAGACACGTAAAATACGAAAAATACTTTTGACTCAACCTGGTATGAATGCGTTATTTTCGTCGAGTATTCCAAACCTCATTAAACATCATCACTCACTAATGATATACACACTTTTGAAAATTTATCAGTTTGGCATCGCACGCAATCGCCTATTGTCATTTTTGAGAACGTTTGTTTAGAAAATTAACTTCCTGTTAACCTTTATGTCAGAATTAAGTTAAAGTTAGATAGTTAACGTAGAAAATGTTTTTCTTAAAAGACAATTTGAAGTTGTAGGGGAAGGTGTTGTACCTCTGACGATATTGTTCCTTTGACCACCAAGGCTGTAGTGCCCTGTAGCAATATTTTATAAAAATTAGTCTAATTAGTATATAGTTACTTCACTGTATGGCTTCTGTAGCCTAATGTGGATTATTCAAGCCAAAGAGGATTCGTGTGAAATATAACAATCCATTTCCATCCTAAAAATTTAAGTTTTTTTTTTTATAAAGTTTTTCCTAATAAAATTTTTGAGTTATGTTTTTGTTGATAGAAATCATTTGACATAGTAGCTATACACTTTAGAAAATATTGTGGAGCTTTTGAAAATGGTTAGTCTAACTATTAAATTGTAGCATGCTTTTTAATTTGCATTTTCATGGTGTTGTACCTCTGACCATGATCAGTTGTTCTTCCTTTGACCATATGGTTAAAGCAAATTGGTTAATTTAACTCTAATCCATAACTTTTATTTGGTTTTCTACTGACCATATATTTTATGAGTCCCGTAGAAGTATATTAAGAATAAAACTAGTAAAATTTTTAAGTGTGTTATGGCCCCAATAGAATTTTTGCGTGTTTTATAAAATTTTATTATTCTAAAAACTTTGCTTTTTTTAGAAATATAAAATATGATATGATAATAAATACTTATATTAATTAATCATTGATTATTGAATCATTGATTATAAAAGTGTCTTAAAAATATTTTTGTTTTACTTCACTTTAATACGTTTATTGTGAAACTATTGTGTCCATTTTATGTGTGCTTATATTAGTCTAATGGGGTAATATAAAAGCTAACAAAAGATAATAGGATGCGATAAGGATTTTTTTTCTAATTATTAAAATGGTTTCAAACTGTAACACAAAAGAGTATCGAACATTATGTACCAAACGCGATTGTCGCATTAGTATATTATCGACATTTGAAGTATATTTGCAACACTCGCATTCTCCAAAATAAAACTAAAATTTACGGTCCGGTTCGTTCGTTGGAGACTTCGACCAATTTAATTTATGATAGCCAAGCATTGCCAGTGAAAGATCCTTACCTTAATATATCACTTTTGATAATTTGAGTTTAGCAAGACGATTCTTCATTTAACCCATAACTGTTAAAAGCAGTTTCAAAGACAGCTTACAAAATTTAGCAGATTTTATAAATCGTTAAGCCTGCTAAGTTGTTAGAAGATCCATTCAATCGGGTTCTTATTGCAGCATTATACCAACAAAATGGAGTTGCCTTCAGTATTAAGAATCAAGCGTCAGGACTTTCATTTAGCAAACGCCAGTGAAAAAGGCCCGCATATAATTATGTGGCTTTTGAAAGTGACTGGGACTCCAATTTTTGATGACAAAACGAAAAACGAAGTGAGGCTCACAAAAATATTTTCGAAAACATATCCAATTTTCTTTCTTTTTGTGCAAGTTTTCGTTATAGTTGGATGCATAAGGTCACCAATGCCATTTCAAATCAATGCTCCTATCTTGTTTGCGTTTTTACTTTCTGGGGCTTGTTGGTATTCTCTTAATTCCAAACAAAAGAGTCTTCGAAATATAATTAAAAAACTCAATAAAATGGAAAGAAATCACAAGAAAGCAATTAAACGAAACAAGGCCTTCAACCTTTATATGATGCTTTCCATTATTCTCATAGGAATAGGATGTATAGTATGTGTTGCATTCCTGCCCTATGCAACGATTGAGTTTAAAGGGTACTTCAACCTTTATCTCGACATCGATGAAAATAAAGTTTTTACCACAGCCATGAGAATCGTAGCGGTCACTTCAACTTTCATTGTATTATTCGTATATCCATCACTGCTTGCTGCTTTCTGCAGCTCTGCTTACTACCAATGTAGCGACATCTTTACAGATTTCATGGAAGTTGACATTGTTTTGTCAAAACTGCGAAACCGGATGGATCTGGTTCGGGTTCTGCAACGTCAAATGATCCTGTACAGGCTTGCCCGTAGTCTCGGAGACTCGCTGTCAGGGACTGTATTCATCCTCCTGTGTTCGCAAATGATGAACATGTTCATAAATCTAGCATCCTTCACCTTATTGGAACCAGAAAAAATTAGCGTGTCTATGGTGTCTGAAATTACCACTCAGAATCTGTTAGCAATATTCATTGTCTTGATGATCGTCCTTTGTGCATCAAGAATCAGAAGCAAAGTCCAAGATATCAGGGATCGATACCAGCACGTCCATGATGTCTTGGTATCGAGTGATAAACCTGATTGGGAAATGGTCAATTTGGTGAAGAACATGAGGACTGCTGAATTCCATTCGATGTCAGCTTGTGGAATTATGGAACTAAAACCGAGTCTAATTTTGTCCATTTTCGGTTCGCTGTTGACTTATGGATTGCTCGTTATAAATCTAGAAACAAAACAAGAAACTAATTATACTGATAAACCTAATTTCTAAGTGATGATCTGTTGAAAATAACCCAATGGCTGCTAAGTTATTTTCATAGTCCACTTATGGAATGTCCGATCATAAGCATAGCCTGATTCTGTAAATTTTTGGATTTCAATATTCAATTAAGAATCAATTTATTGAATCGAACAGTACCTTACTACTATTATTACATTTATGCACATATGCTTTTTTTGCTTGATTACGTAATATAATGCAAATATCTCTTACACCACTACCACCTTGTTGAAAAACATACCACCACCTAAAGCAACAGAAACCAATGAACTGGTTACTAACTATCTAATAGAATCTGACTGACTCTGAAATCTAATTTGTACAGCAGTTCAATTTCTGATTAATCAATTCTAACATAACTAATGAAGAAAAAGGAAAACTTAATAATCATGAGTCAAAATTTCAAAAACATTCGACTTAACCTAAAACCGTATAAGTCAGTAATGAGGTTTTGTCTTGATTTGGATTGCACTTTTCAAGCTAACCAATTAAATTTCGCATTGCTGCAGTTCAAGGGGAAGTCCTGATATCTCAGAGGTTTGTTTCAACTGCTGCCCCCGTCTACCATTAGCAAAAACTTCAAAATTACTTGACAATAAACTAACGCGCTACTGTCATAAGCCAGTAATCAGGTTTAGTCTTGACAGGTGACACTAATTAACCAAACCATTTAAACTTCGTCTTGTGTTTCAGGAGGCAGTCCGGAAGTCACTGGAGTCTGTCCTACGCTGGTGCCTTCTCCTGGTGGTAGATTGGTGGGTAGCTGTGTTGCAGCCAGCGAAGGGGACACTTGTCAGATGGTATGTCTGTCTGGGTACAGGCCCTCAGACACCAGGGTGCTGGTGTGTCAGAGCAACGGACAGTGGTCATCTACACTTCCAAGATGCATCGGTGAGTATCTTTAATTTTACTATTGATGACATGTCCGCAAATTATGGTTATTGTGTTCTTTGGTTATGCTGGGTGCTGTAACTGTTATAGAATCACACTTCAAAGTCATTACTCATTGTGCAAAAGAAATCTAAATTATCTAAAAAGAACTTAGGTATCATTTGGTTAGTTGAAATATTGTTTCGTCGTTAAACATCGGTGACGGTGGTGGTGAACGTTGTTACTCCAGTGCAAAATTGGCAGTGCTTCTTCATTATCTTAGAGGATCTATAACGAAATCATTTCTCCATGGGGTGGGAATTAGTGGGAAGCTTGTCACCGAAAATTTAAACACTCACAAACGTTTTAAATATCCAAAAATATACACATTGTTTATTTGTTCTAAAAATAACTTTTAAAAGATGATAGCTCTTGTCATAAAAGTGGCTAGGTTTTTTTTAAAGGTGGTAATACGATATATGCAATAAGATCAATTAGAGAAAGCCACCTAATGGCATAAATGTAGAATTGGTTTTGACTTTCCAAGACTTGTATCTGCTTCTGGATGGATACCCTGGGATCTGATATTAATGTGTATCTACAAGCACATTACGGTCATGATATAAAATGTATTAAAGGGCTAAATTCTTTCACCAAAAAAGACATTTTGGTATTTAAACGTTAGTTTATGAATTTGAACTATTTTCTATTTCAGCTAGCCAAAGCGGTTGTCCCTCTGTCCAAGTTCCATCTGGATCGACTTCTGGTTCATGTAATCCAGGCATTCCTGGTCAGTCCTGCACCATCACTTGCCAGGCTGGATACACGCTGGTCGGTAATCCGACGATTTTCTGCCAGACGGATGGACAGTGGTCATCTGGAATACCTAGCTGCAATGGTAAAAATTTATTTGAAAATTACTTATTACCGTTTTTATACTTGTTGCGTTTACCGTTATTGCCCTGATGCTTATTGGACACCGAGCATCGCAATATCGACTGACGACGCGACATCGTAATTCAACGTTCAATTGACGACGTCGTCAGTCGAATGTTGAATTACTTCAGTCGTTCAGTGTGGTCTCTTAAATGGCCGACATCCATCTTAGAATAGGTGAGAGCCCCCATGCCAGCAAAGCAGGCAGGTCTCATAGGCAGACAGACCAAGCATGCGAAGGTGGACTTTCAGAAATCATATCCAGTGGTGAGACGAAAGCAGATAATTAGCTTGTTTTAGATGACGTTTTCCCTTCCAGCTTTCTTAATTTGGCCTAGGAAGGACGTTAACCTTAAGTTTCATCGTCGGGTGAAAGGAAGCGCTCGCTAACTCACCAAAACGATTATTTGTCGCCAGTCATTTCATATTAGCATACGTCGATATTAGAAGGATCTAGTTGCAAACCTCACCTTCTCCGAAGTATAACCAAGATATAGGGTACGATCCGTTTGTCGGTTACTTCGCCAATTAAATTTACGATACTCTAAATCACCAATAAACGCGCCGGACCCTACGTCTCAGTTACACTTGGACAATGTGAGTTTTATCATCTAAACCCTTCATTGATCGACTCTAATCCCAACTTGTCTATACTTATCTCCCCAGTACGGTCCTGCCCTTCTCTCCTCGCTCCTTCCAACGGTGGCACTTCAGGACAGTGCAATCCTGGCTCGGTTGGACAGTCATGCTCTTTCCTCTGCAACGGAGGATACACCCTGGTGGGACAGTCGACTCTGGTCTGTGGCAGCGACGGAAGGTGGTCTGGAAACGCACCTGTTTGCAGAGGTAGGAATTGGTTGAGTTGAATAACGTCGCGCTAGAACTACACGAGGGTTATTGTTAATGGTAGTCGCATTTTAGAACCACAAACAAGTGACGAGTCGATGTCGATCCCTGAATTGGAACTTTCAAGGGCAATACCGTATGAGGCGTCTGGCTTCGGGCCATATTTAAATTGTACTCCTACTATGGGGTTATATTTTAACCATACTTAAATTGAACTTTTTTTTATTTTTTTAAACTGGTCTTGAAATCTCCACGATAAACTATTACATCTATTATCAATAATGAAAAAACAGATGTTTTCAAGTGAAGTTTTTTTTTCTATTTTTATTACTTGCAAAAAAAATACATAATAAAATAAAGATATTATGAATTTAAAAATATGTGCATTAAGTCTATGTGCTAACGATCTCTTTTAAAGCAAACTGATTACTATTTATAACTTACATGAAAATAATTTTGTATTAAACTTGTTCAGTATTTTAAATCACCATTTTAGATCCTATAAACTGACAAATATTAAAGACAAAAATTACAAAATTGACATTCGAATGCATATTTGTATTGTGTGTCAATAAACTGGAACACATTTAACTATATACTCTTAACTATATACTCCTAACTATAGACACTTAACTATATGCACATTTAAAAAATATAGTAAGTACATAATATACTTAACTATAGGCTTACTATTTATTTTTACGAAATATGTTATACATTCACATAAAAGTATCTATATGGGTAATTTTCTCTCTTTCCAGCTAACGGTTGCCCAGCACTGGTACCTCCCCCTAACGGAGGCGTGAGTGGCACTTGCGTTAGCGCCATCCCTGGTCAAAGTTGCTCGTTCAGCTGCCAGGCTGGATATAACCTCAACGGCCAGGCTACTCTGTACTGCCAGCCTGGGGGAACTTGGTCGTCCGCGGCTCCAACTTGTGTCGGTAGGTTTCATTATTTTTACTATTGTAGATGTAAGGAATAGTGTTAGATCAGCAGTCAAAAACGGATTTCGAAAAACGATACAACCATCAGAGGTTGGTGATCAATAAAGCCTTCTGCCTGCTGCATATTTGTTGTCCACAATGACAGCGGCAGATGCGAATGAGAGAGCGTGGGCAGTTTTAACCATTGAGGCACATGATCAAATATGTAGGCTCGCACAGTAGCTATTGACTGTCTTTACCATCGCCAGGTTTTCAAAAGACCAACATCACTTAAATGTGGTTGTGAATTTAGCAGGAAAACCTTTTTTAAAGAATAATCAGTTTGTAGAAAAAAATATCGATTTTTGTTTTAAATGGTTTAGCCAAAGAACCAATGTTTTCAAGAGTAACCAAAGACAAAATCTGGTTTTTAGGTATACTAATTTCTGGTTTTACACTTCTACTCACTTCTCTCCCATCTTTAAGTCTGTCTTGTTTCGATGAACCTTTTTCGACAGAAGAACAATTCATATAAACGTTTTCGCTACTTATGAACATAAGTAAAACAAATGTTCTCAGTTCTTCATTTACATACGAGTTTTTTTTTTCTTAGCTGCTCAGCCTACTACTTGCTCCAGCCTGGTAGCTCCTGACCATGGCTACAACCGAGGTACCTGCCAACCTGGTCGAGTTGGTGAAACGTGTGTTTTTTCTTGCGACAACAACTACGTTCTGAGGGGCCAGAGAACGCTGACTTGCCAGTCCGGAGGTCGGTGGTCTGACTACACACCCATCTGCGAAAGTGAGTGATTTGGTTTGTCTATACAAGTATAGATTTGTAAAATGTCATGTGTTTTACTTGTTTTCTTTGTTTAAAATGATTTTTATTCGAAAAAGCCATAATTCAAAAATATTAATGGTATTTTTATGGTTTATAGTAATTTAGGCTGTTTAATTTAACGAATAAAAAATAAAGGATGTATAAAGTTAAATAATCTATTTTCATTTTATTGCTTAATTTTAATTTTTTAACGTCGATCGTTTTAGTATTCTCGCTATTTTATTAGAATAGTAATTTGCGTCAAAAAGGAAGTATTTGGTGGCGTCATCTGTTGTTTAAAAATGAGAAAAAAAATGCGTAGTCAGAGAACAGGAATTGTATTTTTATTCATTTTTTAATATCTTTTAAGAGATCTTACCGAAAAGAACACCGTGAAATTCTTTCTTTCTAAAACTATTTTCAACAAATATTAACATAATTTTTTAACTATAAAGAAAAGTTAAAATATCATTGAATAGCTATAAAGGGGGAAAACATAAAAAGAGCACAAGTCCATCGATGAATTTCTTACTGTGCTGCTTCCTTTTAACATTTTAATAAAGGAAGTAGCGTTTAAGAAAATCCTTCTGTGTATAAGACCCTTTATTAAATTTAGTGATTTAATCGTCTTGTTTCATGGATTGGCTTGTTTCAGCTCCCGTATTTCCCTCCAGCTTCTCTTTCTATCGGTGACGTGACATTGATTCCCTATAGATGTTTGATTAAGAATTTTATTTTCATTTAGCATTCGAATTGCCCTTCAAGACCTGAAACATGTCAATTTTGGGTTACTTTCATTTCTAGGGGACATTTATCAGCTATTAATTTTACATTATTTTATTTTAAATATCGTATGTGCTATTTCATTGACTGAAACACATTGAAAGTTAAACATTATTCCAAACATAATCCATTAACATCCAACCCTTATTTCACAGGATCTGGAGAACA
Organism: Oedothorax gibbosus; assembly: GCA_019343175.1. Taxonomy (NCBI): domain Eukaryota; kingdom Metazoa; phylum Arthropoda; class Arachnida; order Araneae; family Linyphiidae; genus Oedothorax; species Oedothorax gibbosus. The sequence goes on from CM033278.1 coordinate 28,843,812, forward strand.
AGAAGGTGGTAGCTGTTCCGCTCTGGACCCCCCACCCAACGGACATTTCGTAGAGTGCGACAACCGTCCTGGGGGCCGATGCATTGTGGCCTGCGAGCAAGGGTACCTGAGGTCCGGGTCTCGGGTCCGGACCTGCCTGACAAGCGGATTCTGGTCCGGTTTCGCCCCCACCTGTACAAGACAAGTTGGGTACACTCGAACGACTTACAAAGTCGTCCCCTTGTGGAGCCTCGTTTTCGGATGAGAGGTCTGTGCCGGCACTCAGTACAGTTCTAGTGTGTACACACAGGCCGAACATTTATAGTGATAGAGCTATTAACTCTGAAGCAAGACAGCGTCATTCGAAGAGTTATATGGAGAGTTCAGAATACAAAACAACCAAGTCCACTTTTTGTCATTGTTCTTGAGTTATCAGCACAATTAATAACTATGTAGAATTTCAATGCAATAATGAAAAAGTCCTAGTTCAGGTAATATCCACTAGGCAGCAGCAATTTTAAAAAATTCAGAGGTAAATTTGTTGTAAAGCTTTTTAACTTTAACTCTTTCAGTCCCAGTGATGCCATTTGGCATCATCATGTTTCTGATCATAAAAGAAATAATAGGGCTGACATCTATTGGGATTAATAATTTTCTAATAGAAAAAGTTTAAAGAATCAAATGATGTGCTTTTTGATATCATAAATTGCTATATACGACCAGAAAAAAAAATTCTAAAATGATGATGCCAAATTGTCATTGGGACTGAAAGGGTTAAACCTCTGTAGCACAAAGAAGCTTTTTATGGACTTGGTTTACTTGTATTCTGATCTCTCTATATAATCTGTAAAGCATATAGTGAACATGTCTACTTCTAATTTCATTTCACTAATACTCCTGGCTGATTTATAACCACTCCAACAGCTCTCTGAATGACTTTGTCTTGCTTCAGAGTTTGCAGCCCTGCCACTTGTTGGTCGGCCTGTGTTGACACACTTAAATTGTAGTGACCACCGTCACAGGTCCCTCCCGAATAGTATTAATATATTTAAAAGCTAGATTCCACAGTCCTTGTCAGACCGGACACAGACTGCCGTTTTTACGACTAGTGATTGGATGGTTGGAAGATTGGCACAATAACCAGCCAAACAATTACCTAAAATCAGTCCGTGTAGACTTGGACAGAAAACGTGGACTTGGATTTGAGCCATTGGTAGGGTAGGGTAGGGTAGGTACATCAGCTTGTGTGCTTGATCAGAGACCCGCTTATAAGCCTTCGTCAAGTAAGACAAACACAGAAAGAATTTTTTACTGTCACAGAGAAAGGAAAAGTACACCCAGGGCGAAGGCGGGAATCGAACCCGCACCCGTTACAGCGCGCAGACTGCTAGCGTAATGGTCTGCGATCCAAACCACTCGGCCATCCGGGCCCCTGAGCCATTGGATTATTTTAAGCATATGATCAGTCTTATTGACCCATGCAGTTTTGAAATCACAATTGCTGTCAAAGTATTGGTTCAAAATTGTAACATTATATGACAGATCGTGAAAATAATATCAATAAATATCATCGGATTATTTAGTTATTTTTTTTTAATGAAGTGTCACAATCTGTTGAAGAATTATGGTTATTTTTTACAAATATTAATAATAATATAACCAAATGACATTTTCCCTACAATTCCTTTTTAGCTTTTTTTTTTATTCCTATTTTCTGATCTGGTGGTGGAACTAAAACTATTATAAAAATTAAATTTTAAACTCTCGCTTTATATCAAAGGAAATATAATTAAATTTTTTTTATTTGCGAAGTATTTTAACTAAACATACTTGGTATTTTATTAATGCATAATTGCACTATTTTAATAATGTACACTTTCAGTATTTTAATATGTATATAAAGATAAGCATAACTTTTTTTCGAAATGAATAGAAAACTTTCATAGAATATTTTTATATTTTACTGGATTTGCTATTCAAACGAGAACTCGTGCTCTGAACAACCTTCGTCTTAAATGACCAAAATATTCCTATTCTGCTCCACTAAGCACATTAAAAACATCCAATTCATCCAAAGTAATTTCTCTTAAAAACAAACACTTTGATATTTTAAATAAAAAAATCATAGATTTCAAAACGAAATAGCCTTTTTCTGGACCCTCGACAACTTTTCATGCATTAACTTGTCATTTTCTTACAAAAGATTAAATAAAAAAAATCATTTTTTTTTTTTACATTTAGTCCCCTGTAAAAGAAAATATAGTTTTATTGTTTTCACTTGTTATTTCACTTATTATCTCTGGCAAATTAATTAATCCTTAGAATTTGGGTTTTTATAATTGAGAAGTCCCTAAACGAATTTTTTGTTCAGCAGGAAGATATAGATAAACACGTATTTTTCGATAGAAACTTCGATATTTTCAAAAATGTAGTTTTTAACAAAATGATTATTTTCGAAGAGCATAGTACGTTGAGGTTCGTCAAAATAGCCGTTTCCGTATAATTGACTTGATTCAGATGACGTAAAATTTTCCTTCTATCATCCCTAAACTTACTTCGATTAGTGTTCCGATTGGTGCTAGTTTGCACTTGACATTTATTCACCAATCAAGGCTCGGGAAATACTATATTTCCATTCAATTTCTGTTGCTACTCATGACTTGAAACATGCCCATTATGAGTTCTGGGGCATTTAAAATACCTCACCTTGTGCCTTTTCTTTGATATACTCTTTTTGATGTCACCAGATTTTGAAAAACAATACTTAGTTTTTAGTTTAAATTTATTAACATACGAAAAACCATCTAATAGCCACACTTATCTATTCCCCGAAAATATGTGTTCCTCTGTTACATCTTTTCGAGATTTTCTTTGAGAACCTTTAGATTGCATAAAAATATATATTAACAAATAAACACGATCTGGACGAGAATTTTCTTTATTTATAATTTAACTTCAGAAAGGCCGTTTTAACACAACTTAAAGAAAAGCGACGAAAAATCTTAATATCACGTCATTTGATTTCTTTTTATTCGCCAATATATTATTCTGAAGATTGTATTTTTGCTTTTATTTATTACCGGTAATTGAGATGGAAAGTGGGATTTAAATTTCGTTTTTGTTAAATCGTTATATTTTTTCCAATGTGTTGATATTCATAAGACGGTGATTATGTGAATAAAATATTCATAGGTACATCAATTATAATTATGTTTGGCCTTAGACAATCCTACAAAGCATTTTAAAAAATTTGCTCTTAAATGTAATTAATGAATACAAATTGCGTAGTGTTATATAAAAAAAATAGAATATGATATGTAATCTTTATATAATATTATAATTTATTAACTAGTTGATTTTCTCTAATTATGGAATTTCCTTTTTTTCAAAGAACCCTCTTCTTTTAAAGTTAATATTGAGCCACAAATTCGAAATGAAAAGATTCATTTTACACAAATAAGTTCCACACAATATTATTTCATTTACCAATTCTGTTTTTGATTGTTGTCTGATTATCAAAAAGAGCACAAGTACTTTTCCGTTTAGCTAGGACAAATTTTGACAAACGAAATTTTTGGCAACAAACGGAATTTTCTTTCGACAAACACAATATACACAGTTAAATGATTAAAATATACACAGCTGAAGGATAAAAATATACACAGCTGAAGGATAAAAATATACACAGCTGAAGGATAAAAATATACACAGCTGAAGGATAAAAATATACACAGCTGAAGGATAAAAAATATACACAGCTGAAGGATAAAAATATACACAACTGAAGGATAAAAATATACACAGCTGAAGAATAAAAATATACTCAGTTAAAGGTTACCATTTTAAATATTCAGTTTGGCGGTAGTTGTATACATTTTTGTCGACTTTATCGCTTTAGCCAGCGAAAAGGAAAAGTAACTGGACTCAATTTGTCCTATAGGAAAATATTTATGCAGATAAGATTTTATGAATAATGTGGCTATATTTTTCTATAATAAAATGGTATTTTCCATCTTAATAACTGTCTTTAGAACAAAGAAAACAGCTGATTGTAAGATAAACTCGGAAGAAAACTGGCACGTTATTTTTAAAGAATATCGTCAAAAGTCTTTAAAATTCAATCATCTTTAAAAAAAAGAATTTTGAAAAGGAATTATCCTTAAAAAAGTAAATTTCGTCTTATATTCAAAGACTTGGACTACCTTCTGCAATAATAAACTTTGGGCAAGAACCTCCTTTCGGAACTTTTCCATTTCGCAGACGCAAGTCATAAAGTCGCCAAAAAATATTGAACCACCGCCAAACGGAATATTTCCACTTGTAACTCTTAACTGTGTATGCTGTGGTCCTCAAAATGTGTATACTGTGTTTTGTCGCCAAAAAATTCCGTTGAGAGAGATTTGCACCCGCGAAGTTGAAAAGTATCCCTTTTTTATTTAGACAGAAGGTAAATATTGTTTGCTCATAACAGATTGTATATAATATTTATGTGTAACATTTTTTCAAAAAAAGTTCCCCCTTCCATTTATATCCGACACTTATCGCTATATTTCTCTTGCAGATTTATTCGTTGATGCGGCCGCGGACGAAGATACGGACTTCAGCGATATCAGCATTATTGAAATAATTGTGATTAGGGTGCGACAGTTTACTTCAACTTCAGGACTATTAAAGAGTGGGAGACATAAAGGACAAGAAAAGCTTTTAAGTAACAACATTCAAATTGAATAGATGCATTATTCAAAATTCCTTAAAATATATTCGGGAATTTTTTTTCTCTAGTGGATGAAGATATTTATCAGAAATCTTTCATAAGGGCATGCTTTCAATTAACAAATATTATGCTGCTGTAAAATAAAAAAAAACATATTAGAATGGTGTTAAATTCGGCTGCAGCACTCGTCATGCAATGGAATTTTGTTTGGTGATAATCAATGACTTATATTCTAACTGCATTGCTCAATTATCCCAATAATCCAATATTCCATTGCTATATCAATTTTATCCAATGTCAATATCATTCATCCGAATGTTAATTTAATGTTTTAGAGGAATCTAACAAATGGTTTTTATTTCAAAACCATATCATATTCGAACTTTTTTTTATTGATCAGACAGTAAATCAAGGTGTAATATGTATTTTAAAATCACAAAAAGGGAAAAAATACACCTTATCCATTTTTGACATTCATCCCTTATGTTTTATTCTAATGACAGTCAACTTCAAAAAATTTTGTCTTAGGTTTGAAAATTTTGGATAGCAGAAAGATAATGAATATTTCTATTTAACTCTCAGCTTCGATTGTTACAAATATTGCTGGGTGTATGCTAAGTACTTTTCGTCATGTTGTATCATAATACCAAAGAATTATTTTGTATTTACAAAGTGTACTGTACAGAAAATAAATGTTATATTATTATTACAAATAAACTAAACAAGTCTTTTTTTTCCACCCAATCGACAGCCTAAGGTTAGAAATGTGTTTGGAAACTTTCTTCTCTTATCATTAAGATTTTAATGGAAAAATAAAATCTAACTCTATCATTTTTCTAAATAATAAAAAAGCTTAGTTTGGTTTGGTATGGCAACCGAGGTTTTAAGCGGCAACAGAAAGACTGAATGAAAATTCTATCTCAAGGGTCGATTGGGAAATCAATGCCACATAAGAACTCTACACCAATCGGAGCTCCGATCGAAGAAAATTCAGGAATGAAAGCTGGAAGAAAATACGTCACCTGAAACAAACCAATAGGTAATCTCTAAATAATTCTCGATATAATTAGCGTCTTTAAAAATTCCCCAAATGTTCCAAAATCACATCTCCTGTTTTTAATGATCTCAAAACATGGAAAAATATGAGTTGTATTTTTCTCTTAAACATAATCCATATTCCTGTTAAGTCAGCAAACTAAGTCATACGCAACCGCTTATTGGAAACACTTGAATTTGTCAGTTTTAAGCATTATTTGTCTGCCATCACTATTTAAGTTTTTTTTTTAATTTAATTTTGACACGCTGCTTTCGACTGTATGAAGGTCCTAGGTCAACGTTGGGTCAGTTTAACTGCATCACTTGTACATACCTCAATCTTACCATTAACTACTGGCAACTATAACCAAATCGTAAAAATATTAAAGTCCGCTTAAATAAAAATTAGTTATCTACACTTTGTTAAGGCGATTTTTTTGCTTAAAAAAAGGATATTTACTGATCTAGGACTACGTATCCGTGACGTCGTAAACGTTAATGTCCCAAAGCCCCTGATAACTTAAGTCTCTCTTTTCTAGATAAGACCAAGCGTTTGCTTTTCTTCTAGCCTGACGTAAACTGATGTTGAAAACTCTAACTTATCTTATGCGCAGGGGATTTTTGGCTTAGTGGGCGAGCAGATTGGCGACGATTCGCTGATATTATGCTGTCAGGGAACCAGTACGAAACTTTCAAGAAAAGTGTACAGATTTTTCGTAAGCTTTATATATCTACATGAAGGCCCACCATTTTAAATGATAGTAAAAATCATCGTACAAAAATAAGCATTTGTACTGAAAATTTAAAAAAAAAAGTATCCCGTTGGTTCTCTAATATACGCTGGGACATACATGCTCGTTAAATCTGTGGAGTATAAAGTCACCACGACGTTAGCTTACGATGTGGCTTTAAGTTCCGTTCTGTGCCGACTTAATCACGGTTCCAAATTACGAGGCGAAGGTGGCTGTGTTAATGCTAGAAAAATACATACGGAAGCGTTCAAAACAAAAGTCGGGACTGGGCCATTTTCGTTTGAACATCGTCACACCACGACCAACGTAACGTGTTGCATTGCTTACAAACGTAAGAAACAGGGCAATGCAAACATTGCAACTCCGTAATAAATTAAATGGAAAATTAACGACAAAAAAATAATTTTCTAGTTAACTACGCTCAGTAGTTTTGGTTGATCCCATTGAAAAGTATAAAGTATTGGACAAATAATTTTTTCTTCAACAACCCTTCAACCTTTTGGCTAATTTCCCGCCGGCCATCTCTATTACTGCTCAAGACACAATGAAATCAAAAAGAAACAAAATAACTTGCCTCGTATTTTTTTTTTTTAATCAACCTTGGCGAAGGCATTTACCTATTGGAGATTGGTATTCGCAATTACTTCGTGCAATTTCGCCGTATTTTATGTGAATTTTTCATTTCAAACCGTGTTTTCTTCTCTCTGGACTCTAAGAACGAGTTTCTCGAATACAAACTACTACAAGTAGATATTCTGAAATATGCCCGGTCTAGTCAACTTTATCGATCAATCCACATTTTTGGCTACCTCCTATCTGCTTTGGCGATCTCAAAGGCCTTTTGACGGCAACCCTATCTGGAGATCGACATATTGGGGGCGGAGGGAGACCAGTTACCTTTTTTTCACTTTAGCCTTTCCCTGGGTGATAATTACTCTAAATATCCCACGTGGAACTTTATCATACCGTGTTCCCAAATTTTATAGGATACGCCTTATCTTGTGTTGTATGGGTATGATTTTTTTCCTTCAAACATTTTGATTGCTAAATGTAAAAAGTGATCCGGTCCATTGGAGAGTTTCCATTTACGTTTATTCTGTACGACATATTTGTGAAAGAAGAAGGGCGTATGGAAATCTTCCTCTTGTTTTAACCCTTTTTTAAATTTATCAATGTATTTAGTGATGGAAAAGGGGTATCGATTAAAAGCGTCACTCTTCGAACGTTTATTATAAGTAGAACGATTTTTAAAAATAAGTTTTGGCATCAGTGAGCCTTATTTTTTGTGTTATGGATATGGTGATTAATGCTTTTAAAATGACTCGCCGTTCTAAGCTTGCGTATTAATGATTAAAGGTGCCTGATATATATTCAAAGTTTTAAACAGCGATTATTCAATCGATTTTGTTGTTTGGAGAGGAAATGCTGAAAATGACATCAACACGTTAGTAATATTTACGTCATAAGGTAATGTGTTATTGACAATTTGCCTTTGAAAATCAGGGTGACTCTAGGATTACAACTTTTGATTTTAGTTTGGTCATTGATTCCATACCAGGAAAACCTTATTACAAACGTAACATTGCATGTTTTCATCTGTATTCGTCTCACCAATACGTATGTATAACATAAATTTTTAAAACAATTACAGCGGTCTGCCGCACGCACACATAACCTCAAATGAAGAGTACAGGGAAAAAACCTCTTCATCGACAGAGAATCTGCCCGTATTGAGGCCTGCTTGGCGAGTAGGGGCGGTCGGAAACCAGTTTCTCGTTTTTTTCTCCTTCCGCGGTTCAAGCTTCAGACTATTGTCTGGCGTGAATCTCGATGATAGAGATAGTAAACCCGCTTGCGCCGCGTGACAAGAACCAAGGCAAAACTGGTTTCTTTAAGCCAGTTTAGGCGATGACTCGCTAATTTCGCCAAGCAGCCCTGATTCAGACAAATTCCCATGCGATGAAGGGTTCTTCTCCTGGACTCTTCAAATAACATCCACGCTAGATTAAGTAGATTTACTACTACGTTACAACCATTCATCTAGACTCAACAAAATATTGTAATTTATAAGTCATCTTGGTCTTCCCTTTGAGGTACCCTTTGGTGGACACGGGTTGTTGCACTATCTTCGGCAACACTTCACATTATTCCTATTTTTATTTGGGTTTATTGTAAATAATTTACCTTACCCATACCTAAAAGTTTTGAAATAAGCCTAATAAAACAGTTACAGTTAGGCATAGAAAACTTGAAATCTGTTAGTACCGTTGAATCTTTAATTTATACACTTATTGTTTTAGTATTGGTCCCTGTTTATCTGAGGTTAAATCAAAACTAAAAACAGAGCCATTTTCTTCAATATAAAGCAAAAACCATCGTACCTATTCCATTGAAATGTCACGAACCACAAGTTCAAAGTAAAATACCAAACCTCGTTTGGTTTCTGCACATTTACCAATAAACCCTTTCTGAAAGTCATCCAAAACGCAGAAAATATCGACGATACAGAATGCAATCAAAATGGAACAATGAGCACAACCACTTAAAATTCCAAATGATTTAGCTTTCCTGATGCGTCAAGTGTAAAACACGAAGCAGCATTTCTATGATTTATAAAGGCCAAATTTACATGAACTGTTAATTGCTCTGATTGGAATTTTGTATATGCTCTTTTGCCTTTGTCCCTTTCCTTTGATTTCGAGTGCTTTCTAAAATTCTAGTTCGTATATATTCGATTGAATTCCTTTGAAAAGCTTTCGTTGTGAATTCGGAGCCATATTGATCGTTTTGTTTACAAATATTTAGGAATCATATTTGCTTTGAAGTTGTTGAAGTGTTTGAAGAGCTTTTTGGCTACGTTGAAATTTCTACGCTGCTTTGTTTTAATTAGTTGAAAATGCCTCCATAGATTTGATACGTTTTGTAAACACGCAGTTTTTAAATGTTGTTTGAAATGTTTGGGAAAATAAAAAATGTTTATTCAAATTATCACGGACTATATAAACAACAAAACATTGCATTCATTTAAATAGCTTTAAGTGCATAGTGTACGCTGTTTACGAAAACAGATGTCATATATGTATGCAATATATATTTTGAAAATATATTTCGCACATATATTCATTTCATCTTGTCCTTTGACTGTTCTGATTTCTAAAATTTATTAATTCTATTGACTTATTTTTAAAAAAAAAAAAGTTAAAATGTCTGATATCATAAAAATAAACTATCAAATTACGAAAAGTGATCTCTAATGTACATAAAATGCATTGTGGGACTTACGTTTCTATTTTCGCGTTATGGACCTCAAAATATTCATTACTTCTTCGTGTGTAATAGAGATTAGCTTATTAAAAAATCAATAATTTATTTCTGTATAAATATATATCTCTCTTTATCTCATTTTCTTTTATCTTTGCTACTAGTTTACGCCAGACATTTATCAGAAAACGAGGCCCCTGGGGAACAACATTTTCGACAACCCTTGTACTTTTTCATTTATAAATGAAAAATATCGGTTTCAAAACACAGCAGCATCGTGTCCCATAAATATAATCATCAAGGGGCCGTGGGGAGCCTAGTGGTTAAGATCTCGGGATCGGGATCGGAAGGTCCCGCGATCGAGTCCCGACACCTCTGAAGACCCATCGAGTATATGCGGAGTACGTGCTCGTTAAATCTGTTGGGTCCAAAAGTTCTGTGGTCGGTCATTGCGCAGTTTACCACGGGTACAGGTCCCTGGAGACTATTTCCCTCCCCTTCAGAGACATGTTTAAATTGTGGAAGTGGCAAGAGATGGCAGCATCTGTCTTGTAAGTGTGTGTATGTCGTGTCCGTCCTTCTTGACGAAGGTTTATAAGCGGGTCTTTGTGACCAAGCACACAAGCCTGAAAATATATGTCTACCAACCAACCTATAACCATCAAGCTTCATATTGACTTTATGAAATATTGAGCAAACGTGCAACTACGTCCTTAGTGGAAAGGCTACGTTGAATAGCAGGACAGTGAGCTGGATCGATGTAAAGTTTTTTTTTTATAAAAACAAAACGTGCGTCTGCTATACACGTCCCTCAGGAGAAAATAAGGAAAGTTTCTAAAATATTCATATTCTTATTATTACAGGAACGCAAAAAGGTTTCAACAGAACGTGCACTAGCATACTAGATAAAAGATTGAAGTTCTTTCCTCGAAAGAAGGCCTAGAGAATATTAGCTTATTCTTTTGAACTTCCATGCAACGTTGACGTCGAGTTTGACAAAAAGAAGACATTATTTTGTTTCTAAAAGTTATATATAAACGCCTCATTTCACCTTTTCTTAATTTAAAAAAAAAAAAACTTTTATGAGCCTTTCTTATATACTTTTAACAAATAAAAATTACAAGAATTCCCTAAAGCATGTTACTTTTCAAATACTTAGCAACTTGCATCAAAATGTTTCCGATAATGCCTCAAAAATAGTACGAAATTGGAATTGTTTTTACAGTATTATTTTTATTTAATTATCATTCTTAGAGTAGCAACGCAAAATTCCACCTTTACTTAAAGTATTTAAAAACTTTTTGAAACCCATCTTATAAACGTTTAGCAAATAAAAAAACACTCGAATTCCCTTAAGCAGATTACTTTTATAAAGACCTTCAAAAATGCCGCAAAATTGCAAAAAATAATAAATCTTATAAAAGAATTATCCTCACCCAGACAACACAACTTGAGTGTAAGAGACATAAAATAAAATCATATTTCTTTGGAATTACATGCAAGAGCTCTTTTTATTAAGCCTTTATTACTTTCCCTATCGCTGAACAACCAATAGGGTGTACTAAGACATTTCTGATTTCTTAGTTGTGTAAAAAAAATACATAAAAGAAAATGTTTTTTTTTTTTCGATTACGATTATTATATTGGAAGTGTCATGGAGGTAAAATCGAGGATATTTTTGAGAAATAACTTTATTTCATTAATATTTTATTGGTTTTTTCTTTTATTTATTTTTTGTTGTTGTTATTGTTACCAGGAAGGGCGTAATATTTTATATAGTAAGCGTACAGATTAACATTGCACACATACAAAAATTTAACCTTAATATTTGCACAAAATTAGTATTTACAACTTTGTCTTTTCAAACTCAATAAAATATTTTTTATTGTGGAAACAAATATTAAACAAATCAACAATTTAAATCCTAATTTTTATATTTTACGTTTATGTTTTTATTAAAACTTACTTTAAAACAGTTTATTCTGCACCAATCAACATACAGTTTGGAATTAAAAGCTCCAAATTATGTCTTAGGAATTTTAAAAACTGTATTTATAAAGGACTATAATATTTTTATAATCATTTATATTTTATATATATTTAACTATATATATATATATATATATATATATATATATATATATATATATATATATATATATATATATATATATATATATATATATATATATATATATATATATATATATATATATATATATATATAATTTTAAAGCATGCATTATGAAAGAATTATGCTTTTACTTCAATTCGCTTAAGTTAGTAAATAATTCGGCAATAACTTTTCATCTAAAGATAAGTAAAATTACGCAAGATCATAATCATTTAAATAAATCATAAAAATGAATTTTTCAATCAAATCCATAAAAAAATCCAATCAAACCCAAAGACTTAACTTCGCCACTTTTACAAAACAAACTTCCTTTTTCCACCCTAAAATACAAAGCCACTTAATAAAATAAAAACTGAATCAAAGAAATAAACATCAAATAACAAAAACAATCGATTTTTTACATCGATTATTCATTCTTAAGTTCTTCCATAAAAAAAATCGAAGGGGTTTAAGCCTATCTGAAACGAGATTAGAGTGAACTCAAGAGAGCGATTTAAATCACAAATTCAAACACGAAAAGGGAACACGAGAACAATAAAAATTATATTGAGTTTTGAATTTCGACTCGAGAGGGCTCTTCAATAACAAGATTGTTTCGGCAATGGATTAGAGAAGGTATTACGAATCTAAATTTCTTAAGCACCGGTCCCACTACTGTTAAGTGAACCAATAAATGTGATAGTCTTTTATATTACCGTAAAAATATTTTTTTAACCAAAAACTTATCATAAAATAAGTCAATTAAAGAAACTGCTTCAAAATAATAAAAAAAATATCTAATGGGTCTGCAATATTGGCCTTTTGCAGACTCGGCAGATTCCCCAGAACTGAGAGACATTTCTTTATGGCACCATATAGGCGACTCTCGCTACCAATTTTGACGCCCAGATTACAATGAATCTGAGCTCTCTGCGGATGTTAAGGTATGTCGATATTTAATTTTACCGAGAGAACCCAAGCCAAATGGGCCCTCCGTGGATCTTTTACATGCCACATAATCATATGACTATGTGCTCAAGATTTTCCCATCCAGAAAATCCGACGACTCAGCCGGGGCTCGAGCCCGCGATCTTTTGGGCTTACGAGGCGGACACGTTTAACCTCTCAGCATTTAGCATTGATTTTAGCATTGCTTTAATCTCAGCATTTAGCAACTTAGCATTGCTTTAATGTACAGTTTTATCTATGCTTATGAAAAATATTTTCGCGTGATTATAAATCTAAAGTCGAAATCTTTTTGTAAATCGTTATAAAATCGTAATAATCGTCTCTAATATATTGCATTTTTTTTCTTTTTGATAGGGATATTGCATGAAAAAAATTGTAGGAAACTTATATCTTGTACACCTTAGGATAGTTTAAGTCTTAGAAAAATAATAACTTTTTACTACTAAATGTGTACTTATTTTAAGAAAGTACATGAAATTTTAATGCGAAATTCATCATTAATTTCCACACTAAATTTCATTTACAATATTAGATTACATTTACTTTCTTGTAAGCCACATCCACCTAATGTCAGACAATGGAACAGAAGCAGACAGGAACTGAAAGTACTAACTTTCGACTCTAACTTCTTAAACTTCATGCTTCAAACTTGATAAAGTTGGATTGAACTCAAAGCTTCTCCAAACTTCTTTGTAAAAATAATCGAAACCTCTGGAAAAGTTGCCAAGGGTTTTCGGGGGTGGGGGGAGTGAGTGAGTCATCAATTGAAGGGTTGGGAAGGAGGGGGCTTTAGTAATGGTTTCATGGGCCAAGGACCAATGGCGTCATTAAAAACGAAACAAGCTGGAAACCCCTTGTTTCGAAATTGATTCCCGATGTTTTTGTTGTTTTATTTTATTTATTTTTCCATTTTTGAAAAATAGGGAATGAGTTAAAATAGGGAAGGTTTGAAATTTGAAGATTTAAATTACGTGTTATGATTAACGCTCGATTGTAATTCGAGACCATAACAAGACAATTTGTCACGATTGTATGGGGTTGCTCAAATTTAATTTACCCATATTTGCCCATTAACTCAATATTTATTTACTCATCACTTTGTGAATACCGTTAACACTTTAATATCCATATACAAAAATATTTATAAAATTTTAAATTCGATTTTCGTCTAACTTAGTTTGTTGTAAATAAATTGTCTAGGACTGTGGTCTTCATTTGTCTTTTTTTAACGAAAGGTTTGAGTTAAAATGAAGGAGGTTTTAAATATAGATTTTATTTTGTTATATTATGGTTTAAGTAGCGCTTGATTGTAATTCGGGCACATAACACGATAGATAGTCAGGATTGTATGGACTTGCTCAATCTTTATTAATGAATACCCGTTCTTCGGACGGATTAAAAATATATCAAATCGATACAAGTATGTGTACCATATAACCTGTTACAGGATCATAAGTTTATGTTATTGTTCCCGCTCGTTATAAACTATAAAATCCCGTTTCATTGCCTTAAAATTCCAAAATGAAAAATACGCTATAAAATGCACTCATAAAAGTCATCACAATTCCCTCATAAATACATAAAACCTTTTAGGTCATTTGGCGCGTTTTGGGAAATAATATAGCGAGAAAATAAATATAGCTACAAAAACACCCATTATACAGCACTAGCGCAATGACCTTCGAACAACCAACCAACTTATAAATTATTTATAAAAAAACATTTTGTCCATTTGGCGCGTATTAGTAAATAATTTGGCGAGTTTGGCAACGTACTTGGCGAAAAAATAAAGACATAAAACCCTAATATGCAGCTCTAGTGCGATGGCCTTTATCAACCATCATAGTTCAGTAATAGCTTAACTATACATTTTTATTGCTTAAATATGCATTCATGCAGTCCTCAGAAAAATCAATGAAAAAATCATCAAATAAACCTCAATAAAATCCGGTAATGTAGACTGGCGGAATTACGTCACTTGAAACATATCATATTTTTCGAATAATGAATTTAGTTTCTGAAGGTAATGGCAACAGAACAAATAAACATTTCGATTTTAATTATTTTCGTAAAAGTTAATTTATTTTTTCAGCCGATGGCAACAGGAAAGGAAAAAATGATCGGATTTGAGCGAAAGTGGTAGTTTTTCAAAAATTATAATTTTCTCCAAAATAGAATATTTTAAAACCTGAAAGTTCAAAAATCATAATCTAAGTATGAACTACGCATTTGTGCCAACTTACGAGTCAAACAGATGTCTAGTTTAAGAGTCTATACGGAATATACATACATACGCAACTTTTATTATTATACATAGATTAGGAAACGACTTGGGTGCGTTACCATTAACACTTTCATTTCCGAATAAAAAAGTTACTTTTAAGTTTTTTAAATTCGGTTTTCGTCTAACTTAATTTGACTTACATAAATTGTTCAGGACTATGGCCCTTATTTGTCTTATATTTTTTATTTAGTTAAACAGAAAGCTCATTTTCGCGTAAATTTTAGAATAGTTCTCGTTCAAATGCATTACGTTTAACAAAGACAATGTAGAAATTTAATGTTTGTGTAATGAAATAAATCCAATTTATAATTAGATTAATGAATACCACAGGAAGAAAATCGAAAGGTACAGCTTAATGCATCTACTAGAACAGGTAGTAATCAATCAATGTAACAAGTTTCATAAGTGTTACTGTGATGTAGTTGTTGCAATAATTGTAGTTGTCCAATGTTCATTGTAGTGTGCAATGTAGTTGTTCCTAAACTTAAATCATTTATTGTTAACTTTGAAATAATTCAACGTAAAATGGTAAGTAAATTGTATAATTCCTAATTTGCATTTAATCTCTTGAATTGGGTGGAATCCACTAATTTTGAAATCAATTCCGATGTTCTTAGCTAAACAACAGTTAAGATAAAACTGTAGTATATGATACAAATCTAACCACATAAAAAATATTATTGAAAGATTAGGAAATTAATATTGTTAGTTTAGGAATATTGATTAGGGATTCAAACGGGCTATTTAGTGAAATTTAACCAATACAACAAAAACTTACTAAATTTCTTGACGAGCCCTTTACCTCTAAATCAGTTCAAAAATTCGCATTTCCACTCGCTATTTCAATTCATATTTCGCTGCAGCATATCTGACGTCAACTTCATGACGCGAGGGGAAGATTATTATTAATATCTTAGCCCCTCCCCCCCCCCCTAATTTACATCCCCGCTTGTTAAAAATGTATTCAGCATGTTTGACGAATTCATCGTTCAATCTTTCTTCAAAGAAAAGCAAACATAGAACATGAATAGATTAGGCTTACAAATCGTGGAACATATTTTATTCTTCCACCCTCTTTTGGAAATCGTTTGCAATTTGGGGATGCTTTTTTTTTCTTAGTGGGTGTTAAAAGATGTTTAGGGGGAAAGCAAAAGGCATTTGTAATATGGTTTGACAGGAGAAAATTATGTTATTTTATTCATGTATATGCCATATATTGGCTGATGCTCGTCGTTTCACTAGCGTCATACATTTGTAAATTTGACTGAATATTGTGCAATAAATAACTAATGGCTTTAAATTTAGATATTTCAACATAATATATTTTATGCAGTTTATCAAATGACCATATTTTTTTACCAAGTGTCATCCGTTCCGATGCCAAGACGGATTCCTGCCGTGTAGTCTCTACACGGGCATCTCTCCTCAGGAACCGCACCCATTTGCTTTAAACTTTGCCCGCTCCGCAGGAAGAGCTTGGGTTTCCCAAGTGGCATTAGTAACAACAACAACCATATTTTTTTACTTTAATCAAAAAATTAAAATTTTAGAAACTTTATTAACAGCAAAAACGGATTATTATTTTCTTTAAATGCTCTAATCTCTTAAAATAGTTGTAAAATAGTTAAAATACTTCTTTGTAAAAATAATCGAAACCTCTGGAAAAGTTGCCAAGGGTTTTCGGGGGTGGGGGGAGTGAGTGAGTCATCAATTGAAGGGTTGGGAAGGAGGGGGCTTTAGTAATGGTTTCATGGGCCAAGGACCAATGGCGTCATTAAAAACGAAACAAGCTGGAAACCCCTTGTTTCGAAATTGATTCCCGATGTTTTTGTTGTTTTATTTTATTTTATTTATTTTTCCATTTTTTGAAAAATAGGGAAATGAGTTAAAATAGGGAAGGTTTGAAATTTGAAGATTTAAATTACGTGTTATGATTAACGCTCGATTGTAATTCGAGACCATAACAAGACAATTTGTCACGATTGTATGGGGTTGCTCAAATTTAATTTACCCATATTTGCCCATTAACTCAATATTTATTTACTCATCACTTTGTGAATACCGTTAACACGTTAATATCCATATAAAAATATTTTTAAAAAATTTAAATTCAATTTTCGTCTAACTTAATTTGTTATAAATAAATTGTCTAGGACTGTGGTCATCATTTGTCTTTTTTTAAACGAAGGGGTTGAGTTAAAATGAAGGAGGTTTGAAATATAGATTTTATTTTGTTATATTATGGTTTAAGTAGCGCTTGATTGTAATTCGAGCACATAACACGATAGATAGTCAGGATTGTATGGACTTGCTCAATCTTTATTAATGAATACCCGTTCTTCGGACGGATTAAAAACATATCAAATCGATACAAGTATGTGTACCATATAACCTGTTACAGGATCATAAGCTTATGTTATTGTTCCCGCTCGTTATAAGGTATAAAATCCCGTTTCATTGCCTTAAAATTCCAAAATGAAAAATACGCTATAAAATGCACTCATAAATTTCATCACAATTCCCTCATAAATACATAAAACCTTTTAGGTCATTTGGCGCGTTTTGGGAAATAATATAGCGAGAAAATAAATATAGCTACAAACACACCCATTATACAGCTGTAGCACAATGACCTTCGAACAACCAACCAACTTATAAATTATTTATAAAAAAACATTTTGTCCATTTGGCGCGTATTAGTAAATAATTTGGCGAGTTTGGCAACGTACTTGGCGAAAAAATAAAGACATAAAACCCTAATATGCAGCTCTAGTGCGATGGCCTTTATCAACCATCATAGTTCAGTAATAGCTTAACTATACATTTTTATTGCTTAAATATGCATTCATGCAGTCCTCAGAAAAATCAATGAAAAAATCATCAAATAAACCTCAATAAAATCCGGTAATGTAGACTGGCGGAATTACGTCACTTGAAACATATCATATTTTTTCGAATAATGAATTTAGTTTCTGAAGGTAATGGCAACAGAACAAAATAAACATTTTCAATTTTAATTATTTTCGTAAAAGTTTAATTTAATTTTTTCAGCCGATGGCAACAGGAAAGGAAAAAATGATCGGATTTGAGCGAAAGTGGTGTAGTTTTTTCAAAAAATTATAATTTTCTCCAAAAATAGAATATTTTAAAACCTGAAAGTTCAAAAATCATAATCTAAGTATGAACTACGCATTTGTGCCAAGTTACGAGTCAAACAGATGTCTAGTTTAAGAGTCTATACGGAATATACATACATACGCAACTTCATTTTTATTATTATAGATTAGGAAACGACTTGGGTGCGTTACCATTAACACTTTCATTTCTGAATAAAAAAGTTACTTTTAAGTTTTTTAAATTCGGTTTTCGTCTAACTTAATTTGACTTACATAAATTGTTCAGGACTATGGTCTTTATTTATCATATTTTTTTATTTAGGTAAACAGAAAGCTCATTTTCGCGTAAATTTTAGAATAGTTCTCGTTCAAATGCATTACGTTTAACAAAGACAATGTAGAAATTTAATGTTTGTGTAATGGAATAAATCCAATTTATAATTAGATTAATGAATACCACAGGAAGAAAATCGAAAGGTTCAGCTTAATGCGTCTACTAGAACAGGTAGTAATCAATCAATGTAACAAGTTTCATAAGTGTTACTGTGATGTAGTTGTTGCAATAATTGTAGTTGTCCAATGTTCATTTGTAGTGTGCAATGTAGTTGTTCCTAAACTTAAATCATTTATTGTTAACTTTGAAATAATTCAACGTAAAATGGTAAGTAAATTGCATAATTCCTAATTTGCATTTAATCTCTTGAATTGGGTGGAATCCACTAATTTTGAAATCAATTCCGATGTTCTTAGCTAAACAATAACAGTTAAGATAAAACTGTAGTATATGATACCAATCTAACCACATTAAAGAATATTATTGAAAGTTTAGGAAATTAATATTGTTAGTTAGGAATATTAATTAGGGATTCAAATAGGCTATTTAGTGAAATTTAACCAATACAACAAAAACTAATAAATAACTAAAACTAAACTAAATAACTAAATTTCTTGATGACCCCTTTACCTTTAATGAGTTCAAAAATTCGCATATTCACTCGCTATTTCAATTCATATTCAGCTGCAGCATATCTGACGTCAACTTCATGACGCGAGGGGAAGATTATTATTAATATCTTAGTACCCCCCCCCCCCTAATTTACATCCCTGCTTGTTAAAAATGTATTCAGCATGTTTGACGAATTCATCGTTCAATCTTTCTTCAAAGAAATGCAAACATAGAACATGAATAGATTAGGCTTACAAATCGTGGAACATATTTTATTCTTCCACCCTCTTTTGGAAATCGTTTGCAATTCGGGGATGTTTTTTTTTTCTTAGTGGGTGTTAAAAGATGTTTAGGGGGAAAGCAAAAGGCATTTGTAATATGGTTTGACAGGAGAAAATTATGTTATTTTATTCATGTATATGCCATATATTGGCTGATGCTCGTCGTTTCACTAGCGTCATACATTTGTAAATTTGACTGAATATTGTGCAATAAATAACTAATGGCTTTAAATTTAGATATTTCAACATTATATATTTTATACAGTTTATCAAATGACCATATTTTTTTACCAAGTGTCATCCGTTCCGATGCCAAGACGGATTCCTGCCGTGTAGTCTCTACACGGGCATCTCTCCTCAGGAACCGCACCCATTTGCCTTAATCTTTGCCCGCTCCGCAGGAAGAGCTTGGGTTTCCCAAGTGGCATTAGTAACAACAACAACCATATTTTTTTACTTTAATCAAAAAATTAAAATTTTAGAAACTTTATTAACAGCAAAAACGGATTATTATTTTCTTTAAATGCTCTAATCTCTTAAAATAGTATATATAAATGATAGTTCTTTTACAACATTTTAGTTTTGGTTTAGAGTAACATTTACTTAAAAGAAATTGAAAATGATTGATTTTTCAGGTAAGGGTGCTCCAAAACGTTTTGTATATTTGGATCTATTCTGCGTACCATATAGTTACATTGAGGACTATATTTTTGCGCAAAAATGTGTGTAGGGACATGTGTTAACAGTCGTCAAAAGCATTCTACATATTTCGTAGTAATTTATAAGAATTAAGAAAAAACATAAATATTGCATAGTGCAAATTATTTTTTTCTGCCCCTTTACCTATAACAACTGCGAAATACATAATTTAAAAATATCTGGAAAATTAGAAAATCAATAAGTTTGTAAATATTTATTTTTTATTTATAAAAATACACTTTGATAACTATTTATATTTTTAAATTTTACTTTAAATATCCAAAGCTACAAAGGTATCAAGTCTATTCAAGAATTTTGCACTTTAGACTTCTTCTTTTCAACGTTTTAGCTGACGGAGAAACTTGCACGGAAATTTTTGAATTCAATAATTTTGCCCATCCCTTTTTTTTAAAAATATACTCAGTATATTTGGCATTTGTTTACACATTTAACCAAACATTAGTACGGTGCTTTACTGCATAGCATCACCAAGCCTAAAACTTGGCAATGCTCTATGTTAACAGCATTTGGATGGTTCAAAGCAAAAACGACTCAAGTCCTCTTCTAATTTCAGTCATTTTTGTTCAAAAATTCAAATTATAAAGCCCACATCAGGCGTTGTCCATTGGGTAAGGGCAGAGCCTGATTTCCAGCAGGGAAAAAGAGGCACTTGTGTTTATGGTTCCCACTTCAAAGGGTTTATTTGTATAAAAATATATTACGCCATATTTGTTTTTAAAAAAAGAATAATATTGAGGGAAAGTGTGTCAAAATTAGTTTGCCACAACAAAAAAACATTTCTAATATAATACAACTGGACCAAGTGTTATTAATTTTTCAAAAGCGAACCACTATAATTATTATAGCTGTTATTATATTTATAAATTATGCACTGTCCATGTGAATAAAATATATGTGTGTAAAAATATGATATTACATTACATGATAGATCTCTGATGTCAAATCTTATGTATGTAATAAAAAAATATGTAATTAATACAATGCTTTCACTTATGTATTTAAGACAATTGTTAGAATTCATTTGTATACTAATATATAATGAAAAAAAATCACGTTCATAGATACATTAATGTATACTGTGGAGGGCCCCAAACTTGCTTGTGCCCTGGGCCCCAAAAGTTGTAAGTCGTGCCACTAGGGATATCTACCGGGGTTCTGTCTTCGTCTTAGCCATCCTATGAATAGGGAGCGTAAGAAAAGAAAAGATTCCACAAAAAATGCCGGGGGGGGGGGGGGGGGTAGGTACATATATATTCCGGCTTAAGTGCTTGATCAGAGACCCGCTTATGAAGTCTTCGTCAAGTAGGACAGACACCGAAAGAATTTTTTACTGTCACAGAGAAAGGAATATACACCCAGGGCGAAGGCGGGAATCGAACCCGCACCCGTTACAGCGCGCAGACTGCTAGTGTAATGGTTCAAACCACTCGGCCATCCGGGCCCCGTCATACCGGGAAGTCATGAAATTTTAAGGTTCCTTTGGTTGCCGGCTCAGACATCGACCCTTGTCTCTTGACCGCGATTCTTTATCATCGCCAATATTCTTGTGTAGCTCTAGTGTGACGTTATTCAACCCCCAAAAAAATCAAGCAATGGACTAATAGAAATAAATCTTAATAGATAAGGAACTAATAGAAAATAAAAGTTTAGTTTAGTTTGAATTATCGTCGCACTAGAGCAACACGAGGGCTATTGGCGACTGGCGTCATAACTTAGAACCACAGTCAGGTGACGAGCCGACACCTGAGTGGGCACCCAACGTAACCGTTAAGGGCGACATCGTACGCAGCGTCGGAACTTTGGAGCATATTTAACGTGCACTCCCTCTATTCGGGGTATTATTCGTCGGACATTTTTGGCTGCACGGGCCGTTTATAGGTCGGCAGTTATTTTGGCGATGCCCGTACCCGAACCTGGGACCTTCCCATGAGACTAATGTAATAACCGACTGGGCTCCCTAGCCCTAAAAAAGTAAATCTACTACAAAAATTGCTTCTGTTTTTGGTTTGGTTGAATTGAACTTTGAACCACAACAGATTTAAAGTGTACCATCAGAGGTATTGAAAATGTTAGATTAGGTTTGAATATCGTCGCACTAGAGCTACACGAGGGCTATTGGCGACGGGCGTCGTATTTTAGAACCGCAGTCAAGTGACGAGCCGACACCTGAATAGGCACCCAACGCAACCGTTAAGGGCGACATCGTACGCAGCGTTAGGACTTTGAAGGATATTTAACGTTCACTCCCTTACACGGGGTATTATTCGTCGGACATTTTTGGCTGCACGGGCCGTTTATAGGTCGGCAGTTATTTTGGCGATGCCCGGACCCGAACCTGGGACCTTTCGCATGTAAGGCGAATGCCTAACCGACTGGGCTCCCAGTCCCAGACCCTAGAAAAAGTAAATCTACTACAAAAATTGCTTCTGTTTTTGGTTTGATTGAATTGAACTTTGAACCACAACAGATTTAAAGTGTACCATCAGAGGTATTGAAAAGTACACAACTCAGTTAAGGTATCTTCCATGGCATGACGCCTTAAACCACCACGCCACGCAGTGCCCATGTTAGAAATGGACTTAATTCGTTATTGCACCAAGTACCAGCACCCCCATTTAATTCCTGTTTATTTTTTGTCATTGGCTACAGCTGCGAGCCTAACATTACAGAAAAGCTTCAAAAGCGGTATACATTGTTGACACAAAACATATTTTTTGTTATTGTTATTTATAGTAAATTTGTCATCTTTAGCCCTCCGGTTGGGTCAAAGAATAAATCTTGTTACGCTTTTGGCGCCGTACATTGTTGGGCTTGGCTTCTTTTGTTGTGTGCTGTCACGAACTTTCTAAAAATGTAGTGCCGAAGGCAGGAAAATATACGCCAAGTACAAAGGGAGTAGAAATTCTTTTTAAAAAAAAGGAAATGCTCGGGATAAAATTGTTCGAAAACTTAAAGTATTGTTAATGAAAGAGATTTTTAAAGGATATTTAGGGTGTTTAAAATGTATTTTGAATGTAATAGACACGAACTTATATTGTATGTAATAAACAAGTTACGTTTATTTAAAAAAAAATTAATGTTATGTACAATATTCAATTAAAATACATTTAGAAAATTATTATATACCTTCATATTTTAAAGAAGACATACTGCTTATTAAATAGAATTTTTCTTCAAAAAAAGGCATTATCAAACGATATTATAGCTTTAATATCCCAATATAATTTATTTTATCCCCTATTTAGTACGCCACGAATTAACTTATTGATACCCTATTTTCATTTTACAATTATTTAAGCGAGGATCATGACGTAGCTTGATTAAAATACTGGCTATAGATTTTTGCGATTTGGCTGAAACTAAATCTGGAAGTTAAACAAATTATCTTGTGTAATCCGACTATGAGGTATGAAACTCAGCATGTTTGAAATATCCTACTTTAAATCGATTTATCCTCATAGTTTGCAGACTAATTTCATAATCCAACTCATTTTTTGGTTAAGTACAAGGTGAACATTTCGAGAACCTTGCAAATGTCAATTGTCAGCGAAAGTACGCGTAGAGTTCACGTTATTTGAAAACTTGAAAAATCTTTAATATTATATCTATAATGTATTTTATCGATTTGGATGATATACTATTAAATGAAGCAAAAAAATAAAATATGTGGGTAGCAGATAAAAACATTTTTCATATACTAATATAAAGTTAAATGTTTAATTTGGCGAGTTCATACTATTTAAACAATTTCAATCTTTCAAATTCAATTGATAGAAAAAGACTTCACTTTAAATGAATTTAATTATTAATCAAATAATTTTTCGTATTAGAATTGTAATAAGTGGATTTTAGAACTGTTTTCCATTGTGTACTTGAGGAATTATTCAATTTATTCCAACAAAAATATTTTCTCGCCTAATTTTTTTAAGAATCGAAAAATCCATAACTTAATAATGACATTCCAAAACTTTATGAATTTGAACGAGTAGTGGATAATCAAATTAAAAAAAGTTGACGTAGCGAGAAACGCTTCAAAAAAGCAACCCGAGGAGAATTCTAGAAAAAACAGAAAATAGAAGAAATAGAAGAAAATGTTCTAATATAATTAAAGCTGCTACCTGAAGTGAAGAAGTAAACTCAATTTGAGTTGTTTGATGAAGCCAACTTATGTTTCGAGGTAGTTCAAAACAAATTTCTTTGTAATTTACAATTCAAATTACCATTTTTTTTCATTCATTTTTTTGAATAAATTAGCAAAGCGTTAAAACAGGTTCCGTAAAACTTGGATTTTGATCGGATTTGCTCTCCATTTCATGTATTTGAAATTCTAAAGAATAAGTTTGGCTGTGTTAAAGCTCCTCGGAGGCTAGAAATAGACAGCCGAAAATGTATACACCAAACCTAAAAAATAATTATTAAACCTGGGGCCCGGATGGCCGAGTGGTTTGGACCGTTAAGCTAGCAGTCTGCGCGCTGTAACGGGTGTGGGTTCGATTCCCGCCTTCACCCTGGGTGTACTTCCTATTTCTGTGACAGTAAAAATTCATTCTGTGTCTGTCTTACTTGACGAAGGTTTATAAGCGGGTCTCTGATCAAGCACACAAGCCGGAATATATATGTACCAACGATACCAACCCAACCCTACCTTTAGTAGCAATGGACGATTCGATCGAGGCGGAGCGGGGTTCGTTTGTGTGGTAGAAGCCAATGTCCAGACATCATACATAATATTTTTTTTTGAGTATGCACCTTAATTATATTGACTCTACACAGCCAATACACACCTCGTAATTTTGAACCCTGGTCAAATCACGAGGTCAAGTGCAGGTAAACTAGAACTGTAGTTTTCAATGGATTTAAATGCAAGATGTCGTTTGGGAGATACTTATTTTTTCTTTGTAAAGGTATTAAACTTTATTTGTTTGCTTCTGTATATATACAATTATACTTGTTCGAAATCTTTTGGTTACCTTTTTTTGTTTGTCGATAATTGCTAGTTTGGGCATAAAGACTGCGCTACCTCAGGTGTTGACCTCTTCACTTGACCACGGATCTAAATTACGAGGAACACTTGACCGAGTCAAAACTCCTCAGGAAGGCTAGAAATAAACAGCTGGATAGTTATAACCAAATAAACAGTGAGTGGTTCTTGCCCATGGTAGGGGGCCGGGATAGCCTGGTCGGTAAGGTCTTGGACTAGCATCCCTAAGGTTGCGAGTTCGAGTCCCGCTGCCTTCCTAAGACCCCCGTGTACGCTAATGGTGACTGGTGCACGTTAAATCCGTCGGGGTCACAAAGTCCTCCACGTTCCCATACCAAATCAATACTTCTGGGGGTGGCAAGCCAATTCTGGGGATCCTCTAGTTGGCCTCTGTCTCTAAAAAAAATTATCTGGATCCAGGTATGTGTGTTGTGTCTGTCTTACTTGACGAAGGTTTATAAGCAGGTCTCTGACCAAGCACACAAACCTGAATATATATGTCTACTAACCAACCCATGGTAGGTTATCGACAGGCTTCTCACCCGAGAAGCTTTCCGATTCGTATCACAACCATACTATAAACGTATTTGTGCTGGGAAAAAAAAGCCTTTAAAAATGACAGGGGTACCACATACACAGGATCATACGTGCTCGTTAAAATTAGGTAGGCTGGGACATGTATTTTCCGGTTTGAGTGACCGATCCATAGATATCATAGTTAAAGTATTAGATTGGCAGATCACGTGACCTCCATAATGCTAACGACGGGACGCGCGTGGAGGCCAAATAAGAGGGCAAAATGGTCAGTGTTGCTGCCACTTTAAGGAGAAAAATACTACGAAAAAATACCATTTAATTCTAAAATTACAAAAAAATATCGTAAAAATACTAGCTGCATTTTGGAATCTTTAGTGACTTTAAATCCTTCTCTAGTAATTTTTTTTGTAATTTTAGAATTAAATGGTATTTTTTCGTAGTATTTTTCACCTTAAAGTGGCAGCAACACAGGCCATTTTGCCCTCTTATTTGGCCTCCATGCGCGTCCCGTCGTTAGTATTGGAGGTCGCGTGATCTGCCAATCTAATACTTTAACTATGATATCTATGGATCGATCAGAGACCGGCTTATATACCTTCGTCAAGAATAGCGACGGCGTATCCCGACGACGTTAGCTTTCGATGTCGCTTGAACTTCCGTTAACTACAAGTTAAAATGTTGAACTCGTCACCTGACCTTGGTTCACGAGGTGTGAATTGGCTATGTTAAAAATCTTCACGCAAGCTAGAACTGGACAGCCGGAAACGTCCATATCCTAAACTTTTCATAGTGTGTGTTATTTGTTGGCGCGTACAGTATTACTATATTATGAAATTAGTATTACGTATAGTTGTAAAGATTAAATTTCAGTGCTACCAATTTAGAAGACTACTGAGGAATCATTGAAAAATCACTAGAATGAAAAAGGTAAGTCGCATTTGACTTTTACATTGATTGTCTTAAGTGAGATAATCATATTTGTAACTTGGTTATGTTAAGTATTGTTAATTAACAAGTTCGTTAGGTGGACGCTTTAGCAACTAGGAAAATCTTGATAGGTATAAACTGGTTAAAACATGGGGGGGGGGGAGGTAAACGGGTTAAGAGTAAAAAAGTTATAAATATTATATAATTTGGGAAGGATATCAGCGTTAGAGCAACACCTTAACACGATAGGATAATTCTATTTCTTATGGAGATAACGGGGCAACAAAATTTTACATCTAGAAGTGTGTTAACTATTCTTTCTTACTGTGTTTAAACTGTACGTAAACCATGAAACTAAAATTTGAGTTTATCTATAACCCAAAGTATGAACGGATGTTTAAGTGTGATTTTTGGGATAAATGCTGATTTGATGATAATATTTAAGTTATCTGTGTGCAGCTACGTAAAATATAATTTGTGTTAATGTAATCTGTGGAGAAAAAAAACTCCAGCCTGTGTGACCCACTAGTTGGGAAACGCTAGATGACTAGTGCCTTCTGACGGGTGTATCGTTTTTGGGAACCAATTTTTCAATCCTCTTTTTAAACCATCCCTTCTGATACGGTAAAGAAGCAGATGTTTTACAAACAGATCCAATTGATTGTCCAGCTTTTGCCTCAATATCCCCTGTAGTGGAAGAAGAGACCAAAATTACTAGGCTAGACGTCTCGGTAATATGCCACTTGCATTCAAATATTTAGATGGAAAACAATTCAATCTGTGTAGTAAGAATATATCTAATGACTCTACCCACCACTCCCGCACATTTCCTGCACGATCCTTTCACCCGCCCCCCTCCCACCGACTACAAAGGACGGTATAGACAATATGGGTACGGAGGAAGACACAATTGGTATTTCGCAACAGTTCTGTAACGTCGCGCGTTGGTAAAAGCAGATTTCCTAGGATAAAATTAGACAGCAATAATATTTTGGTTCTGGTTGAACTAACATCGAATTAAAGCTTCACAAAGGCTTTTAGAGAAGGGTAAGTAATTTTGAGCAACGCTTAATGGATAAGACAGACCAATAGAGCTGGCATCCAACGCAACCGTACAATGAAGTCTTGAGCGAATTAATATTTTGAACAGCATATTTAGTGAGCACCCATTCTGTAGCGATAATACAAGACACAGTAATGGTGTTTTTTTCCCGTGACGATCTGCTTTTAAAAGGGCTGGCTAAGGCGAGGCAAAAAAAACCTATAAAGGTATCGAAACAAATCTTTAACCCACCTAAAAAAGTTTTATTAAGAAGCATGTTAACTTGATAAAACTTGCTTCACACAACAGATTAATACACTCAAACAAAAGAGTGAAATCCACTCCTATAGGGGAAGTGCATTTTCGGCACCGGAAAGGAGTGGAAATTAACTCAGACTGAGTTAAAACCGCTCGTTTTAAGAGTGTAGGACGTAGATTGTTTTCTTTTATTTCTTTTTCCCACTCCGAAAAAAGAGTGAAATCCACTCCTATAGGGGAAGTGCATTTTCGGCACGGAAAGGAGTGGAAATTAACTCAGACTGAGTTAAAACCGCTCGTTTGTTTTAAGAGTGTACGTTTAATAATGTAAAGTGTTCATCCAAGATAAGGTGAGAGCTGAAGTACTTAAAACAACGTGATATTTGGAAAGTTTGGTTCTGAAACCACAAAAAGTACAAAAAGTAGACAACGCGTAGACCCCTTTGGTTGAGTTGACTTCGCTCTAGACTCTACAACTACTGAGAAACCTACTTATGATAGTTACGTCAATGAAAATCTATAATAATAAAAGAAAGAGTGTGTGTGTCTGTTTTTCTTCGGATCGTAAAAGACCTACTTATACTGCCCTCATAAATTCGAAATTTTTAAGATAGATTCCCTTTAATAACAACGTGTGCACCTTAGGCTTAGTTTTTTCATATTTGTTCCATTTTTAGAGAAAATTCGAATTTTCTGAAAAAAAAATACATCACTTTCGCTCAAATCCGATCATTTTTTATCTTTCCTGATGCCATCGCTGAAAAAATTAAATAAAACTTTTAACGAAAACATTTAAAATTCAAAATGTTTATTTTATTCTTTTGCCATTACTTTCAGAAACTAAATTCATTATTTGAAAAATAACTGACATGTTTCAAGTGACGTAATTCCGCCAGTCTTCATTTCCGGATTTTATTGTGGGTTTATTTGATGATTTTTTCATTGATTTTTCGGTTGACTGCATGTATGCATATTTAAGCAATACATGTATAGTTAAGCTATTACTGAACTATGATGGTTAATAAAGGCCATCGCACTAGAGCTATTAGTGTTTTATGTCTTTATTTTTTCGCCAAAT
This sequence comes from Oedothorax gibbosus, assembly GCA_019343175.1. Lineage (NCBI taxonomy): Eukaryota > Metazoa > Arthropoda > Arachnida > Araneae > Linyphiidae > Oedothorax > Oedothorax gibbosus. The sequence continues at coordinate 28,872,805 of CM033278.1, forward strand.
ACGTTGCCAAACTCGCCATATTATGAAATAAAATTCGCCAAATAGGCAATTTCTTTTATAAATAATTTATAAGCTGGTCGGTTGTTCGAAGGTCATTGTGTTAGAGCTGTATAATGGGTGTGGGTAGCTATATCTATTTTCTCGCCAAATTATTTCCCAAAACGCGCCAAATGAGCTAAAAGGTTTTATGTATTTATGAGGCGTGATGACATTTACGAGTGCATTTTATATCGTATTTTTCATTTTGGAATTTTAAGACAATGAAACGGGATTTTATAATTTATAACGAGCGGAAACAATAATAAGTTTATGATCCTATAACAGGGTATATGGTACACATATTTGGAATCTATTTGATATTTTTTTATTTCGTGCGAAGAACGGGTATAAATTTGCTAGTAATAAATATTTCAAGACAGTTTTAAAATTGTATTTATATTTCGTTTTATTCTTATTTAAACATGCTACTACAATTTTTATGGTCATTTTTGAGGAAAGTAAAATTTTTGTTTAAATATTAATTTTTCCGAAGAAAACCGGCAGCATCACAAAAATGAGATAGCTTGCCAATTTAGTGAAAACAGCGTTAATGTAGAGTGCATTTAGTGACAAACTGGTAAGTCTGTTTGTTATAACTGGATCCCAAGTCGTCGCGAATTATAATCCGGCTATCACTACTTAGCATCCCAAATATTTTGATTGCGGAAGAGTTCAATTTGTAAACAAGTAGGGAACCTAAAGGGGGAAGGGTTGCCAATCCCATGGTGTTTGGCGAGCCTAGGCGATTGTTGGGTTAGTTTGGTTAGAAATAACGTGTCATACTAAAAATACTCATAGCCTATTGGTGAAAGGAGGATTATAGTTAATTGCTGATAGTCGTCATCAATTTCAAAGCATTTCTTTTCTATCTTGGCTTGATCGTCAATATATTTGAATCTGTAGTATGTATTAATACCATATTCAGTATCACTTCAGGGAAAGCTATAAGTTAAAGTATAGCTACACTCTTAAAACAAAAGAGTGAAATCCTCTCCTATAGGGGAAGTGCATTTTCGGCACCGGAAAGGAGTGGAAATTAACTCAGACTGAGTTAAAACCGCTCGTTTGTTTTAAGAGTGTATGCAAATAATAGTGAACCCACGCAAGTTTGAACTGTCCGTCAATTGAGAAACTATTTCTAAACCTTAAAGAAATATGCACCTGCAAAGCAGTGAATCACCAAATATAGTAACTCTGGCTTAAACCAAAATCTTCCAAGACCCTTTTCGTTTTTCGAGTGATAGTTTTGACTCGCCTAAAACACGCGTCATAGATACTAAGAAGTGGTGGGAGGACTATGAATATAGTAGCATTGTTTTTAGCTTTATTTAACCGCCCGTAAATCACACAACCGCAGTTCTTAAAAGTTGCGTAGTCGACTAGTCACTTGACTGTGGTTAAAAATTACGACGCCAAACCCTCGTGCAGCTCCAGAGCGAAGATAATTCAACCCAATAAAATCAAAGCATAACCAAAAACAAACTATTTTTCACATATAACTTATTTTTGCATGCTCAAAGTCAAAAGCAATATACTCATCCAGCAATTATAGCCCTTGTAGGAGCGGACTTCCACAGTGGCGATTCCGTACTCAGTGGCGGGCACTGGTTTCCGCAGTGGCGTTTCCTTCCCGTCTAGTACAAGATGTTCTTGTACTAGACAGAAACTGAATGGGGGATCAAAAGATGATGAGGTATCAGTGTGATCGATGGTTGTGTGTTTGGGAACGAAATTAGTATCTTTTTGTACTAAAACGTATATACAGTCCCTGGACAAATTATTAGACGCACTGTAGTTTTTTTTAGTAATGATGAAAACATACCAAAGAATGCCATTACATTAAAAAAGATGTCGGTATATGTATTAAGTATAGCAGATAGTATTTTCTATTCAATAGCTTAAGTTTAGGAACACAAATGTCCTTCAATAGGTATTTTGTTCATCATTGATTAATACATGAAATCTCGCACGTCTAATAATTTGTCCAGGAACTGTAGTTACGACAATTACTAGTTTGGTGATTTGGAAAATACTTTTTTACGCGCCAAGCATTTAGCTTAGAAATGGCAATATAATGTGTTGTAGTTATATAAGGTTTCGGATATTTCTCTCGAGTAAAAATAATTAAAAAACGTCTTACATGAATATGTAAGATGGTATTTATGTTTCAAATTTATGATTTATTATATGTGAATTCCAGTTCGAGAGATTCAACTTAGTTTTAAAAAATGCAAAACCTTACCTTATATATTTTCAAAGATATATCAAGATATTTCCAAACTTAAATCAACATCAGTTTCGAGCATGAGCTTCGTATACTGAGATACTTTTTCTTTTTTTATATATCTAGTTTATAAATTTTTTAATTTTTTGTGCGATTTTTTTTCAGAGGTCCAGAAAAACAAACAATAAAACCTTGCTTCAAACTAAACAAAAAATATCTTTTTTGAGCATTCCCTTGTGCCACAAACGAAGTTGCTTCTCTTAAAATGAAAACTAATTACTTTTAACAAAAGCTAATTTATAAATTTTAACGAGGGGAAACCATGACCGGAAGCAATTTCAAATGAGATTATTCAGCAGAAGAAAACAATAACAAAAAATAATTAAAAACTCGACACGCATTTTTAATTAATTAATCAAAAACAGTTAGTTTTAATTTGCAAGTTGGTTTATTTTTTACGCTAGGAAGATTTTTTTTGGTTTTTAATTTTTAATTATTTTTTTTGTCCTTATAGTTTTTGTGATAGGGATTATTAATTGCATTTAAAGCTACGCCTCTGAAAAATGCGGCTAGGGAAATATTAACATTTAAATTAGTTTCAGAAATTTACTGATTGAATATATAAAATAAAAATATACCTAAATTTGGAAAAGATTTTTTTCTCGTTGTATTGCGAAACATGTTTTTGACTTTTTTTGGTGAGGCGAGATTTTTGTATGGTTTTTCTACTGCATACTTTAAAAAAAAAGAAATATTGGAAAAATTAATTAGTTTCCAACTAAAATTTTTTTTTATCTAAAAAGATATTATGTATTATGCATAAATAAGCTATAAGCATAAAATTTGAAACGATAAAAAATATATAAATATTTTTTTTCCAGATAAATGTAGTATAGTATTAGTATTATGTAACATGATTTTGTATTCATCGCTATATATAAATAAGGATACAAATTAAAACGAAAAAAAATCGAAAAAATATTTTTCCCATAAATTCAGCATAGTAGTATTTAGTATTAGTATTTTTATTAGTGATAGCGAATATTCAATAAAAAAGTTGTAAAAACGTTTTCCTGGAAAAATAATTATAAGCATAACAGTGGTCAATAATTCAACAAATAGGTTATATTTGAAGCGTGTTTTGGTCATAGAATATTTTTTTTCGCAATGTTGCTTGCTCAGAGTTAGATTTTAATATTATATATAACTTTTAAAGTTTAAACCATCCTATGAACAGGATCCTAATGGCGAAAAATATCCAAATAAACATTTCCGTGTATACGAGTCCCGACGTACGATGATGCTAAAAGGTTGGGTGCGAACTTAATTTTTGGGCTTCGTTACTTGACCACGGTTATAAATCACGGGTACAGTCACCAATAGCCCTCTTGTAGCTCTAATTAGACGTGATTCAATTAAAAACCGAACCAAAAACTATGCTTGCACTTACACCTCTCATAACTAACACTACTTCTGCGAATCACAGCATCTTTCAACGGCAATCGGTCTGGGGGAGGGGGGAGCCCAGTCGGTAAGGCTCTTGAATTGCACATGATTGGTCCCAGGTTCGAGCCAGGGCATTACCAAAATAACTGATAACCTATAATAGGTACTTGACCGTATCGCTAAAATACCTTCCTATATTATAAATATAAGTTTGAACCCTAAACAAACGTATATATTGTTTGCAAAATAAATTTTTATTTTTAATATTAATAAAAATATTTTCAAATGGCTTTTTTTTCATCGGTACGTCACGTGATCACAGACAGGTCGATTGGCTGACGTCACTAGTATGTCTAAACAAACCGGTGTGATGTTTTTTGTAATTAAACTGTTTTTAATCTAACTTAATATTAAAATAGGATTATATAGATAATGGGTGGATGTTTTACAGAAGCGGATAGTTCAAATTTGCTTAAAGTAGCTTCCAAAATGGTGTTTCAAAGTTTGTCTATAGTTACTAGTGACGTCATAGATACCACGTGACAACCACAAAGCGTTTTCGGGAGTGATTTTTCGTCCTAATTTAAATTCATTTTTCCCCTTTTTATGGGTATTTGAAAAAAGAAAAATACGGGTCTAATATTTTTGGCATAAGAATATTTTAAGCAAATAAAAAAAATTTAGTCAAGTACCCTATTGATCTGCGCACCAAAAGGTATGAAGAATAACACTCCGTGTAGAGGGAGTGCACTTTAAAGTCCAGACGCCGCATAAGATGTCACCCCTAAAGGTTGCGTTGGGTGTCTACTCAGATATCGGCTCGTCATTTAACTGTCGTTCTAAATTACGACGCCCGTCGCCATTAGCCCTCGTGTAGCTCTAGTGCAACGATAATTCTACTCAGATGAACTAAAATCCAACTCTAACCATGATTCATAAGCATTGTCTTTTTAGCCCTCAGATATCACGCTAATCCCTCGCGAAAAGACGGACGTTGAGCCTACTTTAACGATGATAGATGGCGACGGACTTTGGCGACAACTGTGGCTAAAGAGTTTCGCCATTTCCTTAGAGATTAAACGCAGTGAAGATCATTTAACTCTTCAGCAGTTCTTTATAATTAGGGACTTAAAGATACGAAGTCTAAAGACTTAAATGCGCCGGTGCAGCCAAAAATGTCCGACGAATAATACCCTGTGTAGAGGGAGTGCACGTTAAATATCCTTCAAAGTCCTAACGCTGCGTACGATGTCGCCCTTAACGGTTGCGTTCGGCGCCTATTCATATGTAGTCTCGTCACTTGACTGTGGTTCTAAAATACGACGCTTGTCACCAATAGCCTTCGTGTATCTCTAGTGCGACGATAAATAAAATTAAACTAAAGACTTAAAATAAACATAGCATTTGATAACCTAAGAGGTTAACAACGTCACTCTCCAGGTCACGGGGCTTCGACAAAATTACCTTGCGGTTTTCCTAGAAGAAGAGACAAAGTTTGCATATTTCATAAAAATGCTTGCGCTTTTCAAGTATTCTGAGGGGCCGTGGGGAGCCTAGTGGTTAAGATCTCGGCCTCGGGATCGGAAGGTCCCGCGATCGAGTCTCGACACCTCTGAAGACCCACCGAGTATATGCGGAGTACGTGCCCGTTAAATCGGATGGGTCTGAAAGTCTTGTGGTCGGTCATTGCGCAGTTTACCACGGGTACAGGTCCCTGGAGACTATTTCCCTCCCCTTTAGGGGCATGTCTAAATTGTGGAGGTGGCGATAGATGGCAGCATCTGTCTTGTATGTGTGTGTATGTCGTGTCCGTCCTTCTTGACGATGGTTTATAAGCGGGTATTTGTGAACAAGCACACAAGCCTGAAAATATATGTGTACCAACCAACCAATCAAGTATTCTGAAATGAAAATACTTGCTTTCATTTACCTAATATGAAATGTAAGGTAATGAAAGTATTGCGATGGGGTCGAAAATCCGATATGCAGATATTGTGTTTTCTACACATTTTGGAGGGTACTGATTCTAAAAAAAGTGGTTTGGAACAGTGGTCCGTCTGTCTGTCTAAAACCATCCAACAGCTTGAACTAAAAATATCTTGGGACTTATCGGGAAAATCATGTATGCTCAAAGGGTAACTACCGTAGAGCTTTTCATATTTTTTTAAGTGTTGAAATAACCTTCAAAGGTATGTAATTAGATTTAAATGTATTGTGTTGTTGATTGGCAATTGAAAACCTTGTAGTGTTACACCGCCCTCGTTTTTAAAGAAAAACTTTGTGATTTGAACACAAACTTTGTGGATCAACAAAATAACCTAAAAAAATAATTTAATTTAAAAAAATGTGTTGCTTACACAATTAGCAGCTATTATTTGTCGATTTTTTTAACTCAGCAATGCATCAACTTCAATACATCAATATTTCTACTATTACGCTAAAAATGATGTAGCTATTGAATTGTATTGGCGTATGTAACCTTAATTGTTTCAAACGTTTATTTTATATTTGTAGTGTGTGAAATCTCAAGAGCACCAATGATGATGCGCCGATGATGATGATGAAATCTCAAGAAAAGAAACATTCTCATTTTATTAAACTTCATGAGGTAAAGAAATTTTATAGGATGATGTTTCTAAGATTTCTTCACTAACACAGAACGTTAAATCTATCGTCTGAGTAATACTTAGAAATGCGAAAAAATTATTTTTATATTTTATAAACTAAACAACTCGCAATAAATTATTTGCAATATAGTCAAACCAAGCTACTGTTTTTTTTATGTATATTTCAAACTACTACTTGTCAATATCACTTTAAAAGTCATTAACTTTTTAAACTGCTGAAAATGTACCATCATCTTATCTCGTTAACTTTTTTGACGATATAAGTTTTTAGACATCCTCCTTACATGAAAAGCGAAGCTACCGAAGAGCTTGTCAGTTTCAGCAAACTTTTTCCCCCATCAAAAATCCCTTTTATCCCTTCATTTGATGGATGTCCCTTTCCTTAATGTCGCGTCATGACAATGACTTATCCCCCCCCCCCCCCTCCACAGTTGCCAAGTAATTAAGAGGTGAAAAAACAGCATATTGATCTGTCGAAATCTTTCAAATGTTTCTCAATGGTACTGTGAGGGATTTCAGCAATTTTAAGGCTTATTTATTTAAGTTAAAATTTTATTACAACACTCCAAAACAAAAACGTCACTTTTACGGAAATTGTTCATACTTTCGACGGTTTGAACCTTTTTGCTTACTTTACTACTTGGAAACCTTTATATTTAATTTGATTTTATAAATGAAATTCATTTCCTCCGAAACTTGTTCTCAGTGACGTCACTTTGGGGGTCACTCCCCCTCCAACGCCTGTCAAGTAATTAAGAGATAAAAAACGGCATATTGATCTTTCGAAGTCTTTAAAATGTTTCTCAAACTTAATGTGAGCGATTTTAGCAATTTAGAAACTTATTTATTTAAATTAAAATTTTATTACTACACTGCTAAACAATAACTTCGATTTTACTAAATTTTTCATACTTTCGACCAGTTTGCTTACTTTACAGCTTGGAAACCTTATATTTAATTTGATTTAATAGTTCAAAATAATTTCCTCCGAAACTTGTTCTCAGTTTCGTCACTTTGGATTCATGTTAAACGTCAACATGATTACTTCTTTTGGCATCAATCTGACGAGAGATTTGGTCGACGAGTGCGTATGAAGCTTTAAAATTGCGTTATCCAAAAGCTTCTGACGAAAAGCACTACTTAATTTTAAAAAGTACGAATTTCTAATTAAAAAAAACTACATTTTGACTGGAATTTACCGTGATTGATACATAAAATTTCTGTATTTTTACTATTTTATTTCAACATTTTAGCTTCTAGTAAAATACTGGAAATGGGACAGGATATTTTAGCAATGTATAGTAGTTTTGCATCCATACATTGAGTGATCCCCTTTCCCCCAAACAGTTGACAAGTAATTAAGAAATAAAGAAAAATGCATCTTGGTCTATAGAAATTTTCAAATTTACAAGTATTTTTGCTGATAATTTTAGGGAATTGATCATTCAGACTTATTCTTGAAAAACATTATCTTGAATATTAGAGATTACTATCATTTAAAAAATAATTTTCCAAATTATTTTAGCGATTTTGACCATTTAGAAGTTTATTTTTGGAACAGCAACTTGATCTATTGGAATTTTATCATCTTAAAATAATTTTTCAATATTGATTTCGGCCACTTCGACCTTTAACACTTTCTCTACGCAGGATTTTTGTTTCCGCGTAATATGTTATACTAATATCATTAGCGAATCCTTAGTTGTACGGCCGCCTGGGCCGTTTTAGGAGTTAAAGACTTTTACTCTTGTCAAACAACATTTTGATCAATTAGAAATTTTTATCTTTAAAATGATTTCAGAGATTTGGACCATTTATAAAATTATTCTTGTGAATTTAAAGTGTATTACTGCAGGGATTGTGCTTTCACACATTTTACTATCGTTCGTAATATTGACTATAAAACAAAATAGGTTATTTTCCCACTGAAAATAAATGAATAAAGCAATTTTCCGGTTTTTTTTCAGAAGTAGAAACTATTTTTCATTCTACTGTGTGATGATTCGATTCTGGCTGCTTTTTTAGAGTAAAATTATTAAAAATTGCAACGTAGCATTGTTAAAGATTATTAAAAATTGTGGCGATTACCACACGCGCAACCTCAATATAGATAACTCATCTCCACCTTGACGATCCTTTTGGTAGACTGTGGGTTACTGAAGCCGCTACAGTGGTGACCCCCGGACGTGATCGTCACCCACTCCAACGAGCTCCTGCTACGATGCGCTCAACCCCGGTTGCTACTCGCTGCTAATGCACTCAACGCCCCACGCAACTCAACAGTCAACGCTTGGCTTTCAACTCAACCGCAGCACAACGCACAGCGAAGCAACCTGCGCACGGTTCCTTACCTCGTTGTTTCTAGGAGGGGAATGGAGTGGCGATTACCACACGCGCAACCTCAATATATCATCCTCACGCTAGAGGGCGCAGATTTATCTCTGCGTTCCTACCGCTATTCTAAATAACAACGGTAGCAGTAGTAAAAAAGCCTAGGTAACTCATCTCCACCTTGAGGATCCTTTTGGTAGACTGTGGGTTACTGAGGCCGCTACAAAATATTTTTGTGAAAAAATAATATTACTGCTTTATGATATCGAAATTAAGTAATTATTTAACTATTATATTCTGCAATACAATATCGTTAAGTATCTCTTAACACTCTTGTCTTTTCAAGTGTTATAACCCCCAAACAGTTTGGGGACAATTCTTGCTGAATTGAAACTCTGAATCTACAGAATTCAATACATCATTAAGAATTCATCTAAAACATCCGCTACAAAACCATTTAACATCAATTCATCTAAATTCATCTAAAACATCCGCCATAAATTCATCTAAATTCATCTAAAACATCCGCCATAAATTCATCTAAATTCATCTAAAACATTCGCTACAAAACCGTTTAACATCAATTCATCTAAAACATCCGCCGCTACAAAATGTTTTTGTGAAAAAATAATATTACTGCTTTATGATATCGAAATTAAGTAATTATTTAACTATTATATTCTCCAATACAATATCGTTAAGTATCTCTTAACACTCTTGTCTTTTCAAGTGTTATAACCCCCAAACAGTTTGGGGACAATTCTTGCTGAATTGAAACTCTGAATCTACAGAATTCAATACATCATTAAGAATTCATCTAAAACATAAGACCTGTCAACCGCAGAAGAAATCATCATTCGACATTCGAACACCCTTTATGCATTTTTTATTCATTATTTATACTTCCGTCCTTTTTTTTACGTAAGGCTCTTCAAAGAAGAGTTAGAACTTAGATTTTCATTGGTGGAGATAGTACGTCAATGCATACGATTGGTCACAGCTGCTGTGTAAAGGAGGAATACGTGTGGTGGCCATTTTTTATTTCTCCATTTTTATTCATCTTTTTGGGATTACGAAAAAAAACTTCCTTTATTTTTAGATTTTTTTTGCCAATGAATATTTTTTTTCGAAATTTTAAGCACAAGATAAATGTAGTTTCGGAAGTTGTTTTATACTAAAAAGTGAATTCTTGTTCGCGTTTGATTTAAAAAGAAAAATTCCATTTCAGAGTTTAAAAAAATCTTTTGAAGTTGTTATTAAAAATAAAAGAAGTAAATTCTGTTTGATAGATTAAATTGTGATGGTTTTAAAACTTGTTTTTAAAAACCTTTTTCTATAATTCTTTTTTCTAGTTTTTAGTTTAAAAACGAGTTGGGATCCCTTTATTTCTATTTTTATTTGTGTTAAATGGTAATTTTATTTTATACATTTCATTTTTTTTATATAAACGTGTTTGTGAAGCTACCCATAACTTTGAATCATAAAATTAATTTATCTGTTATTTTAGATTATTTTTAGGTTTATACTTATGATTATTTTACACTTTTCAGAGCATTCCTTTAGATATAATAAGAATCGCAGTTTGTCGACCGCCGTAAAAGTATATTCTTCTAAGTAAACAACCAATTGGTAAGTTGCTATTCTTAGACTTAGTTTTCCGGACTAATCCTACTTCTAGGGCCCGGAAAAACACATTTTCCGTACGTAGTCTTTGCTTACGACTTTTTTTCGAGAAAAAACAGTAGTTTTCAATCCCTTTCTTTCATTGAGCGAGTAAGGAAACTGGAGTGAGGTGTCAGCGAGCCGAAAACCCACTCACACCGTTTTGAACGAACAGGGCAGAAAAGGACTATTTTCCCTACACTTGTATGCAATGCTTGTATGAGACCCCTCTATCATATTGACTTGGGCTCCTAAATGTATTTTCACATTTTTAGTTCGAAAGAAATTAACTTTCTTTAATTTAAATTCCAACTTTTTAAAGAAATAACCATGTGGATCACTAACTAAGAACCAGCGAAGACGAACCCAATAGCGAAATAGGCAAGTTTCTAGGTTTTCTGCCCGGTTCGTTTATGCTGCAGTGCCGTGTATTCCTCCGCGTTTCGTTATTGAACCGGCTCGTTTGCTGCCCTGTTCAGTGAATCACACACCTTACTCCACGTTTTTTTCTAGCTCAATGCTTTCTTTTGATTTGTGTGTGGTTGCCAGAAAATATTGTTTACCATTATTTCAAAAAACGCCAAACTCCTTACTTTATCGAACATAAGGTAGATAGAAAATTAACTATTTCCCTTATTAGTCACTGTAAACTTACAACAGACCATTACAACAAAAGTATTTAGACAGTTTGGTATTAATTCTTATTGTCAAAAATTGATATGTTAGAAATGAGAGAACTAATGACCATGCAATAATTACCTACCGAATAAAAGAAAGTTTATTGGAAACTAAAAGCCTTTTTTGTTAATTTCGTTAAAAGGCAAATTAATTTTTTGTTCTAGTTAAGTGAAATACGCCCATTTTTAGCATAGAAAAAAAACACCAACAGAGGCTCAGTAACCTTATTGCGCAGGATCCAAAAATCACGTTCTATGTTTCTCCGTCAAGTAATTTAAAGTATTTGGAGATAAAATGTTAACCAAAAGCCTTAATCTAGGCTATTTATTTCCTTTATTGTAAGACTTTTTATTTAAAAGTATATATCATGATAATTTAATTTTAGGCCCAGTGGCTTAGTGGTAGTGCTTCGCATTGCCACGCCGCAGGTCCGGGGATCGAATCCCGGATTGGGCGAGGTTGACCCATCCTTTCATACCTTAAGTGGGTCGATAAAATGGGTACCAAGCTTTCTTGAGAACTAAATACTGGGGGTTCCGCGTGAGGCTGACCACCTTACCGGGACATATGCCTAGCACCCTAGGTCACGAAAGCTGAAATGGGCACGGTAGGCCTTGGCCTATAAATAGGCTGTTGCGCCGAGGAGTAGTTTATTTTAATTTTGATATAATAATAAAATAAACTAAATAAGAATAGTTACTTTTTTAAATTTTTAAGGGGTAATTTTGTTGACCAGCAGTTCATGTTTCCTAACAATTAGCATGGATTATTTCCTGACTTATTTTGTGTGAGGTTTGAATGGGGTTTATTTTACTCTTACCTCAGCTAGAAGGTTGTTAGTCTGCTAAATTCATAAATGTATTGAAATAAAAGACTCAGAATCCATTGAAAGAAAAGTCCAATTTTATTAATTGTCATGGTGTAAAACAAAATGGAATTTAAAACAGTGGACGTGCTTTTAAAAAACGAAAAAAAAATCCAACTTTCTTTACTCATTCATTCATATCTACAATCGTCCATAATCCATCTATATTTTTTATACGCAGCTCTCTTTTTCACAAGTATTCCATCACAGTTAATAAGCAGGCACATAACAATATACATAGTGGAAGAACTTCTTAAGAGATTGTATTCAAAATGTGCCTTTTCCAAACTCTTTATCGTGTATTTCACCTAGGGAGCCTGTATTGGTAGAGAGACGACATGACCATTAAAAAAAGGCATTGGCGTAATTAAAGTTGCCTGCTTATCTATTCCGTTGGAGATGGTACTAAGATGAATAGCTAAAATCGCCACAAAGGTTGCTATATTTAGTAGCTATGAATCACTGAATTAGCAAGAAAGGTTGCTACTTTTGGCAGCTTATTTTTATCTTACGTAAACAAAAAAAATGAAAAAAAATTAAAAAAAAATTGTTGTAGGTTCGTGAGATACAATTTGAAATATTTGAACTTTTTATTAATCTTGAAAATCGAATACATATTTTAGAATTCTAGTCTGACCAAGTCGTTTAGCTAAACCCACGTGACTTAGTCAGTTACGTTGTATATCGTCTCTCTATCAATATATAGGTCCCTAATTTCACCCATTCGCTGCTATAAAGAAGCGACCCTAAATATATACCAACATGAGTTATACTAATAGTTTTTTTGTGACTAGATTTCAATTTACAAATTCACCGTTCATTGCGCCATTGGATTAACAATTTTGTCGGATTGATGTCTTTAAGAAGATAGGTTAAAGTCACCTGGGAGTGGTTTTAAATGATAATTACCAAAAAAGGCATTGTCGTAATATTAATTTAGTTAGGAACGTAATAATTTAAATTTAATTCCGTAATTTTTTCAGTCAGTTATAAAATAATATAAAAAAGAATACTACTCTATTATAATTTACAATATTTTAAGATAATTTCTGTTAAATGAAAAGCTTAATATGTATCAAACTTCTTAAGCGAAAAATAAAAATCTTAATAATTTTTTTCGGGAAAATGCATTGACCAGGTGAAATTAATGTCTTAAATTATCAATTCTAAGTACATTTTCAATCCTAACAAAATTAACATCTATCCTTCAATATTTTTTTCTGGATTGCATATGCGTATTAAAATCCCTTTAATTTGATCTACATTTTATTTCCTTTTTACAAGTAGCAAAGGAAATGTCTTTAATTTCAACACTTTGGAATTATCGAAAAAATCTATCTATACAATTCGAAATCTCGATAGCATTGGTCCTCAATTGATAAAAAAAAGCAAAATAAAACTGTGAGACATTCAGAATACAATCGGAGCAAATCTAAGATAAGAATTTGTAGCTCAAAAAAGTTTCTTAAAAGGTTTTTTTCCTTTTTAAATTCAGGTTATTAAACATAAACGCTTACTAATTTACGGTTTTAGTAAAACAAAGGATTTTTAGAAACAATTTTCAGACTTTGAACTTGGTTTTAAGGTGTGATTTCTTTAAATTTAAGTTACTATTTATATCATAGGATGATTTTTAAGAACCGTAGTAACCAAAATACATTGCAATTAAAAACTTTTGGTTTCTTATAGAATCTTTCCAATTGCATTCTGAAGGCCTAAAATACGTATAATTACTAAAATATCACCAGTGATAACGTATAAATCATATCGTAATTCACTCACAGCAATAACTTTAAAAAGTTTGTGTGCAACGTATTATGTACACAACAGGAAACAGGTAAAATATAGGACATTTTGGTGTGCTATTTCAAAGTGAAATTCATTAATGACTTTCTTATATTTAGAATAAATACAAAATAACCTTTTCGATAAAATAAATTAAATTATTGTAAAATAAATTATAAGTACTGTTGCCAGGCGTTAAATCTGGTTAAAAGAGCGATTTTTGAATTTTAGTAAGGATATCTAATATTAAAAGTTTCTGCAGTTGCAGACTTTCTTGCAAATCCTTAATCAAAACTCAGACTTAAACAACTTAATTACAACCGGTTGTCATTATACAGCACGACAAAAATGTCCAATAAAGCATCTGATCCCGCAACAGATCATATTTCAAGAAATATATCAACAGCTTAAATTAAGGAATCTTACTAAATAAGATTTGTTGCAGTATAAATATGCGCAAATATTTACATTCATATAAATAATAAGTGATTTCTTTCAACCGTTTGACTCTTCTTGTAACGTTATATTTCTCTTGAGTGAAAAAGCTCCAAAGATTTCATACAGTGCAAGCAACAGAAAAGCAAAACAAGTGCTCACACAAAATCTTAGATTTTTGGCCATTCCGTCGAACAAAATATCAATAATTTGTATTGTCGTCGCAATTTAATTCAATGGAGCTTCTTCGGAAAGTGGGTGCAGAGTCATTTTTCCTTTAACGTTAAATGCCAAAGTTTCTAAAAAAAATTGGGATATTACGATCTATGCACTAGAGGAAATAAAACGAGAATTTATCGGCGAATTTTGGAACAGAAACATCGCCGAGTTAGAAGTAATTGGCGCCAACTCCGGGTTTGTCCAAATTTGAAGATGCCAGCTGAAACTTCTGTTGCATAAGTAACTAAATATCATGAAATACATACGCCAAATATATCACTGTTTCTTAGTAATCTCTACCAATACCATTGCATCAAATTAGTTAATAAATTACTGTAACCCTAAACGTTTTGAAGTCCAACGGCCTTCTTGAAATTCCATCAGCAGTCGGGACATTTCCAACATTGATCATTTTCTTAATTTTCGAGAGCCGAGAAATACTATTCTATAACCAAACTTGTTTAAAAAAAATTTAGTAGCGCTTTCTTCTGTCACATATTTCTGGCCCGAGGTTTAACTCGGCAATCTTCCCAATCCTTTGAACAGCAGTTTCATCTTTTGAAGTTCGCCAGGATGCACCTTCCTGAAGTTGGTATGACAAACTCAAGAGTAGCAAAGAAATGAAATAGATTCGGTTTCACAAGAAATGAAGAGTGGGGGTTGGTTATCTTCGGCCCCGTTTCGGTCCGAGCAAGTTCCGAAGTTTCTGTAAATTGTTCCGAGTGACGGGATCGTCTGGTCTCCGTTCCAAAGCTGCCAGGTAGGCGTCCTCCGCCTCCTGCAACTTCCCGTTCACGTGAAGCATCGCTCCTAGGTTGACGTAGCTTGTCACCTCCTGGAAACAAGGAGACAACTATTATTTTAACTATACTTAGAGCTTACAATAAGATGCATTAAAAATGTTGTGCTAAACGAAATAAAATTGTCTCCACTTGAAACTAGAAACAGTTTCGCTTTTGAACTACCTTTTCTGCGTCATGAACAATTAGCAGATTTTTCTGTTCAACTCCTTCACTTTCGGTTCAAAGTCCTAATAATTACCAATATTCCGACACAGCTCTTTCCTGAACGTGTTATCAAATTTAATAATTACTCTAGACTTTTTATTTAGTGCGTCATTTTTCCAACTCTCTTTTACTTTTAAAAATTGGTACAACCCTTGAGTTCTTGTAGCTTTCACCAAAGTTGGCGACAAAAATGAAAGAACTCACGAACGGAATCAGAACGAAAATGGTTCAAACCAGAAGTGAAGATAGGATTATTTCGTTTAGCACGGCAAAACAGGAGTCTAAACATCGTCTCGATTTAAGTAGACAGCATCGTCTAAGAACTTTGGCTAATAGAAAACCGTTTTGAACAATCTAAGGTAGTTTAGTATTATGAAAGCATGGCGGGGATGGCTTTTAGTGAAAAGGACAAGTAATTTTATCTTGTAAACGAAGCGTTTCTCATATAGCAAAACAAACGACTTGCACAAATACATTCACAAAAGTCATGGCAAGTTAAGTCAAAACCATTGCAGCAAAAACTGGTTTGCCAAGCGAGGCGGATAAAAATGGAAATATTCAATTGGCAAGCACAAGAAAATCAAAAGGCTGAAATTGTATGAAATTATCTACCTCCTGCTATCCTTCTTATCGGAACTTTTATTCAGCAGCACCCGAAGCTTTTGAAGATTATTCTGCGTCATGTGGTCTCCAGGCTTGAGCCTTAAGGCCTCCAGATACGCTAACTCAGCTTCTTGTAGCTTGCCGTTCACATGGAGCATAGCACCGAGGTTCATGTGACTGCCGACCTCCTACAAAAAAAAGCAAACTTTGAGTGCATTTCTGCAAAAATAATCCAATTTTAAATGAAAGAAACAATGTTTCATAAATTTCGAAGCAATTTGAATCAAGATGACTACTAATATGGAGGCTCACGGGTAGCCACAAAAAGCAAAAGTTACTGACAAGAAAATCAAAACAAGTGCTGCAATTAAATTCATGCAGTTCGTTCTTTTATAATAAATGTCGACAGATAATAAAGAATATTTTCCAGAAGACAACCAATGTAGATATTGTATGGCCATGCGTATTAAATCAATCATAAAAAGCCATAATTTCTTACAAGAAATCAAGAACGTATCAATTAAAACCGTGCAGTTCATATTTCCATAATTAACGGAGATTTCCAAGATGACTACTAACTTATAATATTTTTACCATGTTAATCAAAAAATTTCCCCAGGGAATCAAAAACATGCATATCATATTTCCTTTTTTGGAGAAAAACCTACAGAAGATGTTTAAATAATTAGACAAATGTCACATGCAATAGGCAAAGACATTTGGATAAAATTCTGAAGACCAACATCTAGAGTGAAAGAACTAAGATTTCTGAATACCATACGAATATCAACTCGGAACCGAACTACAAAAAACATTAGTGTTAAATTTACCTTCGGTCTCAGCTTCACTGCAATCTGGTAGTAATGTTCTGCGTCCCCATTTCGTCCAGCTTGCCTAAAAGATATTTTTTTTAATTAAAAACAAGTGTATGAAAATTGAGAAAATATAGTTGATCCACCAAGCTATTGCTATCCTAACCTACTAAAAATTATTCCCTGTCCTACGTTTTTGGTTGGATGTAAGTTATATGGTTGATATTTTTCTGATTGGCTAGGGAAAGTGATAGCAAGAAATTATATTTTTATAATTGCGTGAAAAAAATCCGATTTTTACATTATAATTTTAATATCAGACGCGTGCGAAAAGTTATACTTTTTAGAAACAGTGATACAAAATTACTTTTTTTCACCCAAAAGCAGTGAAAAAAAGTACTTTTTTTCACTCTTTTCATAAGATGCCAACATTTCAAGTAAAATTTCTATTTCATAATCTTCATAAAATCCAGAAATTTATTGATCTGCTTTATTTATAAATATTATGCGCGTGAATTTTATTATTATTTTTATTTTTGAATCAGTATCCATGTTCAAATGTTTGACTTTAAACTAAAAAATTAGTTTACCTTTTGTAGTTCCAGAGATTTATCGATGCCGATCTTCTTTACGTAAAAAAATTAGCACGTGAATTATTTTTGAACCAATGAGATTTGATTTTTTTCACGTAATTATAAAAAATAGTGTATGAAACACGTGTGAAAAGTAACCTTTTTAAAACACGTGTCATTATTTCACTCGCTCGTACCTCGCTCGTGAAATAAAATCCACTAGTTTTAAAAAGTGTTACTTTTCACATTTGTTGCATAAATAACTATTTCGGTTCTGGGATCAACAAAATATTTACGCAATAAACTAATTGATATGTATATAAGAAAATTACCTGAGCGCATTGGCAGCGTTAAAAATGATTTCGTATTCCTCTGGAGCCAATTCTGCTGCTCTCAAGTAGACATTGGCTGCTTCACTGTGCCGCTCATTTTCTGACAAAAATTGCCCTGGAATTCGAAGCATAACATCAACATTATACAGTAACAGAGTGTTAAAAGAGCTTAACCAATACCTCCTAGATCTAAGTGAAGTTTAGAAAATTTATATGTTTAGCTAAATAATTTTTGGAATGAGGGAACAAATACTTGGTTACGGCAAAATCGACTTAAGCTTTTTATTCTATAAGAAAATGAAGAGTCCAGGGGAAAAAACCCTTGATTGACTAGGAATCTTCCCGTAATCGGATCTGGCGACAGAAAACCGGTTTCTCGCTTGGTTCTGCTCTCGCGGTACAAACATGGGACTCATGTCTCGCTTGAATCAAGGTTGCCGCAAGAGAAGAACCAAGTGAGAAATAGGTTTCCTTACACCAGTTTAGGCGGTGACTCGATATCCTGTCGATGAAGGGGTAAAGGTTTTTTTTTCCCTGCACTCTTCAAATATCAACGATTAGTAAGTTTCTCAAAGAACCATTACATAACTTACCGTAGTGTTGGTACACACTGGAGTCATTAGGAGCGATCACTTTAGCTTTTAGAAACCACTGTTCAGCCTCTCTCTGCCTTCCCTAAAAAGCAAAAAAAAAGTCCTTTCATTTAGATTTTTTTATTTATTATACAGGATTATTATTATAAAGGTCTCATTTGTTTTAAATGGTAGTAAATCGAGAATATCTGGTAAGAAATGTTAGTGTATAATGGCCGGTCTGTAATATATTTTCGACTATTGGAGGGCTGGGAATTTTATGGCAGAGTTGCTATACCTATCGAGCTGTTTGAAATATGAAGTGAAATACTTAATACATTTAAGAATTTTCGTTTGTTAACAACGTAAAACAAATCGAGAACAGTCTTTATACCATAGCTATTCCGAAATATTAAAACTCAGAATGACAGCAGAAGTCTACGATCCACGACATTTTGTTTGGATAAAGGTTATTAATACTTGTTAGTGTATAATGGCCTTATTAAAACTTTAAAAAGAATATAATGACGGACATGGAATATTGCTCAAAATTGGTAAATATTATGATTTAACAACTAATAGGCAATGGAAATGGCCATCTCTGTTATGCTAGAATATAATGATTATTTGTTATACCAAGAAGCTATAACGAAACTGTGTTAATTTGGTCCATTGTGTAATGTGTACTCACCCATTTAGATAGTAGCTTTGCATAGGTAAGGTGGGCTGGTATGTGGTCTGCCTTGGCCCTCAGGGCTTGCTGGTACCACCTCTCGGCTTCCTCGAACTCTTTCAGCTTGAAGAACGCTTCGCCTGTAGAACGAACCATTAGTCAATGTTAGACACAAGCTATTGGATCTACTAATGAAAAATTCGTCAAGTCCGCAGAAAGATATGCGTGTACGCTTATTTTTATCTTTCCAGAAATGTTAAAACGTAGAAAAACGGCGGGAAATTCTTCAATGAACTTAAATTCTTTTTACATGAAGAAAATTTTGCCTTCGAAACGAATCATTAGTTAATGTTAGACTAACGAAAAATTCGTAAAGTCCGCAGAGAGATATCCGTATGCGCTTGTTTTAAACAAAATTTTTAAAAAGGAGAAGCATGGAGGAAATTCTCCAATGAGATTGAATCCTATTTACATGAAAAAAGCTTCGCCCGGAGAAATAATCATTAGTTAATGTTATTAGAGTTACAATCGATTTTATTAACGTAGACTAACGAAAAATTAGTCTAGTTCACAGAAAGATATGCATTTAGGCTTTTTCTTTCCCGAAAATTTTAAAAAGGAAAGAAAGCGTTGCGGAAAATTCTCTGATGAACTTGAATCATTTTTACATTTGGTGATTTATATAAAATATGAACTTACCCATCATATTATATAGAGACTGAGGCTGGTAGTGGTGGGGCATTTTAGCAACTGCTTCTTGGTACACTTGGATGGCTTGCTGCGCAAAAAAGTAAATTTACAAATCTTAATAAATTTTTCATAAAAACCTTAATTATATTTGCATAATTTTACATTACAATGGCATTTTAAACTTGTAACTTGAAAATTAAAAAACACACACGAATTATTAATAGGCTTGAATATAAAGATGCCTTTTACAGTACCCTAAAAATATATAAGTGCGTAAATAAAACACTCATGACCCCTGGGATGAACAAGCAAGTGAACTAATCTATAAATTATGTCTGAATTCCAATAAACCTGGCAAAATAATTACGTTTCACGGTGTCGTTAAAAATTCTCTAATAAGGGTTGCTTTTAGTCAAATTAGGCTTTTTACCATTTCGCGGGCGCAAACGATAAAGTCGCCAAAAATGAACTTCCGCTCAACTGAATATTTCAAATAGTAACCTTTAACTATGTATACTTTAGTCCTTTAACTGTGAATACTGTGTTTTGTTGCCGCAAAATTCCGTTTATCACCAAAGATTCCTTTTGGTGAGATTTACGTCCGCGAAATGGAAAAGTACCATTTTTTTATTATTCCAAGGAATTCATATTTTTAAACTGTCTTGAAAGTGTCATTTATTTTCGAAAACATTACTTATTGCATTAAAAAACATTTTCATTAAGTATTGGCACATTTGACTTACTTTGTAAGATCCATCATCCGCATAAAGCCTTCCCAGATTGAACAGAGCCGAAATTTTTGTTGTTTCGTGCATTTTAGGGTCTTTTAGTCCGCTGCTATCCAGTTCAGCACAATGACGATACACCTAAAAAAGAAATACTCAAGCTAACAAGTGCGTAAAAATAATGTTTAGAACAATGGAGTTTAAAAGTATTGGAATAGACCCGGTAACCCTATTTATTCCATATTTGATCTGATGAAATCTTGCAGAAAATGATATCGATTAAGACAAATTATTCTAACATGCCTCTTGTATATCATAGAAGCACTTTTTCAAATAAGTCTAATTAACAAGTTAAATATTTACAAATACGTTGTTTTTTACGGTTTATTATTTTTTTTATCTTGTTAAATAAAGGGTTTCATATCTTTAAAAATAAGGTGACATAAGTTTGAGATTATTTTTTTAAATCCTTAATTTAACAAAAAATTAACTTATAACTTTATTAATAATTACTTACATCTGCGGCTTCATCTTTTCTTCCCAAAATTCCAAGCACCAGACCCAGATTTAAATGAGCCACTAGAAAGAGGTTCATTACATAAGTTAATATCGAGTTTTTATATATACCAAATGTCATTTAACAACATATTTAGTTTCATATAAATTTCAAAAGTGCATCCTAAACATAGTTAGGCAGCAAAGAGTAGAAGGTCGTTTACAGTGGCGTTTTTTAATGTAAAATTTCCACTTGAAGTAATTTTGAAATTAGTTAAAAGCAAGCGCAAGTCTGAGATGTTACGCGGAAAAGTATAATAAGGCTATGTAATACCGTAGAGATTGAGCAACGGGATAAGGTCGAAAATTCAGGAATGAAATGTCATCTGACCTGTCCAGAGACAACTGAATATAGCGCTTGTACAACCATTATCCATTCAACCCAAGAGGAACTGCTTATACAACCCATCGGAAACTACCGGAAACACACATTTGCTGATCCACATTATGCATTTCTTTATGACAGGCAGATACATAAAAAATGCATAATTTTGTCGAATTTTTGGTTTTCGATGTCGATTTAAAGAAGTATGCATACCATAATATAATTGTTTTTTTTTAACTATTCCCTTAGCCCACTGATGTTCGAAAACAAAAATCCATATCATTGCTCAGTATTTGCACCACATTTCATACTTTGATTCTGACCAGTAACTTTTGCGTTACATACATCTCAAAAATAAAACTCCAATTATATCCACCTTTTACATTCTTTCACTAAGGAATATCCAACGTAAAACAAACCATTAAGACGCCGTAACAACGTTTTTCAAGCGTTTCCAAGACACAAGCGGAAACAAGTCACGTAAAAAATTATTCTTAAAATATTCCCATTTCAAAACTAAAAATATATTTGTTCCGGAAAAAGTTGTAAAAAACCCACAAAACCCCAAACAGCACCCGAAATTTAAAATAAAAATAAAATCTCGCAGTTACCCTTTCTTAAATGCCCTAACATGGATTTTACGTCTATGGATGAGAAAATAAGGTTCTTTATAAATAAGAAATGTTTTTGCATCCTGTTTATTTCAGAAGCTTAAAGATTTTTTTTGAATACAAGTGTAAAAAAAGTGAAATTTATTTTAATCAAAATACCAAATTAATCAGAAGATATTTCCTAAACAGTATTTTAAAGATTAAATAGTTTAATTCGAAAAAACAAAAACGCAAAGAGAATTAACAAAATTATTTTATCCGATTCGGGAGCAGACTTTTTTTTGCAAACCAAACTATTAAACAGTTTGTAAATTTGAAATACATGGTTATAAAAAGAATAGAAATGTTTGAGGAAATGGCTCTACTTAGTACAAATAAGTATTTTTAAATTAGAAGTATGTAAAATGGGTCGATTGTTGCAATAAAAAAATATATTGAAAAGCCGTATTTCTTTTAAATTCAATTAATGCTTTGATTTTTGTTAAATTCAATTCATTAACTAGGACTACGAATGGACTTTTGGCCACGGGTTTTACTTCGTAATTTTGGAATCACGGTCAAGTGAGAGTGCTGGATCAAAGAACAGACTGTTTTTGTTTGTTCAGTAGAACAGGTAACAAATAAAAGTTTATTTCCCCTTTCACTTCCTAACTGTAGTTTTTACGACGGTCGGCCAACCCCTTTAAAATACCGCTGCTGAAACTGGGCTTCAGAGCGACAGGGGCACAACCCCAAAGTCACGAATTTTACTATTTTACAATTTTTGAAAGTAAAATCGTAATTTTTAACTATACATACATAGTGGTTAAAATTGAAGTTGCAATCAAAATGAAGGAAGCAAAGTAAAAAGAGCCTTGGAATGATGGAGTAATGCAATGATACATTTCCAAGTATAAATGTTCAATATTATAATGTGGGACACACATCGATATAATAGTCGGGAGATCAAGATACAATCTTTATGTGTATTTTGAATTTGTAACATTGCTCCTTTACGATATTATTTCATTGCTGTAATTAAATGTTACATGATTCTGACAGATTTCATTTTACAGACATTTTAAAATGTAACTTTATTTGCCAATACATTGTATTTCGATTAACGACGATTGTGAAATATAACAAATATCAAGACCATAGAACTGAAAAAATCTTGTAGGACAATTTAAGTTCGAACCATGGCCAGTTACCCACATCGCAATCTTGTATCGAAATCGTATGCAGCGCCAGGACTTTGGGTATACTAGTCCCATATTATTTCAGTTACTTAATCGAGTTTTTTTCTAGCATCTCTATATAAAACGAGGGTAGAACTGAGGTTATTCTTTGTGACTTAACACCAACACCCACCACACCATGACGGCCCCGCGTGCGAAGGAGTTACACCTATGTGGCGCTGAAGAACCGAATTATACTACCGAAAACACAAGTGGCCACAATAAAAAATATATATTCCAAGGTCTGTAATTATGGCTCGGAAGTTAGGGGGGGCAGTTATAGGTGGCCTCAGGCCGCTCGGTTGTCGAGGCTTTATGGGGCATAAAACTTATAGCCCCCCTCCTTTAGAGAATAGTAAAAGAATTTCTTGGCTCCTTCCGTATTTCCACTTTGACTGTTGGTTCCAGTTATATACAGAAACGATAAATTGTATTTTAAAAGGTATTAGGTTAATAGTGGTATAGATCTTTTTGGATTTATACGATACACTGTTAAAAAATTTGTGCTTTGTTTCACCATGATATTGGTTCCTAGTAGCTGCAACGGCTGCGTGGTGAAATGTTTCACCTTTTTTTCGGTTTTTCTTTGAACCATATTTCTAGATTTCGGTTAAACCTGAGAAGTGGTTCAACCGAATACCAAAAATATGGTGGAACGTTTCACCACACAGCCGTTGCAGCTACAAGGAACCAATATCATGGTGAAACCAAGCACAAAATTTTTAACAGTGTAATGCAGGTACAATTTTAAGTGAAAAAAGGTTGTTGAAAGTATTATTATATATCAATAAAAATGTAAATTTTAGAAAAAGGGAAAAAATGATTTTCTTAAACCATTTTCTTTCCGAATGTAATCCGGTAAAATAATTGTTATGTGACCAAAATAGAAACTATACAATTTCATCTTAGTATTTAACTGAAGTCATTTTTAGTTAATACATTTGTACAATGTTTTACTTACTGGCTAGTCTAGGTCGGAACTGTATAGCCAATTTGTAGCTTAATAGAGCCTCTTCATAACGTGCCTGTTCCTGCTGAAGTATACCCCTAGAATTAGAATATAAACAAAATAATTTAAAATCACTTTTCTAAAAATTTTGTAATTTATATTAAAAGAAACTAAACATCAAAAAACGTCTACTTATAGAGAATAATACAGTGTTTAAGTTTTCTCCTTAGAAGATATTTTAATTTTATAAATGTTACACATATTTATAGTATATGTAAAAAAATCTAAAAATAACTAAACATTTGAAAACGTCTACACATAGAATAAAAATCAATATTGCATAGGTTTTTCTCTTTAAAAGATATTTTCATTTTACAAGATTTATACACATTTAAAGTATGTAAAAAATCTTTGAATTGTTATTTTATTATTATAATAGATAATGCAGGAAGATACAAATTGTATTTTTAATTCTTTTACAATTTGAAACAAAATTCCAAAAAAAGGGCAGGAGAATTTCTCAGTGCGCTTTTTAATTTTTTTTTTAAAGGAGCAGCGTTAAGGGAAAATCGTCCTTTAAATGTAACCCTTTTTTACATTAAGATATTCAATTGTGTAATACATTTAAAATATTACAATCAGTGTACTTCTTTAAGAAAACTTTGAATAGAATTTAAATAAAAAAACACTAATAACGTTAATAAATGATTTTAAGTACAAGCTTTAAAATGATGCACTTACAGATTGTAATGTACGTCCGCCATATTGGATCTGTACGCCAAAGCTTTTTTATACGCCCACTCCGCCTCTGCCTTCTTCCCTTGAGAGCTGAGGATATTGGCCAGATTTCCGTACGCTGCAACAAAAACAGAAGGTTAGCAACTTTTAGTTATAATTCGTGTGTATTTCAAAGGCATTATGGCAAATAAAATAATCTGAGACGTACAATTACGGTGATTAAAAAATCAAACTAGTACCATCAAACAGTATAAAACTAGTTTTAAATTTTTTGCCGTTCTTAAAATGCCGCGTGGTTCAAAGTAACAACATTGAGTCAATTGGAGTTTTACACAAGAAGTGAAAAATATCGCATTTAACGTTACGGAGGACGGACTCACTGAGGACTATATAGTTGAATAAGGTTATCAGATTTTTCCAGATTAAGTTATTTTTAAATTTTCAATGAATTGCGTCTTATGCGATACCCGCGTGATTTTAACCTTTTAATCTTTGTATACCCCCATCCTCTCGAATAAAAAAAAAATGTGGAAAAAATATTCGACAAATATAAATTTGGGAAATAGTCAAAACTGCAACGACTCTCGAAAACCAGAGTTTCCAAATTTTCTTCCTATTTGTAATTTAATGTTTTCAAATAGAATTATTAAGAAAATATTAATAACAGTTAATCAATGTTGATAATAGTTGATTTAATAAGGTATAATTAATTGTTCAACTAGTCGCTAAAGTGCGGTCATCATCAATTCTCACGATATCCTCTATACTTGCATTCGGTTTGTTTCGCTACGATAAGCATTATATGAAGGAAAAACAACCTTTACAGAAACAGTGAGCATCACGGCTCTGGTGTGACAAAATGTTAACTATCATATAAATAAAAAATCTTGTCTGAGTCCCTCAGAGGGAATCCCCAGAGTTCATTTCCACTTCGGCCTTTCTGCCCCAGTCACGAAGAAAGATCTTATTCCAGCTCATCTTAGGCAGCTAGCATTGGAAATTATAGGTGAGATTCCCGGTGACGCCATAAAAATTTACACTGACGGTAGTGGACTGGGGGACCTTGCTGGTAGTGGTGTCTTCATTGAAAAACCTGGGCAAAATTATTCCATCTGTCTCCGTAACCCTGATTTTACTTCAGTCTTTAGAAGTGAATTAATAGCAATTGAACAGGGCATCGAAGCTATAATCAACGAGTGTGACTTTGGAGATCTTTGGATCCTATCGGACAGTCGCAGCTCCCTTCAACACCTACACAATTGGACTAAAGTTGGAGACAAAACTAGTATCTCCATCCTTCTTAAACTCCAACTTATTTCAAAGTGCCATGACGTTCATTTTCAGTGGATACCATCCCACGTTGACATCTTTGGCAATGAGCAAGCGGACCGCTTAGCCAAGGAGGGTTGTTGTCACTCATCACCTTCCTCTTCAGCTCTTACCTACTCAGAGCATCATTCCAAAATCAAATGTAATCTTTCAAAAAAGTGGAAGATCCCTCCCTCTCACCACTGGTATGCGGCCAAGGAGCCGGGCTCTTCACTTGTTTCTTTTGGTGATAGAGCGTCTCGAACAGCAATTTCTAGACTGGCAAGTGGACACACGAAGAGTCTCTCGTATTTTGAGGGTAGAAAAACTTTCGCTGTCTGCTCCAAATGTGAAGCTCAGCAGGCCTCTGCCGAACATATACTAGACTGCTTGGGTCTTTCCAAGGAGGACTTATACGCTTCTTCACTTCTTGTCATCGACTTTTTGGGGGTCAACAATTTATTGGATCTTGTCTGACTCCGTCAGACAAGTGGAGGATAAGGAACAACAACAACAACATAAATAAATAAAAATGAAAATATAGATTTGAATCAAAACTGTTATCAACGTACGTTTAATCACTTTTCTGTTACCTCGACTTGTGGCTGCTGCATCCCCTGGTGTTTTTATCTCAAGGGATACAAAATAGTCAGCAAAACCTCCAAACTGACTATTAAGTTTTAATTTATTATTTTGGATGATGGAATCGTTAACGAGATAAGTTAAACTGTTTAATATTTAGATAAATAAATTTTACCGTTGTTTGCAGAGCGAAATTCAATCAAGAAAGATTATTTTTCTTCTCTTTACCTCCATCATTTATTTTTAAGTCCATTACACTCAAAAGAAGATCGAAATAAAATTTAATAAAATACAAAAATCCATCAATATTACAACTGTACGAAAACATGGCTTTTTATTATGTTATGATTTCACATCTGAATGAATGCTACCTATAGAAAAAGAGCAAAAATGTGTGTGGATTATACCCTGAATCTAACTCAATTATAGAACAATCATATAGAAAAATCATAGATTATTATCTATCTTGTACTCGCAGACGTCGGTTTCCTAGGTTACTCGTAACAAAACAGATAGGTAAAAGTAATTTATACAGATAAAGTATGAAAGAATGAAAGAAAAAAAGGCCATTTATAACATTAATGATATAATTTCACAAAAATTGAAAGTGCAACAAAAATTTAACTTTTAGTTTTTAAGATGCAATACTTTTTAAAGGTTTGATATTCTTTATGTTGAATAACTGTATTTAAAAAAAGAATGTTCTTTAGCAAAAAAGGTCGACAGTCTAATATTATAAAAAAAGGTTTTTTTTGTACTGGAGTATTAAAAAATTCGTTTTCTGATATTCAAATATATTGAATCAAAAATTTGCAGCACATTTTGTAATTTTTGTAGCATTTAATTTTGAATAAGTTACTATTCGTAAAATTACTGAATGTACAATTTTACTAAAGGTGAGAGTCTTAGTTCATCTATTATATAAATATAATACAATTATTATCGTGAAATATCTTGACAGATTAACTTACAACTTAAAGTTAACTCTTAATTCATTATATTTTTAAATATCCCTAAATTCTTTTTAGTTTTTTTAATCTGTAATACCAAAAAACAAAAACAGTATCTACTTAAAATTGAATAATATATTTCCGAAAATATTTAGACATAAATTCATCAATTACCAAAGAAGCTTAACAACTTTAAGATTCAAAGCTCCGATAGCCTTAGAGAAAAGTAAAGACTTACACGTAAACACAAGTCAGAATAAATTGGATGTTCCAAAATTGAAAGATTCGGTTCTAAAACGAATTAAGTCATTTTTTGAAACTTTTAACCCAATCAGTCCCTATTTAAAATTTTGTAGCAAAACTTTGTTTTTTGCCAATGGTTTTCAGTGATAGTCTATTTTAAATGCAAAAAAAAATTTTCTATTAAAAAATCAACAACTTTCGCTGTTGCCAAATTTTAAGAACAAATGCTCTTTTGCAAATCGCACGTCAATTTTTTTACAAAGACAAAAAAAAATTTACAAAAATATATGTTAATGGTCAAAGAGTGACAGGCTACAAATTAATATTGGAACCTAACAACCTACACTTATAATCAAAAAAATTATGAATATAACTGAAGAATTTTCAACAATATCAGTTTAACTGGAATGTATTTATAGAATGTTCCAAAGAGATCATTTTGAGTGGACTTCTCATTAAAAATGACTGGAAACTTTTGGAACAACTTGTACTAATTTTAACTCTAAAATCATAGCGAGGACCTCGAGTAAATTTATCTTTTCGCTCTTCCTTGTATATGGGAGAAAGCCTCCAAACTTAAAAAAAAACTCTATCCAGCCTGAATATTTGCCTGTTTTTACCAGGTTTATTAAAAAAATTGAATACCTGACATTTTAAAACATATCCCCCTCTCCCTTATCTTATAGAAAATTGTATTTATATCTTTCATCTCATTTGTCAAATTGTTTGTACCGTTTGTTTTATGATCTGCTGTACATGCATGTTATGTGGCTTATGCCTTGGTGCATGCTATATCTTTATTTGTTTTTTTAAACTTCCCTGTATCTAATGAATTTATTATATGGTATTGTAAGGTTTCGATTCAAGATCAAATCGAACTCTTGTACCACCTCCGAACAAGAATTCCGTTACTCTAACCACGAAGCTACTCACGCCCCTTAGTTACTTTAATAGAGTTCTCTTACTGTACGAAATCCTTTTATCAAAGCCGACCCTTACAAACTTGATTCACTAGACAACTAAATCTTCAACGGATACAGAAAAAAAACATTTACTCTTTGATAATTTTATTTGGAAGAAAAGTTCATTTATAACCTCAGGAAAAAATCTATCAATAGCGGGCAATGGATAGGTTCTATTACTTTATTTTTTTGCGATGTTGTTTCTTACCCCAAGATGAAATTTACCAAGATCTAGTCATTATTTCGTACGCCATTTTTAACGACAGTTGCCAGATTCTGGAAACAAAAGATAAGGGTAAAAATCGTTTGCTTTTTTCGTACTTTTGTGAGTGAAGAAAAAGAACATGTCCAATTTAAATCTTGGAAAGAAAGAAGCGGCGTCAAAAGTTCTCTTTAAAAGGTGTAAAAGAAATAATGATATTGTTTGTTGCAGGTTATTATAAATTTGGAAATAATAGCTTATTATAGGATTTCTTCTAAATGTTTTCGATTACTTTGTTATTAGTATTTTATGGCAATTTTGTTAAGCACAACATATAATAAACATTGAAAATGCCAAGTCAATTCTGGTATGACATATTTTTTTTAACTACGTTCATAATATATTAATTTGAGTTTATTGTATTAAATATTGTATAAAATATTTTATATTTTTGTCTAAATTTTTTTTTTTGGTAAGACAGATTTTTGAGACATCTTAAAAGATTCTGTAAAAACTAGATTAACTCATATCCGAAAAACGATATAAATTGTCAATAATATAGAATTGCAGCATTTTTATGTTGTTTTCGTGTTTTAAATCGACCGCATATAGTCTTAAACGGCATTTTTATATTTTTATATAAACTCTTTCATTTTAATTTTAAAATAGCTAGTTTGGATATCAATCTCAAACAGAAAGTCACGTGATATTCTTCGAATGACGTAGATAATGGCTCGATTTATAAACTAGAACGGTACTTTCTATTAAAGTTTCGAAATTTGGTGAAGTTGAGTTTGCGCAATAACAGTCAATACAGATACTTACGATACTACACTAGATACATTACGATCAATTGAAAGACTGATCACGTTTCGATCTCTTTTTAGTGATTTTTAAATCTAAAATAATTATATAAATTGATTTGTAACTGAATTTTGAACCCTAGAATCCTGACAGGTTTTTTTTGCATAAAGGTAATCTAATTACATGAAAATTAAAAATAGGCTGTAATTTCCTATTAGGTACGAAAATTCCGACTAAGTCAGCCATTGCTGTTATCTGCTAGTTCATAGTTTAGGTACTGTACACGTAATTTGATTGTGTTATAAAATTATGAAATATTGCTCCAGGGGGTGTTTGGTCAAGCATTTTGTAATTTTACACTGCAAAATGTTAATTTCTATATTAACGAGTAAAAGTAACTACATTTACACACTTCAGCCTTCCTAGGAAATTCAAAATATAACTTATTTTCAAAAAGAACTTAATGTATACCAAGATTTCGAAAAAAAGATGGGGTTTTGGCCACGTGAATATTCCGAATTATCTCTAATTTAACATCTGGAAAACTGGCAGAGTTGTCTTTTCGCAACGTGACGATGTGAATTAGAAGAAAAATGAAGAAGAAAAATAATAAATAAATGAAAGATTTTTTTCGGTGGGTAAACTCGGATGATTAGAAATTCCAGCGATGCATATTAAACAAGCCGGAAAGTTAATGTCTCTATTTTTATTTTACCGAGAGACATATCTACATATTCATGAAGGAAAGTTACTTTTGCCTCGATAAA
This sequence comes from Oedothorax gibbosus, assembly GCA_019343175.1. Lineage (NCBI taxonomy): Eukaryota > Metazoa > Arthropoda > Arachnida > Araneae > Linyphiidae > Oedothorax > Oedothorax gibbosus. The sequence continues at coordinate 28,903,315 of CM033278.1, forward strand.
AATTTTCTTCTGGAAAAAGATTTTTTTTTGCATTTTCCCCCAAGAAACTGTCAGATAAAAGCGCCGGCCAAAAAAATATGAAAGTGCCCTTGAGTAGCCTAATTGAGTCTCAGTCAGTTAATCTAGGAAAGGGTTTTTGTGTGCGTATAACTTATAATAGGTTTCCTGTTTTAGTTTTCCTGTTTTTAAGTTTGTCTCTGAGATAAAGCGAATCAAGTCAAGGATTTATAACTGATTGTGTGTTTCTTTATTTTATAAGTAATTAAACATCTTATTCTACTTTCACTTGACCATGAGTCAAAATTATAAAGCCCGTAGCCAATGTGTATGCGCCTTGAGTGGCAACAGATCTATATGAATGAAAATAAGGTATCGATTGGTTAATAAATGTAGTGGACGGAGCTTGGTATGTCATATAAGCAATCACCGATATCATTAATGAAATCTGGGAATGGGACCGCAAACGCATTGAAACGCCTACAATTAACGCACTGGATTCTATTTTTTATTAGTATTTTAACTATGTACGATTTTTATACTTCTATTGAGAAGGAAGCTATTCTGGCAAAAGTAACTTAAAAGTTAACTTGATTCAGTTTGCCACGTACTCCATCTATTGGCATTTTTATTAACGGGACCAAAAAAAATTGCGTTCCATTAATGCAACTTTCGGTTTATCTAAAGTGTCTTATAAATCAAGTTGATGTTGAATTAATTATAAAAAGTTTATCTAGTATTTCGTCGTCTTCAAGACAAAAAGATAAAATATACATAAAACACGAGCACTTAACAAGGTTAATGTGAAAAATTATAGTTGCATGCTTGCTATAAGATCAATGAAGACTTATTTTTTATGAGGTTTGATATGCCCTTATCAAAAATTTAAATTTATTTTAAATATATTGTAATACTAGCAAATAAATACCGTTCTTCGCACGGCTAAAAGAATATCAAATCGATCCAAGTATATGTGTCATTTAATTTGCTTAGGATAAAAACTTTGCCTTTGTTCCCGTTCATTTAAAGAATAAAATGCCGTTACTTATATTGCTTTAAAATTCCAAAATAAAAATACATCACTATAAAATGCACATCCTCATATCTCAAAAATCTTCCTCAACATGTACTGTCATCGCAATTTTCCTGATAAATTCAAAATTAACCATAATTGTATAACAATGTTATTTCACGTCAAAAAATCCATTCTATTTAAAAAAAAAACATTTAGCTCATTGGCACGTTCAATTATTTTTCAAATCATTAATTTGGTTTCTGAAGGTAATGGCAAGAAAATAAGGCCATTTCAATTTTAATTAATTTTTGTGTTCATTTTAGTTCTGTCGAATGGCAACACGAAAGGGAAAAAATGATCGGATTTGAGCGAAAGTGGTGTATTTTTTCAGAAAATTAAAATTTTCTCTAAAAATGGAACAAATATGAAAAAACTAAGCCTCATGTGCACATGTTGGTATTAAAGGGAATCTATTTTAAAAATTTCAAATTTCTGAAGGCAGTATAAGTAGGTCTTTTACGATCCACAGACAAACAGACTTTCTTTTATTATTATACACTAGCAAATTTATACCCGTTCTTCGCACGGAATAAAAAAATATCAAATAGATTCCAAATATGTGTACCTTATAACCTGTTATTGGATCATGAACTTATTATTGTTTCCGCCCGTTATAAATTATAAAATCCCGTTTCATCGCCTTAAAATTCAAAAATGAAAAATACGCTATAAAATGCACTCATAAATGTCATCACAATTCCCTCATAAATACATAAAACCTTTTAGCTCATTTGGCGCGTTTTGGGAAATAATTTGACGAGAAAATAGATATAGCTACAAACACACCCATTTTACAGCTCTAACACAATGACACGACCAGCTTATAAATTATTTATAAAAGAAATTGCCTATTTGGCGAATTTTAGTTAATAATTTGGCGAGTTTGGCAACGTATTTGGCGGAAAAATAAAGACATAAAACACAATAGCTCTAGTGCGATGGCCTTTATTAACCATCATAGTTCCAGTAATAGCTTAACTATACATGTATTGCTTAAATATGCATACATGCAGTCAACAGAAAAATCAATAAAAAAAATCATCAAATAAACCCACAATAAAATCCGGGAATGAAGACTGGCGAAATTACGTCACTTGAAACATGTCAATTATTTTTCAAATAATGAATTTAGTTTCTGAAAGTAATGGCAAAAGAATAAAATAAACATTTTGAATTTAAATGTTTTCGTTAAAAGTTTTATTTAAATTTTTCAGCCGATGGCATCAGGAAAGAGAAAAAATGATCGGATTTGAGCGAAAGTGGTGTATTTTTTTCAGAAAATTCGAATTTTCTCTAAAAATGGAACAAATATGAAAAAACTAAGCCTCAGGTGCACACGTTAGTATTAAAGGGAATCTATCTTACAAATTTCGAATTTCTGAGGGCAGTATAAGTAGGTCTTTTACGATCCGAAGACAGACACACAGACAGACACTTTCTTTATTATTATAGACTAGCAAATTTATACCCGTTCTTCGCACGGAATAAAAAAATATCAAATAGATTCCAAATATGTGTACCATATACCCTGTTATAGGATCATAAACTTATTATTGTTTCCGCTCGTTATAAGTTATAAAATCCCGTTTCATTGCCTTAAAATTCCAAAATAAAAAAATACGTTATAAAATGCACTCATAAATGTAATCACAATTCCCTCATAAATACATAAAACCTTTTTGCTCATTTGGCGCGTTTTGGGAAATCATTTGGCGGAGAAAATAGATATAGCTACCCACACCCATCATACAGCTCAAACACAATGACCTTCGAACAACCGACCAGCTTATAAATTATTCATAAAAGAAATTGCCTATTTGGCGAATTTTAGTTAATAATTTGGCACAAGTATTGGCATGAAATAAAGACTATAACACACAAAGCTTTGCTCTTTTTCCGTTCATTTTAAAGAATACAACTTACTTTATTGCTTAAAATTAAAATAAATACATCACTAGAAAATCAATTCTAAATATCACAAAAACCCCAATATAAACTTCCGGGTGCATCGCAATTATCCTGAAATTCAATTATTTTCAAAAATAAATTTAGTTTCTGAAGTAATGGCAAAAAATAAAATAATTTCAATTTTAAATCTTTTTAGTGTTCATTTAATTTCTTCACGATGGAAACACGAAAGAGAAAAAATGATCGGATTTGAGCGAAAGTGTGTATTTTTTTCAGAAAATTCGAATTTCTCTAAAAATGGAACAAATATGAAAAACCTAAGCCTCAGGTGCACACATTGGTATTAAAGGGAATCTATCTTAAAAATTTCGAATTTCTGAGGGCAGTATAAGTAGGTCTTTTACGATCCGCAGACATACAGACAGACTGTTTTATTATTATAGATAACATGACTTTGGCGATTATTTTAACAAGACTGTTATAAGGTAGGGCGTTTTAAAAATTCAAAGAAAATGTAAATGAAAAAAAAAACATTTGCTGTCAGCATATTGTTACTGAGAAACCTAATAGTACACTAGACATGTGTCTACCAATATATATATATCATTCAATTAAGCAACCACCCAACCAAAAAGTCAGCAATAAAAGGTCACATTTAATTGAAGTGTACTTTTGTTGTAACAACGAGAATTAAAACTACGAAATGTCACGTAACTTCTTTTTACAACCGTCAAAATGTGTTCACTAGAAAAAAAAAATACTTAAAAAACCCTCTACAAGTTAATTAAATTTCTAAATGCAAAAAAGGGTAAAGTCCCTTGGAAAATGTCCCACTACGCTTTTTCGTTTTAATTTTAGTTAAAGAAGGATCGTGTAACGAAATCCTCCTGTTTATATAAGCTCTTTTTTCCCTTTTTGCGATTCAATTAAATCTCTGAAAAACTACACTCTGAATAGGGCTATTTAAAAACTCTGCCATTAAAAAAAATGAAGGGCGGTACGATGAAACATTAAAATGTCCCTACGTTTATTTTGAGTGCAGGAATTTAAGAAAATAACAGTAAAAATATTTTGGCCGATGGTCCTCTTTACTAAAAATTCTCAAAATGTATTTCATTAAAATAATAGCTTAAAAGAGCTTTATGAAAAGCATTTTTGTGTACTTCAAAGCCTGTTAATGGTAAAAAAAAATACCATCCACATGTTTAATTTTTACCTTTAGCTGTATTCATAATGATAATTGTGTAAAATGCTGTGACAAAAGATAAGGATCTAAGATGTTAAGGTTGAGTAAATTTTAAACTTAAAACAGAGTATCGTCATAGTGTTTTAAGTTATTATATAATGGCAAAGGATTTTCATAAGAAATAAAGATTGGCAAAAAAAAGTGCTGAAAAGCTGCATTTTTTAAAATGTAATGCATAAATTAATTTAAATTGTGTAGTCTTATAAAATATTTAGTTTCAAAAGATAAATACAATGATGAATGCTGCAACAGTTAAGTAACAGATTGAATCTTACATTTCGTTTAAAATAAACTAATTGCTCGAATTTTGTGCGCAAGTGTAATTATCAATTAATTTAAAATTCTACTACATTTAAACTTATCAACTTTTTAGTATATATCAAGATCAAACGTTTTGTTTAAAAAAATTATCTATGCATTTATAAATCAAAGCTTTAATGCAAAACTTCTTGTTATTTTTCTATTTGCAAATAAATGCATCAAAATATTTTTATTTTTAAGAAAATTGCTAAATGAAATGTCATTAAATAGCTAATATTGCGTAGGAAAGTCTTAATTACAAGTAAACCCTCTTCTTCGTAAGCTGTGTTTTAAAGTAATAAATCTTGAGCGGAAGATTTTTTTTTAAGTGGCACTCACGTTAAAAAACTTATTTAGTTGAGTAGTTCACTGTAAAAAGATACTGTTGCAATTGTGTTTCCCTTTTCACGGTATCATATATTACAAACTCATGGCTCAATTTATCCGTCAAACCACGAACAGCAAAAGATTTTAGTTATAAAATCTTTGTTCCACTATCTTTGTCAGCGAGGACGCAGACAAATTTCACGACAACTAATTGGTTGCTGAAATTATCTACCAATCAATTAAACCATCAACCAAATACTGTCTGTGGCCAATTAGAGAAATATCGTGGAACAAAGCCCTACGGCTATTTCCTGACTACGCCACAAAGGCAACAAATGCAACAAAACTTGGCGACTTGGCAGAGTCAGCCCCCATGCTATTGCATCGCTTGGCGCCCTTGGCGGTTGCCAAATTTTGTTGCATTTGTTGCGTTTGATGTCGTAGTGAGGACAAAGCCTAATGATTCCAATGTCTCACCTTTAGGTGGATTTATTGGAATTCCAGATCTGTACAGATTCTCCTCGTTCCACCAATCCCTGTTTCTTCTGACAGTCCTAACCGACATGGTGACCAGCAACGCCAGCAAGACTCCCAGCATCAACCTCTTGATGACAACTAACTCCTGCCTCCTGTATAGTTGGTCAAACCCAAGAGCGATCAGCAGGCAAAACCCCATGCTTGGAATGTACAGAACTCGCTCAGCTACCACGAAACCCACATAGAAGAAGAGATTGGTTGCTGGCAGAAAGGGTAGTGCCAGCAGTGCTCCAGCAATAATGCCAGCATCCATGGAACTGTGCAGGCCTCCGAAGTAGTAAGAATCCAGCTTGGAGTTGTTGTTGCCGGTGTTGTTGGCTGGTGCAGGGGTTGTGGTTGTGCAGGGGTAGTTCTTGTATGACGAAGACCTGTCATAAATAAGGCACATGTAAGAAATTATGTGTATTTTAGCAAAACAAACAAAATGATAGGTAAGTCAAGTATATTACGACTGCTCATCCAGAAAGGTCCATCTGGGTCCGGTCGAAAACAGTGGAAAACGGACACAAAGATATTAATAATGTTAACAAGATTTACTATTAATATTTAGTCCCGAACAGGGGAATTCTTGGCAGGTTTAAGGCACGCTTACGAGTAGGTTTTTTGATCTCACAATTCGTGGAAATGTTATGGATGTTAAATGATAAATGAGGGATACATAGAGGGCCAGGAATAGGACGTGAACCTTCGCCAAAAATCATCACTCTTCGTATAAGACGTTACAGAAAGTATTTTCACTCTTCAGTGATTGGTTTGACATGTCACATGTGCACACAAAACCAATCACTGTTGAGAGAAAATGAATTCATAACACCTTGGAAGAAAAGTGGCGATATTTGGCGAAGGTTCATACATCCTTTCCCTCAGTGTATGCCTAGATTAAGATGCCAACAAAACATAACTCACCTGTATTGCTTCCCACTTAACTGCAGCCTGTGGTTCCACGTGCAGCAGGTGGATGAGCAGTCACATGAGCCATGACTGCCAGCCTGGGCACTGGATTTCTGGGATGCCAGCGATTTGGACACTTGCGCCAAGAAATGCAGCAACGTGACATACAGACAGATGCTAAAGGCATTGCGAAAATCCCACGGCGTGGACACCTGAGAGTATAACAGATTATTTTAGCACACAATCAGTATATTTTGATATAAAAAAAACACTTGGAAACGGTCGCGATTAGGTATGTTATTATTGTAATGACCTATATATTTTAATGTTAGTTTTAATAAGAAATTAACTCATTCAGTTGTTTTGTTGACTACTTTATTAAATTTCCTATATGTTATTGCTTCAATGTACTTAGTAAAATTAAGGTCTCATGTTTAAGGAGATACGTTTTACAACGTCATCAAAGCATTGTCTCTAAAATCTCTGGGTGGCCTTAAAGTTAAAATATCTTTCTTGAAGGTTAAATACTTAAGGTTAGGCTGGAGAAAAAAAATTAAAGAAAATCTGTATTTTTCTGTACATTTGTTTTTTTTTCCACGTAAAATAAAGTATTTTTTCTACAGTGGAAAGGCTGTCAAAAAAATCCACTTACCAACGGAATAGCCTCCATAGACCAATCGAAGCTCAGCCACCTGGGACAGAGCAGCAGCCAGAAGTTGAAAGCGGGCAAATAGAGGAACGTCAACGTTCGTGTCATCAGGGAAGAATTATCCGAAGCAGGATTATCCGCAGGGGCAAAATCTGGAGTCTTGCTGCCCATCAGATGGAACCGCCCCAGAAGAAGGGCAACTGCTGTTACGCCAAGGTGAAGGAGACCTTCGCGAAGGGCACCGTACTTCTTCTGGAAGGACAAAGAGGTATGTTAGAATAAAGTCAAAAACATCAATAATCGAATTAGTGTTAGTTATCCGATTTAGTGTTAATTATCCGAATTAGTATTAACTTTCAGAATTAGTGTCCAAATAATCAAAATTAATGTTAATTATCCAAATTAGTGTCCAAATAATCAAAATTAGTGTTAATTATCCGAATCATTGTTAATTTTCCGAATCAGTGTCCGAATAATCTAAATTAGTGTTAATTATTCAAATTAGCGTTAATGCAAGCAATGTTGGGTTACCCGTCTTTTCGTATTTACAAACTTTGTTTTGGGGGATAGTCGAACTTGGGGCAATGGGTATCTTTCAGGTGCTGAATGGCGATATAGAAATGCTGATAAAATAAATTCCATCTCAATCCTTGATCGGTGAATCAATGTCATGTGTGTACAGAACACCTTTCGAAGAAAGTGTACGAATGAAAGATAGAAGGAATTAACATCACCTCAAACAAGCTAATTAAATCGAATTCGAGAAAGGATAATCCAAAATTTCGATCGTTATTGCATTTTCCGTAATGTATCACTTACAAATAGTGTGTTCAGATAATCGTAATTACGCTTAAGACGAACTGATTCTGAAAGTTTTATGGATCTCGCTTTGACTGGACTGTATAGAGAGAAACATGGAACAGCTAACTCGTTTGAATTATGGTTTTGCAAAACCCGCCATCCATATTCTGACATTGGCCCAATTTTAGACCAACATTTATTTGCGTAATAGTTTCAGCATATTAAATTCCTAGAATTCATAATAGATCAACACACATTCATATCTCTAGTAAAATTTTCAACAACTACTTATTTCGAAATTTTACTCTTACCTTAAAATAATATCTATTACATTTTTCTCTAACTCTACAATCATATCACCTACACATAAACTCACACCAATCGATATCGACAACTGCAGTGCAACGTTAACCTGAAATCAATGCCAATTAATTTATTCCCATCACAAGTCCACCCACCTTAAAATAACCCTCATTTTCAAAATCAATCAATCAAATTCACAGATAAATCACTTACCACCCCGTATGACCAACAGCGTTTACCCTAAGCGATCAAGGCTCCCCAAGGTCACCTTTACCTGAACATAATTGCAATGGGGCGTCTAATGAGGTAAAAGCCCCGCTGTCCTCTTGACGGGCGCCCCTGTAGGATACTGTTCAGTGGAAGAAGGGCGTGAGTCAGGTTTTTCTGAAAAGTCCCATTCTGAACTGTTTTATTTGAAATTGAGTTGAGGGCAAAGTCTGGTTTTCTACTTTTCTGAGCACGTGTTGGTAATGAAATTAGAGAAAAACTAAAAATATGTAAGTGACGTCAGATTAACTTTTTTGCAGCAATGGACATCTTTCAGGTCATGCGTGGCAACAGAAATGTTGAATAAAACGGAATTACTTCTAAATCCTCAATTTTTTAATCCATGTCACCTGAAAACAGAGCACCGATCAAAATAAGAGCAAGAATTAAAGCTGGAAGGAACTACGTCCCCTGAAACAAGCTACTTATTGCCATATTTTGAGTCCAAACTAACATTCTTCTAATCAATCAGTCTTGAAACTTATGCATCCACCAGAGTTTAAAGTGATACCATTGTCATTGCTTTTTTACCATGTCATTTTTATCCTCGGCTTGCAAAAACCCAACCTAAATTTTGCGTGACACAGCCTCCACAACTTCAACAAAACGGAGACCTAAAAAATGTATCCCAAGTCTTAAGAAGGCAACAGAAATGCTGAATGAAAAATAATTCTTTCTCGAGCCTCGATTTATGAATCAATATTTCGAGGGAATAGAGCACCAATCGCAGCACCGATCTAAGTAAGGCAAAAATGAAAACTGGAAGGAACTACGTCAACTGGAAATGAGCCAATTGAATTCGACTAATCGCCGAAGTTTGGACTTAAGCCACACTTCATTGCGATCTCCCCAAGATGGAAAGGTGGGGAGTGCATTAATAATGTCCCGCCCCGTCGAAGTGTCCTAGGATCCAATTTCCGAGGAGGGTAAAGACCATTAAAGGGGGACGCTTAATTTAATGGAAATTAGGCATTCGATTAATGGTATGTCTCTCTCTCTCGTGTCGCCGGTGACATTGGGTCTGGTCTAAGATGTTTCAAAGGAGGAATCGAGATTGGGGTTTTGGAGGTCGCTGAGAAGGAATTGAGGTAGAGGAGCGCGTAACGCTATTCCAAGTAGGCGGAAATAAACACGTTTTATGTATGTCCGTCAAGCGATTTCAAATAGGTGACGATGGATTTTCGTCAAATGCCTTAAACTATGATATTTTCTATTTTTTATAAGAATTTTATTTCAAAGTTTATCAAGATAATTTAATTTTATGTACTGATAGAACAAACTTAATAATAAAAATATAACTATTTTTTTTAAATGGCAACTTTGTTTCGAAAGCAGTTGCTAAGTCACAAAGTTTGCCGTTATTTTCGTTGTTCTAAATTTGGTCAATTTTGGGGATCAACAAGATTGCTTCTTTTGGCTTCAATCCGTTGAGAAATTCGGTAGCCGGGTGGGTATGATTCACTTGTAACTTCAGGGTTCGAGATGGGTCTAAAGCAAAATATATTCTCAATTTTTTAATAAAAATTTTCCTTTACTTAATAAAACCATAATTTAAACTGAATTTGACACCGAAAGTTTCAGTATTTTTTTACGGTTTTATTCTAGTAACCCACTTGCCTCGTTTTTTTTAAAACCGTACATTTGAATGAATTTCTTACAGTCATTCACGATTCTAATAAAAAAATTCCACTCACCTGATTAAGAATGACCAGGAAATCCTTGGGATGCAGCCTGTGCACCACAAACAAATCATACACGGCGCAGACCATCAAGACAGTGACCCCGTGTTCTTTGGTGAGCATGGAACCAGCGGCGAATACCAGGCACAGGTACAGGAACAGCCTCTTGTCTCTGTACTTGCAGTACCGGATGTACGACAGGAGAGATAGAAGGAACAGCACACTGGCCATCACGTCAGCTCGACCTGGGGAGATTTAAATTGTTGTAATGTTAGTTTGATTGAAATGTAATGCATAGGGATTAGAGATAAATGCTTCCATGCTTTTGAAATTGGAAAAATATCTTTCGTCATTATGTTCCGTTAAAAAAATTCAACTCGCCAAAACATTCTTTCCTTTGGCAAACAATCACCAATAAAATACAAAAAATATCAGTGATTTTTTTATGGACAGTATTTGAGTAAGATTTTTTATCCAATTTCAAAAACATGGAAGTATTTATCTTCAATCTTTATGTATTAAATTTCATTAGAGATTGTTTACCAAAGGAATGAACGTTTTCGCGAGTTATATTAGAAATCTCAAGTTGTAACAGCTGTCAAAAAAATTCTCACCCTTTAGGGTTACAAGAAGTGAAACGTTTTTTTTCTTCCAAGCTGTACTATTCAATAAGAAGCCTAAACCGAGAGTTGGGACAGAAATGCTAGCTAATTTTTTGTAACTAACCTTTTCCAATAAAATTATAAAAAATGCAATTGTTTGTTATAAAGTTTCATATTTAAGTATATTCAAATTCATTTGTTTGTAATTTCGATATCTATTATATTACATTAGGCACGTATAAACCCAACTCTCCAAATTTGGATAATTGGGTTGACTCTACGACCTTATACAGGTAGTAGAACAGTCTACTCTCTGACTTCTGAAACAGGTACACTACGGGTATTGAGTATATATTCCAGCTCTTATATAAACTGAACCATACATACCCAATTTTTAAGTATTTATACATTCTTCCTTTATTTTTTTTCATTTAAGGGGAGTCGAATGGTTCTATCTCGCTTATGTTAATTTTCTAATTTTTTTAGGAACATTTTTCTTAGGAACTATATGAGATATCATTATGAACTTTTTATATTTTGTTCCTTAAATGTAGTTTTTGATTTAAACTGAGAATATTTCAAAGTATAAAAAAAATGCTTTTACAGTGATTTTTTTAAAATATGTATAAAAAACAAAACTTTAAATCTGATTTTTTTTAATAATTTTTTTTAGCAGAGATATTTGAAATGTCTCAGTTTAAATCAAAGAGCTATATGTAAGGAACAAAATCTGGAAGTTCATAGTGATATCTTATATAGTTCCTGAGAAAATGTTCCTAAAGTTAGGAAAATTAACATGGGTGAGGTAAAACCATCCGACTCCCCTTAAGATCTAAAATACAGATATCAGGCAACTAACATACCGACAACACCAGCAACAGCCTCCGTATGCACCGGATGAACAGCAAACAGCAGCCCAGCCACCAGAGTCGGTAAAGAGCTGTAACAAAACACACTGGAGGCCAGCGCAGTGAACAGGGCCGTAGCCGCCGTATGTAGCAACACATTTGTGAAGTGGTAGGACCAGGGATCGAATCCGGACAGGGCATAGTTGAGGCGGAAGGAGAGCACGCAGAGGGGGCGGTAGGACTTGTGGGAGCCCGAGTGGGTAAGAGGCGTGCCCCAGAAGTCGTTGAGGAATAGTTGGGAGATGGGGGTGCTGGGTAGGAGGTCTTGGTTAGTTTTGATGGCACGGCTAGAAAAGGAAGAAAAAGAGTAGTTAGTATCAGGATGCTGATTGTGGGTGATCTAAAAGAAATGATACTCGCTTAATACTATGTAGAATTAACGGTGACCGTTTCTTTTAGTCACCCTGTACACTGTAAAAAATGTTTTTACAGAAAAAAAAATGTCAACTGGTGTGCTAGTAAAATACCGTATGATTTACAGAGAAAATATGTTTAATTCATGCTAACAATTTGTATAACGCAAAAGGTTTTTATATACAAATGGTAAAGAAAATAATTCTAAAATATAAAAAATATTCAATAAACCTAACTAAACGCTAGGTTTAATGAGATAAATTTGCATGTTAGCTTGTGTTTTCTTTGGCATTCCTTGTCTGAGCTTACTTGACAAAATATGTTTTGAAGTTTTGTTTCTATCAGATGATCATAAGCGCATTCAATTAATGGGCGAGTTATCGCTTTAAAAAACAATTAAACATAGATTGAATTCTAGTGGTGTTTAAAAACTTAAGTTTGAGTATCAGGATGAAATGTGAAGACTTTAAATACAGAAAAGAACTTTTTCCAATTCATACATACACCCTCCCCCCAAACAATCACTATAAACGGCCTATATAACGACAATCAGTTTAGCTACATTTTAACATTTTGCGAAAACTTGAAGACTGGTTCATAATTATAGAGACGGTACACAAGGCTTTCTATAGAGCAAACAAATAGGAAGGAATTACTTTTATTTGGTACAGATTCTATTGACAACACACGAGAGAGAATCGTGTAAAAAGTTTGTTCAAAAACTTTTCCGCTAGCGAAATTTATCACAACTGATTATTTTTAAGGGATTCTCTCTCTTTAACACCAATCTTTTCAAAATTTAAAGAAAATTTTAGAACTATTGTGCTCTACAAAAAGCCCTAAATACCATCCGTTTAATTATAGACACCCAATATAACAAAAATTATTCCATTTTAGAGCAGACTTTCCCGAAATACCTCCATCTCCATGGCAACTCCGACCCCTATTGAACCAAAAGAACAATAGACAGCCGACAATGGCCATTCCCACGTTATCTCCAGCAAAGTCTTCCGAGCGCCTATTCCATATTTCAAAGAATCACTCGGAAATGTTGAAGGATCAATTAAAGCCCTCCCAGCTACCTACATTCATAAAAGGTTCCTCCTTCAGAATACTCCTCTGGAACGTACTTTCATGGGTAAGGATTGTGTGGAGGTTATTTTTAAAGAATTGGGGTGTCAGAGTTTGTCGTTATTCTTAAATTTGTTATACCAAACCTGATTGTATTAACGTCGCAAAAGGCGAGGGCTATGGGACATGGGCTTCTAGATTTTTAAACCGCAGTGACACCTGATTTGGCACTCAATGCAACCTTATAGCGATATCGTCCGAGGCTCGCATCAGGACATTGGAATCTATTGATTCAAAGAGTGGGCTAAGGAGCTCAGTCGGTAGGGCATTTGCCTTGGATGCGAAAGGTTCGGGGCCGGGCATTGCCAAAATAACTGCCGACGTATAAACGGTTTGTGCAGCCAAAAGGCACGACGAATAACACCCCATGAAAAGGCAGTGTACGTTAAATATGCTTCAGAGACTCGACGTCGCCGTTTGCAATGCCTCGTCGGGTATTTAAATGTCGCGTTGGGTGCCAACTCGGGTGTTGGCTCTTCACTTGACTGCGGTTCTAAATTACGACGTTAATCTCCAATAGCCCACATGTAGCCCTAGTGTGACTATAATACAACCCATACATGTCTAACGACCACGTATGTCCCTAGGTACTCCGTTACTTCTCCAACAGTAGTCATCCAGCCAAGTGGTGACCCACCAGTTGCTAAAGATCAGAGTTCCTATGACGTCTGTAGCTTTGCTACCAAGACTTCCCATTGAAAACCCGCCTAAGAAACCACGTAGAGATCCGATATTTTCGTAAATCAAATAACACGCATTTTTATTTATATCAAGGAACAAGTCCAAGAGAACTCTTTAATCTTATTCCCCACATCCCAACTTTTACTCCATTCTTTTCGTATCCCCAATTCTCATTAAAATATTCCCTCCCGAATTCCCTTTTCAAGCGATGGGGACTTTCTTCCCTGTATAGAAGCAGAGACCCTTTTAATTAAAACGAGCAGCGTGGTCTTTGGAAGGTGTAAGCTAGAGTGGATTAAGTCCCATTTTCTAGAACTTCTGAGAGATAAGCAGTAGGTAAATGTGCCAACATGTTGTCGCTGATTTTATTTAAATTTTTAAATTTTAACATATTAATTGAATCGGTAAAATTTTAAAAAGGAAGTCTATTGAGGAATTTCCAATTGCGTTTCATCCTTGCAATATTTTAATGAAAGAAGTGTGTGAAGAACTTTCTTACCCGGATTTTCATTTAGTGATTTAATTGAAATACCAAGAAATGTAAAATTATATTTCTGTAGTTGTGAGTGGTTTGACAAAAATTTCCTGTACGTTAAATTAAAAAAAAATTTAAATGTTGTATAAAATTTAAAAACAAAATATATTGTTGGAAAGACTAATATCCTTAAAAAAGACCGTCTATTACGACCATGCCACGAGATGGATGAATGTTTGCCGTTTTTAATCGTCTTCGATTTCGCTTAAATATTTATAAGTTTTAACACAGCCTCAAAATTTTTAGTAAAGAGGTCAACATCAGTAAGTACAGTCTACATTCCAAAAGATTAATATTCCTAAAAATGAACTTTAACTACCTTAATCTTCAGATTAAATGCAGATTTAGCCGCCTAACGGGAAATTTTAGTTAATTCTTGGTTTGTGTGAAACCAAATACAACTGATTTTTTTTTTTAATTTTACGAACTTAATAGACAATTCAAACTGGGTAAGCAAAGTTTGTTTGTGGGGTAGAAGACAATGTTTGACGTAAAAGTAGGCGTGGCTATTCCGTTTGTCCATTACTTAATAAGGCCATCATTTGGCAGAGCCATAAACAAAAAATTGCGAGGCATTACAAAGAGTATCTATAAATTCTTACAACTATCGGAAATAATTATCCTATGATGTACTAAACTTAATAGCTAACATCGAATATTATTTGGTAGACCTTAGATCACTTATCTACTAAAATTTCATACGTCATTTGGTTCTGTCATTGAGAAAAGAGACCGAATGCGCTTCGTCTTTTATTTGATTTTAATTATTATTATTTATTTAGTTGACATCGGTGGCGTCAGGTCTGCGGAAGTTATTAATTTTCTGAATGCGGAAGAAAATTTTCGAATGATTCTTGTCTGCCTTTAAAAAGTTCATCAATAATTCAATCTTTTTGTGATTAGAAAATTATGCTTTCAAATCGGAATTTTGAAGTGCGTTATTATTTTGTGTCATAAAATATATTGACTTTTATGAAGTTGTGTGCCTGTCTGGATCTATTTCGTGTTTTTGAAAACAATTTATTACCAAAAAAATTTTTAAAAATTGCGTATATATTTGCCGATTATTATTTTACATGTAGACAACGCTGTCAATCGAAAAATAATTATCTCACATTAAATAAATGTCATACTAACAAAGAATTAAGAGGGACTGTCAGTCCCATAGAGCTAATGCTTTAGTTTTGAAATCACAACTTTTGCAAAAGAATTGCATTGCCATGTTATCCCATTTTCACCAGGTATTTGAATCATCATAACATCAGTTTAAAACAAAATTGAAAAGAAAATAACATCCGGTTATTTAATTATTAATTGATAAAGTTTTAAAATAGTGTCGCCATCTGCAGTATATTTTTGGCATTTTAAAACTTTAAAAATATATAATTAAATAGCTAGATAACATTTTCGTTTCAAATTTGTTTCATTTCAATGTTATGTTGATTCCCATACCTGGGGAAAAAGGGCTAACTTGGTAAAGCAATACTTCTGTAGAAGTTGTGATTCCAAAACTAATGCATTAGCTCTATGGGACTGACAATCCTTCTTAATCACTTGTTAGAAACTTTGTATACAATTCAATTTTAGTTTTTGTTATTTTTTTATAAAATAACAAATCCAATCGTAAATAAGATTATTTGGAACCTACACTCTTAAAACAAACGAGCGGTTTTAACTCAGTCTGAGTTAATTTCCACTCCTTTCCGGTGCCAAAAATGCACTTGGAAGAGTGGATTACACTCTTTTGTTTTAAGAGTGTAAATACAAATATTTCAACATTAAACCAAAATACTCTTCTCACAGTGTTTTCTCTTCCATTCCAACATTAACTCCAAAACAATAAAACCTTCACCAAAAGATATTTCATCTGATGAAATTCCAAAATTAAATTTTGAACAATAAACATTTGGATATGATATATGGTGTTTATAATACGCAACTTTAACATTATTTTCCCCTTGGTAGTTTCTGTTTAACATTCGAAAGATAAATCATGGCTAAATGGCGATAAAAATCCAGGATGATTTATAGAACGGATCATAATTTAATCGCATCTGAGAAGAAATTTATGAAAGCGTAAATTGATAGTGATGATGCTTTTATTGGTATAAGCTTGCAATAGTACACTATTGTAGCCAGCTTGATTTATTAAATATTTAATTCCCGATTTGATAAAAATTTGTTCAAAAAAGAGGAAGTAAAAAAATAAACTTGAGGAGTAATTGGTTGGTTGGTAGACATATTTTCAGGCTTGTGTGCTTGGTGAGAAGTAAGTATTGGTTAGGTTGTACGTTTCTGGCTGTTTATTTCTTGCCTCCAGAATTGTAACGTCCTCTACAATTGTAACACAGCTAATGACGCCTCGTAATTTAGAACCTATGTCAAGTGACTAGGTCGACACCTGAGCTGGCACCCAAAGCAAACCAGTGGCGCCATCGGACGCTTCTTCTTGATTTTCGACTCCACAGATTAGCGACCACGTATCTCGCAGTGTACTCAGAACAAATACAGACAAACACACAACACAAATATCTACGCCCACGCCGAGATTCGAACCCGGGATTTCTTATAACCTGGCCAGCTCCCTGATCATTCAACCGGCAAAGTATTGAATTTAACACAGTCACGTACGCCTCTTAATTTTGAAAAGTGGTCAAATGTCTACACCTGAGTCGGGACCTAACGGAATTTCGAGCGACATCTAATGGACCATAAAGATTAAACGAACATTTATGTGTCTTAGTGTACTCCACAATCCTTTGGAATAAATTAACCTTTAACCTTTACATTTGATAAATTGCATGCTTATATCTGCATTCTTCCAGCATATTTAATAATTTTTTGAAATAATTAATTTTAAATAAAATTAAATAATAACGTTATATCCTTTTGGTTTGATTTCACGGTCGGTCCGTGTTTGCGTGAAAACGGTCTGTAAACGATCCGGATGCTTCTCCTCCTATAAACAAGTTTAAAAACAATTTAGGGGGGGGGGGGGTGTCGGATGACTATTTGGATAAAACATTTCGATTTTCTGTTTTCCCTTTTTTTTTATTCTGCTTATCTTTAGCTTTATTTTTAGCCAAGATTATCTTTTTTTGTTAAGGGGTTTTCTTTTTATAAGCATTTTTGAGAAACGCTTAATATCAGTTCTCACCTAAACCTTACTTTTCTTTTGCGTTTCCTGAAATATAAGGTTTTTCAACATTTAGGAACATTTTTCTCAAGAACTATAAAAGATAAACATATTTTGTTTTGTTATTTCTTCCCCATTAATAGCTCTTTGATTTAAACTGAGGAATTTTAAATATCTCTGCTCAAAATAAATTAAATAACTTTAAATCTGATTTTTTGTGTTTTTCAATACATTTTTTTTTAAAAAATCACTCTAAAAGTATTTTTTAATATTTTGAAATATCCTCAGTTTAAATCAAAGAGCTATATGTAAGGAACAAAATGTAAAAAGTTTTTAAAGATATCTCGTATAGTTCCTGAGAAAAATGTTCCTAAAGTTAGGTAAATTAACATGGGCGAGATAAAACCATCCGACTCCCCTTAAGGTGAATTAAATCTGCATTAAATTTGTTGCTAAGGAAAGTAATATAAATTATAATTTTTTTTTTAAAAATAAGAGGTTTTGGAAAATAAGAAAGGATAAGATCAGTTTCAGAAAGTATAATTTCCAAGTTGAAAAATTTCGGCAATGGAATAGACTTATTTTAACAGTAATGGTACTGATATTTTTAATGGCAGATTGGGAACTCAAAAGATTTTTTTATAAAGAAAAACAAACAAAAAATCAAAGTTATAGAGTTCTAATTATTTTCCATTGTCGCAAAAAATACCTTTGAATTTTATAACTCATTAAAAATACAACCATGAACACCTACACACTACTTCAAAAGTGCAATTTTAACTGTCACCAAAAATTAACTTCAAAATGACACAACAGCTAAATTAGTATACGGGAAACGCAATACTAAATTTATTATGTACATTATGGACACTTATCCAAATCCTAAACCCAATACATCTAATCTACCTGGAGATTTACAATAATTACGCTCATTTGTTGCAACCAGGACCGCATAGAATGAAACATGGAGGCAGTAACTTTATTCCATAAAGAATACAAATCCTTTAAATCTTAGCCTCTCTCTGCAAACTGAAATTGAAATTGCAGCCATTATGTGGAAAAGATTAAACGCACCAGACAGCGGCAGAAGAGATAAATGTGTATCCCATTTATCCTATAAACGGACCACCGAAACTGCATCAGTGAATAAACTGAACCCCATGAGAGACGCATAAGAGTTGATACCACTATACTGTCCAAAATAAAGAGAATTGAAGAGCTTAGTGGAAGAACGTGCTAAGTGACATTTTTTGAAAAAAAAATGAGATTTATGTGTCAATGAACATATTATTCCATCCTTTAACGATAATAAGATTCCTCTTTATCATCAACTTGAAATTAAGTATACTTTTACCGTTTGCAAATATCGTTTTTAATGGAAGTAAATGCAAACAAAAAACTTTAAAGCTAATTATCTCGTTTTCACCTTTTTGTCACTTAGCACGTTTTTCCACTAAGCTCTTCAATTATTGTGCCAAAAAACTGGCATCAGTTTTCTGGTTACAAATAAAGTGCGCAATTTTACAAAACTTTGGTGAATGAGAGAAATCCAAATTTTGCTACGACCTCGTCATAATTTTTTGTTCTTTGCTTTATTCTTTGGGGTGTGCCGAAAATGTCTTTCACAGAGCCTCGTGCTGAATAGAGTCAATGAATAGTTATAAAAATCGCCAGTGCACCAATACTAAGCGATCGAATTGATAAGTATTTGAATCAAGATATAATTGGTTTTAACTCATCATCTGGCTCCATTGATCTCTTGAAAACCCTAGGGTTTTCCAAATGGAACTACGTTAGGTTGAATTATCGTTGCACTAGAGCTACACGAGAGCTACTAGCGCAATGGTACTAAGTTAATTCCTGTTTGTAACAAGTTCAATGTTTATGAGGCCACTACCCAACATCTTTCTAACGCTTTTGCAGAGTAAGATTTTTGTTGCCTCGCAACATGTCATAGCATTATCAAATCATTGGTTCATGATGGTAATACGTTAACTTGTAGCGAGAGGATCTTATAAAAAAGACTTGCTTTTGTCATGGAGATATTCAGAGAAAATGAAATGGACAAATGGAACGGACACGCCTATTTTGACGTCACAGTTACGTCAAACGCTGTCTTATACCCTACAACAAACCACTCGGTAGATAATTCGTTCAGATTAGAACAGCCACGTCATGGTGACGTCACAACTACGTCAAACATTGTCTTCTAGCAAACAAACCATGCTCAACTCGTTCGATTTGTAATCTGAACTTATTCAGATATATCTGTTGGATATATATTTGTACTAAAACAAGTTTTCAATTCAAATAATTTTATTGTCTAATAACTCTACAAAATTACAACCATTGTTTGATATAGTGGGATTATGTTTAACTACTCCGAACATGGCGGATACGATTTCGTTGGAACAAAATACTCTATATTTATCGAATCTACTTTGTCCCGTATCGATCTAACCTCTCTCTAATAAACGATGTTAGTCCCAATAAAAATGTTCCTCACAGAATCGCCAGAATTTCTCCTTTTCTGGGCCATAAAACGCTCTGTTTTCATGTCGGGCCGAAAACCGTTAAAACGGTGATTTCCGCTATTAGCATTTAGACTACTCCACTCCACTCGACTCCATTTACGCCACCTGCGCCATCTACCGAGCAAAAGAGAAAACAGATAATGGATCGAGAGAACTGAAGAGCTTACTGGAAGAACGTGCTAAGTGACATTTTTGGAAAAAATTGAGATTTCTGTGTCAATGGAGATATTATTCCATCCTTTCAAGATATCAAGTTTCCTCTTTTTCATAGACTTAAAGTTATGTGTATTTTTTACAGTTTGAAAGTACTTTTTTAAAGGATTTAAATACAAACTAAAAACTTTAAAGCTCATTTTCCCGCTTTCACTTTTATGTCACTTAGCACGTTCTTCTACTAAGCTCTTCAATTGTGATGCAATAGGGAAAAAATAGGGAATAAATTTCCTTCTGAATATTATTTACATTAGCGTATGGATTTCTTCAATGATTTTTTATAAGGAGTTTTGGGTAGATAAAGGTGCTTCGATTTTTTATGGGCCTGGAGGTTATTTGATATAATAAATTGGTATAGTAATAAAAACCTGCGATAACATCAGGTAATGGTTATTGGTTTTCGAATAAGGAGTAACTATTACTTACTATAGTAATTGTAGTAATAGTAAACCCAGGAAAGTTTCCAATAAACTGCATCAAACTTAAGTCTTCTCTGAAGCATTTATTTTAAATATTCTATGTGGGTACTTGAATGTAATCTTAATTAAAGCAGATATTATTGGCTTTTTTCATGTGACGTAGATTCATTCCTACTTTCATTCCTCGGTTTCATTGGTGATTTCGGTGACTGGTAAAATGACACGGTAAGCTCCACCTACTACGTTGATTAACCAATCAAAGCCTTGTCATTTCTGTGTAATTGTTGCCAGTCAAGACGTGAAACATGTCCATTAAAGTCTCCGCAAACATTAAATTACGCAAATTCTAAAAGAGTAGGACAATATGAAGATAGTTATTGCAATTGTGCACACTATCACATAACTCCATTGTCGAACTAGCTACTCGACATTAGCAATCGCAAGTAATTAGCTCCAGCCCATTGGCCCACTCAACTCTAAAGCCACAGAAGCTCTTCGTGACGTCGCGCTATCCGTCTAGTTGGGATTGTCGTCTATTCCGAAGAAGAAGTACGAAACCTATTAGAGCACGGCCGACTGTACTTTTCAGGTTCCGAACAGGTTTCATTCCTTTTTTTTCCGAACAGCCGAATTCCCGAACCAGACAGATAGTAAGACATTACAGAGAGCTACCCTGGTCTTATTAGTCGCGTCGGACGTGCTCAAGCCCAAGTATATAAAAACGGAGATGAGCACGCCTGATAGAACCCAGGGAAGATTCAAATTTAAAATCAATTTCATGACTTTGTGACAAATATTAGATTTGAATTATTGTAAAATCTAAAGCACTTATAAGAAAAATTAAATTTTGATGACCCTAAGCAGTTTCTAATTAACTGCACAAAAACAATGTGTTGCTACTTCTGAACTAGCAATACCTCAATGAAAATATATAACTTGCCCATACAAAAATGTAAAGTGCTTACATAAAAGCAAAATAAAAACCAACAAGATTTTTTTTATTTATAGTAGACAGATAAGGGGGAACTTTTTAATGTGTAAGGCAGTAATATAGCTTTGAAAGCAATTGTCACCAATTTTCATTGTTATTTAATTACAATTATAAACTATTTAAGAGATCCAAAAAAATACAAACACTTCAATAAAAAGTATTTGTTCTAATAATGAATAACCCTTTCATTTTTCTTTTGAAGTTGATTAAAATTAAATTTACATTAACAATTGAGGACTTCTGGGTTACTTTTATCAATTGCCCGTCGGTAATTAAAAAATGTAGCAAAATAAGTTATTTTAAATGAACTACTGTTCAATTTCTATTCTTTAATTGTTTTCCCTTTAATTACATTTAATTAGTTAAATTAAACAAAACTGAAAACACATTTTGAAACTTGTGACTTAAATTTTTAATTCGGTAATAAAAGATTGGGGTTGATTTGTTTCATTATACTAACATTCAAACTGTGGATGTTTGTATTTAACTTATTCGTTATACTTAACTTTTTTTTCAAGGTTTTGATTAATTGTATTTTTCTCCAATAAAACTTTTAAAGCGCTACCTCATAAAAACATTAATCTTATTATTCAACTTTAATTGCATTTACGATTTTCAAATAAACAAGTTGTTAGACTTAATTCAAAATCACTTAGCAATAATTGAATTTTTTTACGAAATGTTCAATTTATTAGGGCGCCTCTTAAATTGAAAAAAAATATAATAAAAACTAAAGAACATTTAATCACCTTTGCCAAAAAAATAACCGTTAATCTTAAAACAACTCTTTTGAGTAGAAAAATAACTCAAGTCATACATTACAATATAGGACTTCAGTCCTTTTTCTAGCAACAATAAATAATTTATTCAGAAAACTAAACCAAAGCCACGTAAAACTTCTTAATGGACTACATTAATAGAATATAAGCTTACAAAAACTTGGATACAAAAAAAAACAGGAAGCTAAAAACTCGAAACTTTTATGCAAATTTTGAATAATAAATCAAGCCAAAAGCGCGGGAGCATTTTTTATGCACACCCTACCCCAACAAAGTTTTTTTAACATTATTTTTGTAAGTTTTTTGTTTTAATTTTTGGTTTTTCGTTCAACGGTGGGCGAAATGTTATGCACGAGCGGTTACCTAATGAGTACGACACGAACAGACCGAATTTTCGCCGCATAAGTTGGCAACGGGGGAGGCTATTTATGACGTCACGCAATTTAGGATTTTATTTTTTAATTGTGTAGTGGTAGTGGGTTATATAGCAACGTAAGGAGAGATTTTTTTAAAAACTGTATAGACAACGGGGCTTTCTAAGATAACATCGTTATTTATTTGGAAATTTTTGTATTCATTTTGCAATATTTTTTATGCATTGTAAAATAATATTATACAGGCACGTGTAACGTCTTGAGTGTCGATATTTCCTTGAAATGAAAATAATTAATTTCCAATTAGTGCTATTCAGCTCACGTGACATGGATCGCCAATCGCGGAGGAGAGAAGAAAAAATTCATTCCGCGGAACTGTTGCCACTCTAGATGATGAAGCGGTATGCGTTTGCCCGGTTTTGAAACCAGCACCCCTTTCATGCCAGCCTAATACTGAACCGTCAGTGACAAAATCATTACTCGGACGCGATGTCTAGTATTGGGTATTTGTGTGCTGATCACCACAGTACTCTACTTCCAGTGAGTCGGAGGAGAAACAATTGATGTGGTGCTGTCTGAATTCAGGCTCAGGACGTTTGTTGCCTACTTTGAATCTCAGGGGATAGCTGTCTACTTTCAGTCTGATCATTGTTACCACTAGTATGAATTTTTTCCAACCACAACGCAAGCTTCGAAAACACTTTCATCCCCTATTACCTCGTGTGGTTTTCCAGGAACCGGCGAGAGTGGTGCTGTTAGCGTTTTTTGTCCCCACTCTACTTGGGTTTGGTAGAAAGTTTAGTTTAGTTTAAATTATCGTCGCACTAGAGCTACACGAGGGCTATTGGCGACGGGCGTCGTATTTTAGAACCACAGTCAAGTGACGAGCCGACACCTGAGTAGGCACCCAACGCAACCGTTAAGGTCGACATCGTACGCAAGCGTTAGGACTTTGAAGGATTTTTAACGCGCACTCCCTCCACACGGGGTATTATTCGTCGGACATTTTTGGCTGCATGGGCCGTTTATAGGTCGGCAGTTATTTTGGCGATGCCCGGACCCGAACCTGGGACCATCCGCATGCTAGGCGAGCGCCTAACCGACTGGGCTACCCAGCCCCTATGTTTGGTAAAAAGAAATAGCAATTAATTTCACAACAG